>CP139504.1:119063981-119663981 GCA_021014915.2 Artemisia tridentata subsp. tridentata
TTCAACATAATTGTATACTTTCCGTTTTAAGTAAAAACTAACTAATTTAGTGAGTGAATATTCTATTTGAGTGGTTAAAAATTAAAATGGCATCACTTTTATTAAACTATATGATTTTTGTCTTATGACAATAATTTTTAGACGGATGGAATAGTTTATAAAATAAATAGTAAACTACACCGCAAGTCCTTAAAGTTTGCGGCCCTTTCTCAAAAATCTCACTTTTAGTCCCAATATTCTTTCATAATTGCGTGATTGGTCCTTTTTGGCTAACCAACGTTAGCCTTTCTCGTTAGTCAAGGGATGGGTCAAGGGCACTTTGTTCATTACAACTTATATCTCTTATCTATAACATTAAGGGTCCGTTTGATTTGTAGATGGGTTTAGGATTAGGATTATGATTTGAATTTGGACTTTGATTTGGTTTTGGATTTGATAAAAATAAATGAAGAGAGAGAAAATATATTATTATATAGAGAAAAGTGAATATGGGGTTGTCTCACATCTAAGCTTACATGCGAAACCGTTAAAAATCACTTAAAAATACATCATATTGGTTATAATTTTTTCAAAATTTGGTTAGTGGAACTAATATATGCATAGTGAAACGCATTTTAATGGTGAATTAAATTAAACCATTATTGAATCTATAGCTAATTTGTTAGTTAATGAAATCACCTAACAATATAATGTAGAAAATGCATGTATCAACATGAACCCAACTTAAGTGATGTTGTGATGAAATCAAGAGAAAACACTAATATTGTGAAGGACATGATACAAATGAGGTAGATTTGATGTTTTTCTTGTTAAAAATAGGTAAATTTTTATAGTTTCGCATGTAAGCTTATATGTGAAACAACCCCATATTCACTTTCCTCTATTATATATTAAGTAATTATTTTTAAATTTTATTTATGAAAAAGATAATAGCTAATGTTATAAAAAAAAGAAAAGAGAAAAAGCTGGGCCCACCAAAACTTAAAACCTGGATATTTCACGTCGATTGAAAATATGTGGGGCCACCAAGGTTCATAGCCAAATTTTAAAGTTGTTGATTAAAATAAACACATTTTTTTGGCCTCTAAAGCAAAACCACCAACCAAACGGCCCTAATTACACATCTCATCTCCAATCACATCATTTCAGTACTCCCGCCTATTCCTAAACTATCAAACAAACACACACACACACACATTGATCATTACCACAACACACACGCATTTTCAGTTCCAAATAGTTATCTGCTCCCACCAACACATACAAACTTGATCTCAAACACACATATTCGTACAAACTTGATCACGCACCTTGGAAGACTTATGAACTGTTAACAAAAATGGATCCAACACCTTGGAAGAAACGTGAAGATCCAGTACCACAAACAGACGAAGAGTTACATCATCATTACGAACGGATCTATGGCAAGTAAATCGGGAATTTATGTCTTGTTGATTTTTCTTTTTGGAAAATTTATTAGCTGAGACTTGTTTTTTTTAAGAGTATGCACCACACAAGTTTTCCATCAAGATTCACCGTGGTGGAAGCTTTCGGAGGTTTCGGGACGAACGTATGTAGGAGGTAAAATTAATATATTCGAAAATGTGGATATAGATGTTTTTTCAGTGCATGAGCTAGATAAGATGGTGTTGCAGTCAGGTTATAGTTTGACTTATTTAGTCAAACACACAAAATAATGTTTCATTTTGTGAGGATTAAGCTGCAATCTTATGAGCTTGTAAATGTATATCAGTTTGAGGATTAAGTTGCAGTCCTAAATGCTAGCTATGGAACTGTCTTAGCACATTTATGGACTTGCAAAATGTCATGAATATATTTGTGATATAGTTAACCATTTCTGAATAGTTTGACTTATACAGTCAAATAAACTTATTTGGCCATTTTCTGTTAGTTTGACTTATTTAGTCAAAGAAAGATGTTGAGGACCAATTTGTATAATGCTTTGTAAACAAAAATATTCAAACCAGATAAATTGTGGACTCGAATTTGTGTTGACCGTTTGTCATCATCAACACTACACCATTTGTGTTAACCTTTTACTCAAAACTATATCATACTCTGCAACATATTTGGATCCTAAACATCAAGCAATCCACTTAAATTTGGATCATAAACAATCGTAATCCTACTTAACAAACAAATAACACAAATCAAGGTAGATAATTAAAGATATTTGAACCATTGTTGTGAAAGCATAATATACATAGCCTACATAACCAATCATTAACAAAAGATATTGTTCATAAACACCTAACATAAACACCATCAACTACCAGAAACCCAAAAAATAACCCACATTGACCAAACCCAACAGGTCAATTTTTCAAGTAAAGACAAGAAAAAAAGAACACCCAACTGACGATCAAGTATTTCCTCAGCTTGTTTGTCTGCAACTCGTCCATGTTTGCCCACATCTCCTCCTGGTTTGCACGCATCTCCTCCTGGTTTCCCCTGTCCTCCTCAAAGTCAGCCCTTTCTTGCTCTAATGCAAGAACATCTTCCAAAGCATCTCTAGTCCTAAGCAAACCAGGGATGATATCAAGAGATCTGGCACACATAAGGGGATCCACCCAACCCATGAATGGAAAGTTCGAGTTATGTAAAATGAAAGAAATGAAAATAGAGGCAAAGAAGTAAAATGTAACATTGTTTTGTATTGATCAAGAGTAAAACTTATGTAGGTCGGCCATGCATAGAATCGACGCCCAAGATTCCTGTTGGTCCGTGATGTTCGGACCACAAGCACAAACAACCATTTTTTCAGATGAAGAAGATGATGAACAATCATAGCTAAACTCGGGTGAGAGAGAGAAATGTAAGTAATGGTGTGGATGGGAAGGAATGAGGGTGGAGGGAAGCTAGTTGGGATAAATGAATGCAAACATTGATCACTTTCCTCGAGTAGAAGACTAACAAAATAGGTGGAACAGTGTAATGACGAAAGTACCCTTGACACATATCTTGACTGACGAGAAAGGCTAACACTGGTTAGCCAAAATGGACCAATCGCGCAATTATGAAAGAATATTGGGCTTAAAAGTGAGATTTTGAGAAAAAGAGGACCAAAAGCGCGAATTGGGCAGACTTAGAAGAATAGCGATGTAGGTTACTCTAAAATAAATTTTGCTTGTCATATTTGCTTATTGAAGTTTTTATAAATTATAAACTCAAATGAAATCATGCTATTAAAAGTTAATGTTTAGAAATGAGTATAACTTGGGATTAGTTAAATTACTCGATTGTGTTTTATAATACTTACAAACGAACATAAGAAGCTTTGATTGTACGTCAATTAAGTTTCAAATCTCATTTTACAAGAATACGCTTGTGATTCAAATAATCCTTCAAACACCTCTATCAAATAAAACACTCGGCTTCAACTCATAAATATCTTATATATATAAAGATTCACTTTTAGTATATTTAATGTGGAAGAGTAAATGTGCACAAAAATTTGTACGGTGCAAAATGCTTAGGCTTAAAAATAAATCTCAAAAATATATACTGAAATAATATTTTATCAAATAAATTCAAGAATTTATTCAAGCCATAATCGTCAATTATTGCCCGCAAGATGAAGTGAAGAGGAATATGAATTGTTTGGTATCGTATTTATTGTTTAACCTTTTCAACTCCATTGAAGGTTATGTACTCCTTTATAAATAGCACAATCGAGAAGGCTCACAACAGATTCTTACACCGCCACTGCCACCGGAACCACTGCCAACATCAACTGTTTCCGCCGTTTAAGAGGTGGTGTTTTGAGCTTGGGTGGTTTCGTTGTTTTAGCAGTTCCGATGGACAACCACCAAATATATCTCATGAACAATATATCTTACCATCTCATGAACACAGAAAACCTAATATCACAACCACCAAATAAACCATGCCTCAAGAATCCTACACGATCGAATAACAGCCAAACCATAACATCACTTACATATCAAGATTAAAGATACTTATAGATCTAGCAACACTCATCATAGATCTTGATACAAAACGAAAAATAACAACATAATCAACCTTACCTGAGACCTCTTCACAAGATCTTGAAGTCGTGTTACATGTCAACAGACTGAAAACAAATAAACCCAACTCCGATCTATAACATTTTCGAAACATAAAGAAACAAGAAAAACAAACACAGTTTGGAGTCATGAAAACCAAGTCCAAAACCAACACAAATCCGAATCTAGACAAAACCATTACCCTTACATCTCTCCCCTACACTCATCTATCTCAAACATAGAACGAAAACCACAAGATCTTAGATTTTGTTCAACTTTTTATCTAATCTTTAAATGATTTTTTTTTGTTGAATCATTATCATCATAGATCTATAAGAAGTATACATTCTTTTTTAATATCCGAATACATTTAAAGAAAGACCAAAACCTCTGTTTCAATCATTCTTTTATTCGGTTTATAACTGTTAGGAATATAAATATTCAGATGAAGGTTCGGTCACCCCGAGTATCTATTTAGCATTTATATAGCTCGTAGGCTTATTATTATTATTAGTATAATTAGTACTATTAGCTTAGTTATATTTATATTTGTGGAGTGGGTCGGGTCTTTACCCACTGTCAGCTCACTCCACAGCCCACTAGGAGCACCCTAGCTAGCTAGTATATAAACCCCTTTCCACACTTGGGAAGGGTTGGAACTCTTGTATCATTACACACACTTAATCTAATTTTCCAGATTTTCTCTCAAGGTTCCCTCTCTCTCTCTAACTTCTCTCTAAAACTCCACCATGAACATCATAATCTTCCACAATCCAAGACCACCCGATCCACACAATCAATAAGATTAGATTCCACAATTGGTATCAAGAGCCAAGGTTAGGTTCGATTGATTGTGTGCTTGGATTCAAGGTCGGGTATGTTTGGTGTATGTTGTGTTCGAACACAGTTTCATGAAAGTTGATTTTTGTTCTATTTGTTCGAATACTATTACATGTATCTAGCTTCTGTTCCATTTGTATCATTCGGCCTTAATTCTTTTCTTGGTGGTGATGTGGGCCTTTACTCTATCTTATTAGTTATCATTCGGTTTTAACGTTTCTTGGAGCGCTTGATATTTTTGGGCTTTGACTGTTTGGTTGATATTTAATGAGAGCAAGTATGAATCCAAATTAACTTCACTTTTTGAATACGAAATTAACTTCACTTTTGCTTTCATTTTGAGAGTGAAGTTGAATCCAAATTAATTTGGTATTCTCCTTTTGTTCGAATCCAAATTTGGTATTCCATGCCGTATCTTTCTCGGTTATTTCATGGGTTTCGTGGCTTATTTGAGGTTGAATGTGCATGTTAAAAAAGTTTTTTTTGTTGTTGAGGCTTGATAAATGTTCTTAGTTACGTTTTGTGTGCACTTTTGGCTACAGTTTGGCATGTATCCGGAAATGGCAAAAAGTACTGTAGGTCGTTAATATCTCAAACACACACACGTATTATAAAGTAAAACACGTACTACTATTAACTAATAAGCTACGAATAAGGAGAAAAGTAAATAAGCAATAAGAGAAGAAGAGAATAAGAGATAAGAAGAAGAGATTTGGAATGGAAATTCAATTCGTACGATAAATGGACATGGCTTACGCAACTTACATGAATAACCAACTACAAATGAGATGCCCCAAGCCTTCTATTTATAGGCACATGATTAGGGCATCATTACAAGATAGCTTCTAGAAGGAATAACACATAAATGGGCGGTCCATGGGCTTCTAATGGACCGCACCTTAAACATAAACATAAAGCCCTATTATGCAACATGTTATCGCTATTGATCAAGACTTGAAATATAATAAAAACGTGTTCCTAGCAATCTCCCCCTAAGTCTTGATCATCAATGTTGCTCGACGTCTTCTTTGCTTCTTTGGCTTCTGACTTCTTTATAATCTTTGTTTCTTTGTTCTTGTTCTAAGATGATATGATGTTGTCTCGATCTGCCAATCTCCAATGTCTTCTCGTCTTCTCCATCATGCTCATATGTCTTTGACTTGTTTTCTGCAACATGTTCTCACTTTTCAATCTTAAAACTTGAGAAAGGTTGAAGTGCTTGAACTTTTGACTTTACTGTATCATATGTTGAACTTTTGATGTTACTGAGTCTTTGAGAGAACATTTCTTCAAGATATGAACATGATGGAGTCTTGATGGTCGAACTCCAGCTCCTTAGCAGCAGCAACAGCAGCATCAGCACGAACCAACCGGTACTTATAGGCTCAGACTTAAGATCGTCAACAGCATAGTGTGAAGACTTTCTCAAATCCTAACCCAGGCCGTTCTGAACCGGATTCCTCCGAAAGGGATAACACGGACACACTGAAGTGCACCCACGATTCAGTGAGTCGCTGGAGATCACCCCACGACTGTAGACCGTTTGGAGCAAACATTAAGCGTAACCCACAAGGAGTTACCGAAGTGACCTGCTGTCAGAGTTGTTTGATGTTGCTCTGGCAGGATTTCCATTCAATCATTGATAATCACAATTGTGACTTCTCTCATGAATGTTCTTGGCAGATTGCTAAGATCTGCGAAGGACACTTTCTTAATTTACAGCTGATGCCCATGATGTAGAACACCAGAGTAATTCTAAGTGTACCTAAGAGATCTTTGATGAATCTCATGGCTCTAGACTCAATTAGTGCACATTTGTTTGGTCGTCGGAGGCGTGGAGCAGATTGCCTCCTATTCAATATCATCACTCTCGTAATGAGAGGTCGATAGATTATGAAGGGTTCTCCGTGTGAATGAAACAAATGTATTTTGAGAGACACTTGAGTGGCTTAGAAGGTTTAGTGCAGTGCGTCACTGGGTCCATGACGTCTTTAGTCTTCAATACCGGTGATGCTCATCAACCAGTAGATTATGAATTGAACCCGGTGTCTGCCCTAAGGTTGAACAAATGGAGGGCTATTTCTTTTCACCCTTTTCTTTGCTTTTCTTTTTAATTCTTCAACCCTTCTTTCTCCTTTCATTCATTTTCTCCTTTTTTAATATCATACCTAGGACTTTCTAGTTCTAAACTATTGGTATTGTCCTTGGGTAGATCCCTCCGGCTCTGGTGGATCATAGGACGGTTTTCCCTAACCTTAGTCACCTTATAACTCCATGACTATCCTAATGATGCCATAAAACCAAACCATTGAAAATCTCTCAAAGTGTCGATAATTGTAAAGACATTTTGTTGACACCTTGAGAGTTTGATGATTTTCATAAATACTCCCCCTTAACATGTGCGCATAAGTAATAGATTTGAAATTTGCACATGCCGGAAAGAGTTGGCACTTTTGAATTGATAGACTTTCAATGAACCTGATCGTCGCGAGACACGCTTACATCACCAGTTAAACTGGCTTGAAATTATTACCCGTCCGGATCAGATTCAAAGATTATCGCTCGAAATCGGTACATTCTACTCAGACACGTCCTTTGCGAGACACGCTTACATCACCAGATAAACTGCTTGAAATTATTACCCGTCCGGGACATGTCCTTTCGACTACTGACTTTTCCTATCGTCAATTCGAGGGTCAATTCTGAATTTGAGCACAAGAGATTCCAGCAATGAGACACCATATTTTAATCATCTTTTTACTTCTCCCCCTCAAAAATAGCATACTCATGATGTTTTTGAAAAACTTTATGATTAAAATATGCTGTTTTTGAGTTTTGAGGGAAGAATTTCAAGAACGTTTATATTTTGGAACAAAGATTATATTTTCAAATACTCCCCCTTAACAAGGGAATACTTGTCCTTATGAGCAGAATGTTTGAAAAACTTTAAAAAACATTCTGGTTTTAATTCTGCTCATAAGTAAGAAGCTTTCGCTCCTTTTTCAGGATTGAGGCACTGAAGCGTACCTCAGGGTCCTTTCTTTGGGGTCCAGGTTGTACACTGTTATGTGTGCACAAGCCGTAATGTCACTGGCCATATGGTAAGAATAATGGAAAAGAATTATGAATAATGAATTCAAATGCTCACATCATCCTCCTTTGTTAAACTTGGTGAATTCTGGATCCGTCCTTTGATATAGTCGGATAGGAAATGTAGGACGACCGCCCACATAACTCTCAAGTCTCCGAATCTGATCCCTCCGGTACAACCTTCTTTCAATCTTCAAGACGAACTGCATCAATTGTTTGAGCTCATTATGTGTCCACCTTGTTGACTTCTTCAACTCATGATCTCGAACTCTTAGAACTAACCCATCTATAACGTTTTTCAGCGTATCGTCACAGAATTTATGTATCTCGTGGAATGACATGAAATGGTTTGTGTGTGTTGCACTTCTGTAGACGAACCCGAAGACTGGGTGTTTCTTCATGGTATATTGAGCATCGCGGTTGTTTTCCAAGAACATTATGGGCTCAATGAGATTCAACTTCTGCTGATAACTTTCCACTCCTAACTGAAGATCTTCTACTCGTTCTTTGATAATCGTTCTTCGGATGAAATGGCAGATTGCTGCACTAAAAGCATACTGAAGATCGGTAGAGAGATGTTGCAGTTTTCCTTGTATCTTGATGAGGTATAAGTCTTCAATATCATTGAGACTCAAGTCAGGAAAATCTGCTTCTGAGAACGAGTAGATCTGGTTGTCATGTCGTCTGACGGTGATCGCAGATAGGAAGGTGTAATCATACTTCTTCGATCCTGAAACACTAATCACTGCCGTGATTCTGAGGTCACTGTAGACTTGTTCACGAGACTTTTGGCTGAGTTTATACTTGTACCAAGTCTTCCTTTTGTCATACCAGTGATGGATTCCTAATTCAGCATCATGATCATAGACCACTTGCTGTTTGATGAAGATCTTCTGGTTGATTGCAGCTTCCTCAATGGCAGGATGTTGGTAACTTGCTGCAGGAGTGAAGGTAATTGAAGTTGCATACTTCGTTTTGCTTGATGCTCCATGTACGAGTAGTTCAAGATCTTTGTTGAAAAAGAACTGGAAGGGGATTTCTGAAGTTCCATGTGGTTTTCTGATCACGGGTAGTGGCTTAGTCCAATCTGTGATGTATGAACGGTTTTTGTTGTCACGGCCACCTACCCTGAGTATGTCTGGATTCGTCCAGTCAAACTCACTTGACATTGCACGAGCAATGTTTTCAAGGTGATATTCCAGCTCAGCCGCATTTGCAGATTTGTCTTTAAGAAGATTGAAGGCATCATTCTTGATCCTACGAAGTTCTCTCTTTGTCATTTTCTTCACATTTAGAGTATGTTTGATTTTGTGTGTAAATGCAAACGTACTGTCTTCAACTTTAGAAGCTTCGTCGTCTTGGATCTGAGCACTGGAAAGTTGATCAAACCATTCATTGCCGTTCACATCTTCATCATCATCAAGCCATGTGACGACAGCTGGTTCCTTAGAAGATTTCTTGCTGCTAGATGGCTTTGATTTAAAAAGTTTAGATTTTGGTGGAGATGGTGGTGGTGATTGTGGTTGATCTTCTTGTGTGTGAAATTCCACATTTTCTTCAGGAATATGCTCAAAATGATGTTCGGTTGCTGTAGGACCAGATTCTGGATTTGGTTGAGGTGGGGAAGAAGTTGTGGTTCCTGTAGGCTCAGCAATGTGAATTCCAGATCTGCTACCAATCTTTAGTTTCTTTGTAGTAGGGTCTGGTTCTGGTTCATCATCATCATCTCGTTTCCTTTTGTCCTTTTCTGCTAAAGCCTTACAAGATTCCATATTTTCTCAAATAGCATTCACGATGGACAGTTCAGTGTAATTGAGAGAAGATTTTGCAAGCAACTTGGTGTGGAGAGCATCTTGAAGATCTTCAACAGAATTTTCCAGAAGATGTTGTTGCTGAATCTTCAAAATTTTGATCTTTTCTTCAAATGTAGTATCAACATACTCTTCAATGATTTTCTGAAGATCAGGAGTGTACTTCTTGATGTAATGCTTTGTATTTGATTTCATTTTAGCATCAACATCAGATTCTAGAAACTCATCCATCTTTAGCTTGGTTTGCTGCATCTCTTCCACTTGTTGAGACAAGTTCTTGACTAAGTTTTCCATCTCAGCCATTTTTACACTTTTTTGTTTGTCCTTCTTGATTTGTGCACGCTTCACTGCTTCCTTAAGTTTTCTTGCAGCAGGAGATACAACTTCCACTTTTGTAACTTGGGCAATTCTTTTCACATGCTTACCTTTCAAGGCCTGTTTGATACGATCAGAAACTGTTGCTTTTTCTTTTGGTGATGGTGATTTCTTCGGTGATGGAGTAAGTGAGGGAATTGGTTCATCAGATTTAGTTGTTGAGTCCTTAGGAGATGAAGGTGGAGGTGTAGGATTCTCGGGAGGTGACCCAGGAGGTGTTTTAGGTGATGAAACAGGTGAGGGTTGAACTGGTGGTGATTCCTGTTGAGGGTTGCTGACAACCATAGCAAGTTCAGTTGGAGGAACTGAAGGAGAACGGATGTAGCTATCGGCTTCCAAGTCAGCTTGAGCATCTTCCTTACGTTTCCTTTCTAATTCCTCTTGTCTTGCCATTGCTTCCTCAAGTTCCTTAGCAGCTTCAGTTGTCTTATTGCCAAGAATTTCCTTATCATCTTCAGGATTCCAGTCCATATTGTCCTGATGGAGTTGTTCCCCCCCTTGATCATCATCAAACATGGAGTCTGAGATTTCCTTGTCAGTTAAGACTATGTTGCTCTCCTGATCATTCTACTTCTCACCCTGAGCTTGTGCTTCCAAGTCGGGTTGATAAACCGAACTTGGTTGCTGAGGAATGACAGATTCAGCCTTATCGGGTTGAATAACCGTATCAGGCTGAATCTTGGATGTAGCAACTCCAGATCCTCCGGGTTGATTAACCGGATAAGTGTGGATCGAAGCTGCTTCTTGACCGGTGCCTGATCCTCCTGCTCCGTGTTTCATTTCATACTCTCTTTGTTTCTCAACAGCCAATCTTGCCCTTCTTTCTTTATCCTCCTTAGTTGACCTTAAACTCATCTTTTGTGCATTTTCAAAGTTGATCTGATTTTGAAGTTCAGCTTCTTCAATAGTCATAACAACAGGAGTCTCCTCTTCTGATTCAGATGATTCAGAGTCAGTATCTTCATTAACAATCCCAGATGGTTTAGATTTTGGTTGGGGTTTACTAGGTACAGTTCTCTTGAGTGATCTGGATGTGGTTTCCTTGGAAGTGAGGTACTTGATGCACTGCCAGTCTTAGACCTGCTTCGAGAACGAGTCTTTGTAGATCCTGACCCTTCAACCAAGTTAGAAAGTCCCACTCGATGTTCATGGAATGCCTTATCATATGCAATATATGCTGGAGTTTCTTTGATTTTATCGGTCATTAGAAACTCTGGCAGTCTTGTCCCTTGTTTGTGTGTGCTCCCTTTGGGAAAGTAGACTTTGCGGAAAGTTCTATCCATCATGTATGGATGAACCTCTCGATCGGTAGGTCTTCGATCAATGTCCTTATGTAAGTCAAGTAGATAACTTATGAGAACTTTGGTGTATCGGACAAAAGGGATTTGTTTGAAGGCTTTCTGCATCTGAAATAGTATATCTTCCCAGATAAGAGCTGCAAAGTCAATCTTTTCCTGGTTCACGAACCCCCAGAAGACTTGAAGATGACTTAGTCTTGGGTGCTCATAGCCACTATCTCTACCGGATATTGAACGGGTTATAATGTAGAAGATAGTTCTCCAGGGCTGAGGTATGTATTTAGCATTGACTTTTGAGATCTTGGTTAATGGAGTGTCTGGTTGAACATCATAACCAATGTCTACAAGGAATTGCATGATTTCAGATTCTGAAGGTGTCGGGTAAAATTGGTTGGAGGTTTCAGGAGCATCTGGAAGATCTAAGGCTTTGCGGAGAAGATAAGGTGTGACTCTGATCCTTTTACGATCCAGTTGGATTGTGAAGTACTTATCATCACTGCTCAGTGTGAAAGTATCCTAGAATTGATGAATGTACAGTTCTGGAATGGTGTCATAACTGTCCAAAAGGTTTCTGCACTTATGAGCTTTGAGAATCTCCACAGCTATCTGGCAGCTTGGGTCAGAACACTTTATCTTATCAAGCTCTACTCTTGCATTGTTTTTCCCTATTTCCAAAGAATATCCATGTGGAAACACTTCTTCTTTTGTGAGAGGTGGAAGAGGTTGTTGTTGTGGAGCAGCCATTGATGTTATCTGAAACAACAATCAAGTACAAATATGCAATATACATGATTGTTAGCATATGTTAAAAAACTAGATACAACACATGGCATCCATTTGCATTTATGATTGTTTGTTACATGCTTGATTAAAGAATTTATCAAGATATTACCAAATTCTATAAAATTTGATTTATTTCGATAAGTATAAAAGATATAACTAAGGAAATAGATCAAATACTATAAAATATCACAATTGCGATAAATATGGCAATTGCGATAATTATGCAATTGCGATAATTATCCATTAGCGATAATTAGGCAATAGCGATAATTATGCAATATCGATAATTAGGCAATAGCGATAATTATGCAATAGCGATAATTAGGCAATAGCGATAATTATGCAATAGCGATAATTATGCAATAGCGATAATTATGCAATAGCGATAATTATCCAATTGCGATAATTTTGGCAATTTCGATAAACTCTCATACAAGAATTTTCGATAACTTTGAAGATGAACAACCACGTAGATTTTTGTCGAAATTCATTATAACTTAGATTATACAACCACAAATTATCTAAATCAGTTTTAATGACTAATCTAAACAATCTGACCAAGTTATAACAACTTTCATCCATAAAATCTCAATAATCAAGCTGCTAGTGTACGATGTTCTTCATAAACCCTTAAACTCAATTAATCCACTTAATGTGTTTCTGGGCACAATCTAAGCATGCAATCATTCAATTAAACACATAACAACAACATCCCAACATACCAATTACACAATAACACTCTTATATGGATTTCCCCAAATTTGTCGCTTAAACCCTAAAACTTAATTCTAACGATTTGATGTTTCTGGGAGTAATTAAGCACACAATCTAGGTTTATAATCTATATCTAAGTATTATCGTACAACATTTCTCAACTAAAACACTTTCATTCAATGATCCCCAATTTTTACGCAAACCCTAGAACTCAAATCCTTAATTGCGATAGTTTTGACCGTTAGATCATGATAAAATTAAAAACCATTTGTTACAATATCATGTTAAGCACAAAATTACTCACAAAATTTGATGATCGTGAGTAGATTTTCAGATCGAAGGATAGCCGTAGATGATGGTTGGTGATGGTATTTAATTCGGTTGGTGAGTATGTCAATGTGTATTAACTGCGGTTAATATTTGATATTAAATATCTTTTTAACTTTGCAATTTTGACACATGTAGTCCTCAAACCTTGACATCTTTGAATTCCAAGTCCTAAACCACCATCATACTAACTCTAAGTCTTATATTTTACATTTAAGGCACACAACTTTTTCAATCTTGAAATCTTATCACCAAAATTTTGTGAAGCAACAAATTTTCTGAAAGCATGCAAGTACAAATTAAAAATTGTGGAAAAGATTATGTCTCCCCCTCAACACGTGTTCAAAAATAATTTGTGATATTTTAAAATAAACAACGTGTTGGTTAAGGGTTGTACTTGCATTTTTTTTTAAAGTATATATTTACAAAGATAGTTTGGATGTTTGACTCATTTAATTGTTTTTGAGAAAGTTTTCCAAATCATTTGGTGTCAAACATCTCATACCAATGCGGTGAACCAGATCCACAAATCTTGCATAAGGCAAGGCTTTTGTGAACAGATCCGCCAATTGGTGTTCCGTTCCTACAAAATACAATTCAACAGTACCCTTTTCCACGTGTTCCTTGATGAAATGGTACCGGAGATCAATATGCTTTGATTTGGAATGCTGCACGGTGTTGCATGAAATAGCGATGGCACTCTTGGAATCACAGTACATAGGAATCTTGTTGAATGCGTATCCGTAGTCCATTAGTTGTGATCGCATCCAGATGACTTGAGCACAGCAGGCAGACATGGCCACATATTAAGATTCTGTTGACGATAGTGAAGTACAGTCTTGTTTCTTTGATTTCCAAGAGACGAGCTTGTCACCCAAGAATTGTACTCCCCCTGATGTACTTTTACGTGTATCTAAGCACCCTACATGGTCAGCGTCTGAAAATGCAACAAGTTCAAACCCAGAATCCTTTGGATACCAGATCCCCAAATTAATGGTTCCCTTTATGTATCGAAGGATTCTTTTAACGGCTGACAAATGCCGTTCAGTCGGTCTAGACTGATATCGGGAGCAAAGATATGTGGCAAATACAACATCCGGTCTGCTAGCCGTGAGATACATGATTGACCCAATCATACTACGATGCTTCGTAGGATCAACGGGTGTCCCATGTATGTCAGCATCTAGCTTTGGGGATGAGGAGGACATTGGGGTGTTATAGGTGTCACAGCTGGTCATACCATGCTTTTTCAGGATTTCCTGAGCATACTTTGACTGACTTAGAAATATACCACGGGGTGACTGATGAACTTGCAATCCTAGAAAGAATTTAAGTTCACCCATCATAGACATCTCAAAGTTTTGTTTCATCAGTTTAGAAAAGGCGTTTGAATATTTTTTATTGGTTGAACCAAAAATAATATCATCCACATAAATTTGAACAATGAGAATGTCTTCCCCGTGTGTCTGTATAAATAAAGTTGGGTCAACAGTTCCTATGGTAAAATGATTAGCAAGGAGAAATGCAGACAGTTTATCGTACCACGCCCTTGGGGCTTGTTTAAGGCCGTATAGGGCTTTCTTGAGCCGATATACATGGTTAGGATGATTTGGGTCCACAAAGCCTTCTGGTTGTGACACGTACATCTCTTCTCGGAGTTGTCCATTGAGAAATGCCGTCTTCACATCCATCTGATAGACTGTGATGTTCTTGTGGGCTGTGTATGCCAGAAACATTCGAACTGCCTCAATCCGAGCCACTAGAGCAAACGATTCCTCGAAGTCAATACCCTCTTCTTGGCTATACCCTTTTGCTACCAGTCGGGACTTGTTACGAATCACTGTACCATCTGCATCCAGCTTATTCTTCCAAATCCATTTCAATCCAACAACATAAACTCCATTTGGTCTTTCCACTAGTTCCCAAACTTCCAAACGTTTGAATTGTTCCAGCTCTTCTTGCATGGATTCAATCCAGTTGTCGTATGTAAGGGCGTCTTTGATGTTTTTAGGTTCAGATTGACAGACAGTGAGTGCATACATGCAGTGTTCACTATCTGAGTGAAGTTTTTGTCTTGTCATGATTGGATTGTCAGGATTTCCAATTATATTTACCAAGGGATGATCTCTTGTCCATTTGTGAGTGGATGGGAAATGTTGAATGTTGTTATGGTGATATGACGGGTCCATATTGCTCGAGGAGGATTCTCCTGTTTCTGGAATGGTTGGTGGTGGAGCAAATGGATTGAAGAATGCATTCCCGTCATATCCTGAAGGTGTGGGAACTTGGTTAGAAGTGGGGGAAGAATCTTCAACTGCAGGTGGAGATGTTTGAACCATGGGTGATGAGGGTTCAGGTTGAGGTGCATTGTTATCAACTGCTGTAGAAGTAGTTGCAGATTGATCAGGTGCTTGATTTTGGACATGTTGAGCAGCGGAACTGGTGGAAGCATCTGATGCACTACTAACACAAACTTCATCAAACATTGGTGCAAACAATCTTCCAGATCCTTCCTGTTAAAGGGTAAGGGTGCAGCCGAAGATTCAGGGAAGTTTAGACGGTTATGTTCGGGTTCTAAGCGGTCTTGCTCAGAAGCCATTTCCGTGAGTTCATCAAAATTGGCGTGTATAGTCTCTTGAATTTCCCCGTCCGACGATTCCAAATTCTATATCCCTTAGAATTCTCACAGTAGCCAATGAATATCCCGATGTCTGCTTTAGCCTTTAATTTACCAAGATCATCTCTATCATTTTTCGGGTAACACAGTGCTCCAAAAACATGAAAGTAGTTGATGTTTGGTTTTCTGCCTTGTATAAGCTCATATGGAGTTTTGTTGTGTCGTCTGTTGATCATGCCGCGGTTCTGAGTATAACATGCAGTATTAACAGCTTCAGCCCAAAGGTAATCTGGTAATTGAGCATTGATCAACATTGTTCTAGCTGCTTCCACAAGCGTACGGTTTCGTCTTTCAACTACACCATTCTGTTCGGGAGTGCGAGCAATTGAATATTGATGAACAATCCCATGCTTCTCAGTGTATTCCCGAAGGGTCTGATTCTTAAATTCAGTGCCGTTGTCTGTTCGAATAATCCTGACGGTGTTACGGACTTGAACTTGAATCTTTGTGAGAAATGTGATGACCATTGAAGGAACTTGATCTTTTGTCCGAAGAAAGTAGACCCATGTCCATCGTGAGTAGTCATCAACTATTACCAAAATGTACCTTTTCCCGTTTATAGTTTGAACCCGCATTGGACCACACAAATCTATATGTAGCAGCTGGAGGACATGATCTGTGTTGTGTTCTGTTTTGGGAGGAAAGTGAGCACAGTGACTTTTCCCTTGTTCACATGCAGAACACAAATGATATTTGGCATATCTGAATTTGGGTAATCCGTCCACCAATTTATTCCTTGCAAGGTCAGTCATGGTTTTGAAATTGAGATGAGACAATCTTTTATGCCATAACCAAGCCTTTGTGGGATTAGCTTTGGAGAGTAAACAAATAGGAGATGAAGCTGTCATGCCTTCAAAGGATATGGTGTATAGACTGGTTCCGCGTCTTCCTTTCATCAAATCATTTCCTTGAAGATCACGAATGAAGCAAGTTTTCTCCCTAAATGCTACTTCTAAATCTCCGTCACAGAATTGTCCCACTGAGAATAAATTGTGACCAAGGCCTTCAACATAATATACACGACTAATCTCGATGTTCCCATTAACATAATCTCCATAGCCCATTATTGCTGCGAAGTGATCATTCCCGAACCTGACCGTTCCGATGAACTTTGCGATAAAGTTTGTGAGAAGCTTGAGGTTGCCGGTCATGTGTCGGGAACACCCGCTATCAACAATCCATAGGACAATTTGGATCACCTGCATCACAAATATTGGAAACAGGTGGAGAATTGGTAACGGTTGGACCCATTGGGTTAGTAACACAAGATTTAATTATCTTACGAACCCATTTAAAACTTGATGTGTTTTGTAACCAACGTTGCCATGTCCAACTAGTCTCAGCCTTTTTCCTAATGAATGCACTAGGTGATTTGGTTGTCTTAGGTTTGGCTATGGGTGTTTCAATGGTTTGCTCAGAAACTACTAGTGGTGGTTTCCCTAAAATGGACTTGGCAACAGTTTTGAGCCTAGAGGAAGAGCTACTAGTTCGTTTCTTTTTTCGTTTCAACAGAGTTTTAGCAATGCAGTTTTGATGATCACCAGATAATATACTAGCACGACAAACAATACAACTAGCATCAATCATAACATCAGCATTATCATTCATAGATTCAACATCTGTTACATCATTCCTAGAATTGGACTTAGATAAGGTCGATTCTATTCCTGACATTACATGTGTGTTATTCAAACTACTTTCTTTAACTTCTGAAGACTTAGATGATCCATTCCTAGACTTCCTGACTCTACGCTTCTGTTGTTTCTTGGTAGTCTTGGAACTGCTAGCCTTAGAGATAGTATCTAGTCCTGTGGAAGTAGAAGTGTTTGCATTAGTGGTTGAGTCTGATGCTTGGGTAATTGCTTTGTCTACTACATACATCCCTGGGGCAATCTTATGAACTTTTGCTTTGCCTTTGTCTAAAACTCTGATTTTCTTCTTCAGATCAACAATGATGTGTTGGAATTCTTGATTTTGTTAATCTAATTTTCTGTTGAGGCGGACTGTGTCATTTCTGTTTTGAAGAATTTCATCCAGTTCCTTTTCATTTTCAAACAGTTTAAGTCTTAAGAAAGCCTTTGTTTCCTTATGATTTTCAGGAACATGACTGTTTTGAAATGATAAAGATCCTATGAGATTTTGAAATTTTAGTTCAAATTCAGCACTTTGATTTTGACACCAATCAAGCCTTTTTTGAAGATTAAAAACTTTGTTTTCCACACCATTGTTTATTTGTCGAAGATCCTCATTCTCTTTGACCAAATTTTCTATCTTCATTTGCAACATCTCAACATTTATAGCATGATCATTCACAAGTAACTCATTGCATGATTCATAAAGCGAATTCATTATCACAGAAACAACGTCATAACACAGAACTTTTTCTAAGAGTCGATCATTCTCTTTTTTCAAAGTTTTCTTTTGATGTTTTTGTTTTTGAAGTTTGTCGTCCTGTTCTTTGAAAATGCCCTTCATAGATGCAACTTCCGTGAATAATTCTTGTTCCCATTGTGTTGCATATTTCTTCAGATGTTTGACATGAGGCAGAATTTTCTTTTGAAGAATATCTCGCTTTTCTTTCGCGACTGGGGAAAGAAAAGTAGAGACTTCGATTTGAGAATTAAACTCAATTTCATTTTCCAAAAAATATATGTCTTCCATAATTGTATCAAAATATCGAAATAATTTACTTTCTGGTAATTTTGGATCAACATCATCATCCTCAGTCAAAGAATCCTTGATTTGTGCAACAGTTTTGGAAACAGGAAGTATTGTAGGAGAAGCATGTATGTTTGTGTTAACAAACGTTTGTTCTGGTTCATCCTTTGAGGGGACAAATTTGATTTGACGTCTTGCATTATAATCATGATGAATTCTGGAAAAATCTTTTTCAGTTTTTGGTCGACTCTCAAGTTCTTTTTGACGTTCAAGAATTTCAAGTTCTTCATCATTACCAAGTACAACAACTCTTTGAAAGGTATCATCAAGTAATAATTCTGCATTGTACAACTTGGGATTTTTGTTGAGTGCTTTTGAAAGAAAACGTGGTTGGTCACTGCCAATAGCAAATCCAACTCCTTTTGGAACTGGTTTTACCGATAGCCTTTGAATTTGAGTTATGGATTCACCATTTTTGTATACAATGGTTTGAAACTCTTTAAGTTTGGATTCCAAAGTGACAATTTCTTCAAGATATGAGTCGACGCGTTTACTTGAGGCTTGCTTTTCTTCAAGAAGATTATTTTGAGATGTTGTAAGCTCAGATTGAGTTTTTAACAACTCAGAATTTAAAGAATTAATTTGTTTTTTGAATTCAAATTGATCCTTTTCTTTTTGAGAGAGAAGCTCAGCCTTAGAAACGGTTAGCTCACGAACTTGATTTTCTAAATTTTGAACTTTGACGTACTCTTTTTGGAAAGCAATCTCAAAACCTTTTTCACGTTTTTCTTGTTTTTGATATCCTGAAAGTTGTAGTTTATAACACTCATTGTCCTTTGTTAACAATGCATTTTTTTCTTTCAGATTTTTATTGATTTCATTGCATTTTTCAATTTGTGATTGGGTGGTCATTAACAAGGCCTGAAGCTCTGAATCTTGATCAGTCAAAGGATCATTTTGTTCAAGATGATCCAAATTTTCATCTTCAACAGGATCATCAAATGAAACGACGGTTTTATCATCATCAAATGATACAACAGTGTTTATTTGATCATCTGATGGAGATGAGAATGATGAATCATGTTGACCAAAATTGTCATTTGTAGATGAAGATGCAGATGGTGAAGCAATTTCATGTATAAGACATTGTGGATCAGGTACCTGAGATAGACCATCGGTATCATAAACCGGGCCTGTCTCGGACATGTTCATCTCCTGCATATTTGCCATGAGCATTACTGCAGCATTTGCTTCAAGATCTTCCATCTCATCATCTGATGCAACATTGGCCATGAAGCTTTGCTCATTCTGAGTCACCATTCCTGCAGCTTTTTCATCTTTGAGAGCCATTAGAAGAGCTTCCTTGTGATATGCACTGCCCATAGTACGAGGCTTTGGACACGCATTAGCCATATGACCATTCCCACCACAGTTGTAGCATGTGATTGAAGTATTTGCAATGCCTTTCTGTGCATTCCCAGCCATCTGATTTCTTCTCTGAGTAGTTCCCATACTGTTGCTGTTACCCCCTGCAGAATTGAACCTGTTCCCTCCTGACTGAAACCTCTGAGAGCCATAGTTTCCACTGTTTCCTGAACCATATCTGCCTGAAGACCGATTCTGAATTTCCACTCTACCATCGTTAATAACAGCTTGATTCCTGGTATTGGAAGATGAACGAAGACGATTGTTGGATTTGGTGAATTTGCCAAATGCCTTAGCAATTAATCCAAATGCTTCATTAAGAGAGTTGAATGCATCCTCTTCTTCATCATAATCAGCGTTTGAGTATAACATGGAATCTGAGTTGTTATATGGAACCATTTGGTTGTCAGAGTATTGTGATGGTGCTTCATATGGGATGATTTGGTTAGAAGGTTGTGGTTGAAAACTTGGTTGATAAGATGATTGACCAAATTCCTGGTTTGGTAGTGGAAAGTTGGATTGAGCAACAAGAGCAAGCGAGTTAGGTGTTGGTGCTGATATGAACCCGCCTCGTGCTGCAATTTCCTTATCTACCTCAGATTGATGTTGTTTCAGAAAGTCATACATTAGTCCATACTTAACTTCACCAATCTTCTTAGTTTGCCTGACAAATGTTGCATATTTCTGCCATTCTGGTCCAAGGCAACCCAGAAATTTTGAATTGATAGCAATCTTAGGTAACTTGATGTCATGACGATCGAGGTCATTTACAACATTTGTGAAACGGTGGTAGTATGATTCAATTGTCTCCCCTGGTTCCATGATGAAATTATTGTATTCCATGTAAAGCTTTGACTCAAGGTCTTCTTGATTTAACTCTGTCCCTTCCATAAGAAGATGCACATGTTCCCACATGTCTTTGGCAGTCTTTTGAGCATCAATACTTCGATAAATGGGATTGGGAATTCCCTGAAGTATGTAAGACATTGCCAATTGATTTGCCTCTTATTGCAGTGTTTGTTCAGTTGTGTAGTTAGCGACAACAATAGGAGTTGATGTTTCTTCTCTTTCTGAAGTTCCTTGAACAACAGTTACTGGAAGTGGAAAGGGTCCTTCTTCAATGGCTTGCTTAAGATATTTCCCATGGGGTTTACGGAGTTCAATGAATCTGAGGAATCTACTAGCCCATTGCACATAGTTACCAGGTGTCAGCATAGGTGGAGTGTCCTGATTCCCAGCTTCATGTCGGGATTGCTGACAGCTGATTGCCTCACACATCTTGTTAAACCAATGTGGTTCTCTGGAGTAGGATGGATTGTTCAGCATTTGATTCTGTTGCATGATTTGTTGTGGGGATACTTGTGGTGGAGAGAGAAATTGATGCTGTTGCACGAATGCTTGTTGTTGTTGATACTGAGGATGAAATTGCTGTTGTTGAGGATATTGCTGTAGCTGATAGTAGTAATTGAAGTGAGGTGGTTGAGACATGTCTGGATCTTGAAGATAATTAAGATTTGTGTGATGAGTTTTGTTTAAGTTGGTTTTGGTTAATTGAAGATTTTTGTCCAATTGCGATAATCACTGTTCACCCAATTGCGATAAGTACTGTTCACCCAATTGCGATAAACGTCCAAATAGCGATAAGGAAAATAGAAATTGCGATAAAACTATAAATTGCGATAAAAATGACAATTTGAATAAGTTATCTTAAATTGCGATAGAAAAGGCAATTTGCGATAATTTATCAGAATTGCGATATTTTATGGCAAATTCGATAATTTTATCTAAATTCCAATTTCGATAATTCTCAACTCTCCTACAAGAGATGAGAAGCAACCAAGTCGAAGTATTTTCACTTTCTCCTACAAGGAAGTAAAATACTGAGTCCCAATGCCGATAACTGAAGAACTGCCAATTGCGATGAAACCCTAACTTGTCGCTATTCGAATTGCGATAAACCCTAACTTGTCGCTATTCACCCAAAAGCCAAAATGCACTTTTCACCAACTTTTCCAATACGCGATTTTTCCGGATTTCACTAAAATGTCTAGAAAACCAATAAAAAATCGATTGTTTTTTATTGTTTAACGATTAGAAACCACAAAGTATGATGAAATTTACGATCAAGAGCGTTGTAAATGGAAATTTGATGAAATTTGTAAAACTTTTTGACGAGATGATGAATACGTTCCAACAAAAAGAGTTTAACGATGAAACAAAACACAAAAAAACCTTACTTAATCCTTAAAACCAACCTAAATACGATTAGATCTACTCAAACACAATCCTAACTATCCCTTTGGCGAATGATACCACTTGTAGGTCGATAATATCTCAAACACACACACGTATTATAAAGTAAAACACGTACTACTATTAACTAATAAGCTACGAATAAGGAGAAAAGTAAATAAGCAATAAGAGAATAAGAGATAAGAAGAAGAGATTTGGAATGGAAATTCAATTCATACGATAAATGGACATGGCTTACGCGACTTACATGAATAACCAACTACAAATGAGATGCCCCAAGCCTTCTATTTATAGGCACATGATTAGGGCATCATTACAAGATAGCTTCTAGAAGGAATAACACATAAATGGGCGGTCCATGGGCTTCTAATGGACCGCACCTTAAACAAAACATAAAGCCCTATTATGCAACATGTTATCGCTATTGATCAAGACTTGAAATATAATAAAAACGTGTTCCTAACAAGTACAATTTTTGTGAAAGTGATTTGTGGTCCTTAATTTGGTAAGCGATTTGATGTCTTTCTTGGACTATTTATGTTGCGAGTTGGCTGGGTTGTCAGCTGCTATTTTGGACGAGTTAGGGAGTTAAAGAGTTGTGTTTTGGCTAGCTCTTTTGGAGTTATTACTGAAACGGGAAAAAGTGACAAAAGTGATAGTGACAACTCTGTTACTTGGTTGCGTTTTGTGGCATATGGAAAAAGGACAAAAAGTGATAGTGACAACTCTGTCACTTGTGTTTTGTCAGCTTGCAAGCATGCGACTTGTTGAACTTAATGTTGCGATTTGTCTTAAAACTGGTGATTGTTAAGGTTCCGATTTTCCGTTTGCGACTTGTACATTGCGATTTGTGTTATCGTATTATAATAGTTTCATCATAAGATAAGTACAAGAAGAAGCAAAAATTTCCAGTTTCATCAAAAAATAAAAAATAAAAAAAAAAAAAAAAAAAAACTCATTTCACAACAACAACAGAGTCAAGTAACTACAAGCAACATTAACAAAAACAAATCCAATCCAAAGTAAAACAAATTACAGCCACAACAAATCCAGTATCCAACCCGAATACAAATCGTAATTACAACAAGAAACGAAAGTCAAAATCCAAATCTCATTCTTGGTGCCTGTTGCTTCCCTAACTCTGTCGAAACAACATCAACTAATTCTCCTTACATTCACAGCCTATCCTAACCGCCTATTCTAACAAATACAACCGAGGTCTCATTTTCATTCTTTATTCGGTTTACACGACAACGAGCAAGAAAGAAATAAAAATTGATGAAGACCTCAGAAACACCTACCTTAGACCTTGTTACCCAGATCGTGAAGCCGCAAATAATTGATTAAATTCTATTCTTCACTCATGGGGTTCGTTTGTTCGAGATTCGGTTATGATTTGGTGTGTTTCGGATGGGTGTATTTGTGTTGGAATAAATAGAATGGTTTGGATTGATGGGTGGACCTGGTAATCAAAGGTGGGTAGCGTTTCCTTATGAATGAGTAATGTTAGGGATGAAGGTAAAGTTTTTTTAAGAGAATAGAGGAGCAGTTGGGGGCGGAGTCATTAGTGATATTAGGGTATTCTCTTTGCCTGATATAGGTATAATTTTTTTTGGATCGGGTAATTATATTTTCCTTTGATCGGGTTGTTCACAAATCAGGCTTGTTGGGCTGAATGTTGAAGTAGTAGTCACGGGCTGAAAATGTTTGGTGTGTGTTTGTGTGGTTTAAGAATATGGGCCGATTGTTGGACAAAATGTGAACTGCAGTAACGGGCCACATTATTTTGTGTTATATTGGCCTTCATTGTTGTTAACTTGGGCTGTATATTGAACAACAATTATGTATTGGACTGTCTTTAGTGGGGAAGAATATCCTTGGGTATATGAATGTCAACGTGACTGCGGAGTTGTGGAGTTGGCAACATTGTCCTATTGGTGTCCACGATTTGAGTGAGCCTGCAATTTGATCGTTACGATTTGAGTTACAATTGACAAATTGCGATTTGATTAATTGCGATTTGTCAAGTTGCATTTTGACTTGTTGCGATTTGACTGTTGCGATTTGACCAGTTGCGATTTGACGTTGCGAGTTGACACTTGTGATTTGTCTTATTGCGATTTGGTTAATTGCAATTTGACTTATTGCGATTTGACAAACTGTGACTTGACTTGTTGCAATTTGATCAAGTTGAGATTTGACTTCTTTGACTTGAATTTTGAAGATTAGTATTGCAATTCACTCTTGGGTATTCAAGTTGATTTCACGGTTTCTCTTGTAGATTTTAGAAAATCCCGCGAAAGATTCAATTTCTCGGTTTAAATCTCAAGAGTAGTAAAATCCCGTCAAATCAATTTTTGGACAAGTAGGCAGGACATGGATTTTGACATAATAAAACCTACGGGGTTGGACGATTTCTTTGGGATTAGTTTGTGCTACGAGATCAGTAGGATTTGGAAAATTATGGTAGCTTGGTTGGTTTGTTAATTCACGGGTTGGTGTGCTTAGTGTCTCAAACATCTCGGGGTTGGATGGATGCACGATGTTTGATGACCCTTGCTCGAGCATATTTATGGTGTTTAGACTTGGATGTTCAAGAAGTGGATATATACAATAAATGATGGAAGGATGGGTATATATCACTACCTATATTTAAAGGAGTTACGTTGTTGTGCTCAATATAGGTTCTAAATCACAAATTTAGTGCAAGAATAAGTCGCGGACTTGTCCTTTATCAAGCATCATCAAGAGATTGTTGTTTCTCAAGCTTCTAATGGGATTGTAGTACAAGATATTCTCAAGAAGTGGTCAGACTTAAAGACACAAGGTGGATTGTTTAGAGACGTGTTTTAACCTTTTACTCACTCTAAAGATAAACACATTTCATCAAGCGGTTTTGGCATATTACGAGCTTTAGTGAATTTGTTAATTTGCCAAACCATTGATGAGGAAACAAGCAAGGGGTTACTACAAGAGAGTCTTAATCACCATCTTCTTTGCAGTAGTTTTATTTGTCTCTTTCCATGTATTGTGCCTGACAAATTCACAACCATCACGGACTCTCTGCTTTGGCAAAAAGGTCATTGCATGCCCTTTTTGAGGGGGAGAATTAACGCGTGTTTCCTAGCGGTTTAGTCTCTAGCGGTTTGAATCTTAGCGGTTTCGGGTACAGCGGGTCAAATCGTAGCGGGCAGTTTGAATCTTAGCGGTTCCGGTTTCAGTGGTTTAGCTTTCAGCGGTTTGGGTCTTAGTGATTTGCCTAAGATTTCAGCGGTTTGATACTTACTGTTGTGCAGTTTGTTCTTGAATTTATTTCTCGGTTAAATCTCAAGAACTGTAAAATCCTGTATACAGTATGACAACTATACCATGCACTGCATCTGATAACATCCAAGCAGCTGGGTCAGACAGCTATGCTTGATAGGACTGACTATGAGTCATGGGCACTGCTAAGAATTAGCGCATGTTTCTTCTCTCTTTGGCTAGTCAACCGCTCAAGATGATCACGAAGGTCATTTTGGTATTCCGTAATTGAAATTGAAGTTGAATTTCACGAAGGCGTCTACCTATTCTATCTTGAAATCGGGGATGGTTGGATGCATGATTTCAATGACAACTTGCTCGTGCTTAAGATGTAAGTTGAAGACTTGGGTTATCTAGTTTCCAGAAGTCGGGGTGGATGGTTGAAGACCTGGTTAACTATCACTTAAAGGAGCTACATTATAGTACTCAGTGTCACACGCAGAAGACGTTGTGGATAATCGCAAGAGGTGATGAAAGTCTCATACTTTTTCAGGATAACATCAAGTACTTGGAGATTCAACACCGTTCTCCCAACAACAATGCAAGTTTAGGTAACAAATTTGAGGAATTCTACTTCATTTGCTAGATGGGTATATCGGGTTTCCTTCATCAAGTGGTCACGAATAGTTGTCTGAGTATGAGGTTGGTTAGTCGGCCAAAGTATTTAAAAGTTATGATGTGTTCAGTATTTCTCATGGGATATTCATAACCCAAACTGATATTCACCAAGATCAAATCAGTCATGCCACACTCAATATGTTACTATCTCACGGTTTCTTCTTGGTTTTGTAAAATCCCGCGAAAGAACTTATTTCTCGGTTTAAATCATAGATTTGTAAAATCCCGTGATGAAAGGTTATGCGCTCTTGACCGTGATCGGGTTAAAACCATTATCAAAGTTCAGTTAAATCATCATAAAGGGCTAGATTTGGGCATTAACCACAAGATGTGACTACGGCGTTAATTCATTATTATTTATTTGAGGCTGAAGTGAAATTTCATGGGTGCGTGTACTTAGTATCTGAAGATATCGGGGAGGTTGGATGAAGATTCTTCGAGATCCTTGTTCGAGCTTTCAACATTTACAATGACGAGGACTTGGATATCTAGTTATTTTTTCTTTCTCTCTATTACAAAATAACTATCACTTTAAGGAGTTACGTTGTAGTGCTCAGTGTCACACGAAGTTGTGGATATCCAAGAGGTGATGTACGTCTTATACTTGATGGTTGGTTGGTTGAAGAGTATAGAGTACTTAGGGATTCAATGTTGCACGAAGTCTCTACACCGCTCTTTGTCTCGCATTAGTACAAGTTTAAGTCACAAGTTCGGGTTATGTTACTCCAGTCTCAAGTTCATCATATTGGGTTTTTCTCCATCAGTGGTCACGACATCAAGCCGATAGAATGATAATGGGGTTGGTAACGAGTTAGATGAGAGATATAGATAAGAGAGAGATGACGTCTGTACACTTCAGTGCAGGCCTCATTCTTCATTGACGATGATGTCTGTTCATATCAGTTCAGGCCTCGTTCTTCATCGACAATGGCGTCTGCAGATAACACTTCAGGCCCCGTTCCTCAAAGAAAAGAAAGGTGTACGCTTAAGTGCGCTTTATCTTTGGAAGAAGAGAAATCTTCTTATTTATGGTCATTCTCATCAACAAGTTTCATGCTCTTTCCGTGCTTATTCAGTCTTCAAGTGGATCGACGCACATTGGAGTATACTCTTATTCACTTGTTCTACCAAAAATTGCAGTTGACAGGCATATGCAATTTTTGAGGGGGGGAAGGGTGAATAATCTACATGTCAGTTATCAAGAACCATCAAGTGGATCTACTTACCATTGATGGTATTCTTATTCACTCGCTCAATCAAAAATTGCAGTTGACAGGCATATGCAATTTTTGAGGGGGGGAAAGGGTGAATAATCTACATGTTGATTGATGATTGAGAAATGGTTATACGACTCCTGAATACGTCAGTTCAGGAGTCGTGCAAACCATGATTCTCCAACACTACATCTTCCTCCGTCTATCAAGGTGTTGAAGAACATGGTCATGGAATGCTAATCGACATCTTCTCACGGGCTGGTACAATCAGTAACAAAGGGTTTCTAGTCAATGCTTCATGTACACTTCATTAGGCTACATTTACACATCATAATGATGATTCCGATTAATCGTAACCATCAGGGGAGAGAAATGTGTACATCAAGGACGCACAACAGGTTCACGTGATCGGGCTTAATATCTAAGGATACATATCATAGATGATCAGTGGTTCAACTTGTTACCTTGGTATTATCGTTTCACTTCTATGTCATGGGCTGATTAATCGTAACCATCAGGGGAGAGAGAATGTGTACATCAAGGACGCACAACAGGTTCACGTGATCGGGCTTAATATCCAAGGATACATATCATAGATGATCAGTGGTTCAATTTGTTACTTTGGTGTTATACTAAAGACTGAAGAAGGTCGAGTCGTCAGTCTATTCTACATTCTCTGATGTGTGTTATCATCTCATGTGTACGTTGCGGGCTGATGGGTTATATGTAAGGTTACTAGAAGACATTTGGTGAGATGAAGATGATTGGTATTCTGTTCCTCCATATTGGGCAATCTTGAAGAAGGTCGAGTCTACAGTCTACTCTACATTCTCCGCTATGTGTTAGAAGACTAAAGACGGCATGCATTTGGTTATCAAAAGACTTCTTCATATTATGGGCGTTCATCCAAAGTCTTCCTCCTATTATGGGTGTTCATCAGAAAGGTTGTCAGATTGGGGGAGAGCACTAATTAGGGGAGAGTGATAAGCCAATATTAATCCCTAATTAACTGTGCTCACATTACTCTTCAGCAAGTAAAGTGATGGCAGCGGAAAAGATCCAGGATGCTGAGGAGTAATGGTTTTGTTTCGTATCCTTGTATATATTTGCTTCATACATTTTTGTTCATATCTTATACCATTTTGTAAATAGATATATAGAAATCCTGCAAATTGTAAATAGAGAATCGTAAAACCAGAAAAACCATAAAAAATTGAAAAATAAAAAATACCAAAAATAGCTTCACCTAGGCATGTCTTCTGTTTATCGATAACATTTACGGACTTAGAAATGTCACTCAATAATGGCACGGGTCTTTAAATGAAGCTCGAGCAGAAGTTAAAATGGATTGTTAAAACATGTCTAAATGGCTTGCTATTACTTTAGATAGCAACCCGCGCTTCAAACTGGGGAAAGCACGTCGCCATAAAGACGGCTGTTCCTCCAACTGGGTGATGTTCACCTGGGCATGGATTACTTTATATCCATGTTTCTTCAATCTGATGTACGTTTCAGTGCATCATTTCTGGTAAAGGAAGAGAAATCTTCTTTGCATACAAATAGTTTTCATTCAATGATTCTTCTGAAAATTATTTGTGAGACACTTGGTGATTATGTGTTGCTTGAAATTCTTTTAAACTTGGATTGTGCATAAAATTTGTCACTCAATCAACGACTACAAATATTTAACTAGAATACGGGTCATTGATTGAGGGGGAGAGTGAATTCAAATTTTATATCATCAAACGGGTTTCTTGATTAATTCATAACTCTTAGAAAAAGGTTTTGTAGTTAATGGGGTATTAGTTGAAGAGGAAATTGCTAAACTTTATATCAAATGGCCAAATGTGTTAGTTGCTAGAAAGTTTAGGACATTATGTGCAAGTTGCTTATAGTTTCCTAGCTTTACGTATCTAGAAGGTTCATTTGTGTTACTTGGGAATCCTCGTTTAATCCCCTAAATACTTTAAAACTCAAAATCTAAAAGAAGTTAGAAATCCCATTGTGTTTGATGTTCTTGAATACTCCACTGACATTTGTATGATCTGAATGAATGAGTTTCAAATGTTGTGTGACTCTTGTTAGTCGATTGCTGCTCAATTGTTGTTGATATAGTGCATATGTTCTCAGGATTCGCTTAGGTATATAGTTATCATGTTAGAATCTTGTCCCTAAGATCCTGAATTGAATGTCAAAATATGAGTGAATTGCCATGTTCATGATTGCTAATTGCTCTTCATGCTAGACAGTGGTTTGATGTACTTCCTGATTGTGGTTTGATTATGAGATGAACTTGGTATTATAATGTGGCAAGCTGCTATGTGGTAGCTATTAAGGAATAGTGTATCTGTATGCATGTATATCTGTGTTGATAGTCTTATGCAGATTCCATAGCCAATATGAAAGTGCCAGTTCCAGCTCTAACCATTTGATCAGATGTTCAAACTCTATTGATTGGCTCAGAATTCACCACGACAACAACATCGGCAGCCAACAACAACAACAACACCGTCATCACCACCACCACCTTCAGTGAAACAAAGCAATATTTATACCGATCTCGCCAAGTGGGGATCTACAATACTTGGACGTCTTGTTGGTGGATGGATAACTGATGTTGACCAATGACTCCCTCAGAAAAGCGGATGATCACATCGTCTGCGCAAAAAGGTCAATATCATTCGTGTCATAAAAATCACTTTGTGCAAAATAAACAGTGAATCTCCCTCTTAGATTAAGGGGGAGCATAGTATGTTCCATCATCAGAATACATTAAATTGGACACATTTTTTCCCACATTTTCTAACTTATTTAAATCAATTGGGATCACAAATCTCAAATGGTTTGAAATTTTTGATCGGGGGAGAGAATGTGATTTAAATATGAAATCTGATAAAATGTGATGTTTTGGACTCAAATGTTAGGCTCTCCCATATGTGCTAAACTCTTTCGTATATCGATGCACATATTGAGGGGGAGCAAATGAACAAAAGGATTTGGCATCGCATGAGATCGTGACTCAGACTTCACCAATGAATTGACGAAACATATACTGTCATTGATCGAAAGGACATATCCTAGCCGGGTAATAATTTCAAGCTGGTCTAACCAGTGATGTAAGCGTGTGTCGAAAAGGATGTGTCTGAGTAGAGTGTACCGTTTCGAGAAACTTTCTGTGGACTTGACCAGGCCGGGTAATAATTTCAAGCTGGTCTAACCAGTGATGTAAGCGTGTCTCGAATCGGTCATGTTCATTGAAAGTTGATCAATTCAAAAAGTGCGAGCTCTACCTAACATGTGCAAATTTATAAAACAATCATTTGAGCACATGTTGAGGGGGGGCATTTAAAAAATACAAAACTCTCAAGTGTTAGCAAAAATGTGTTTCAGAATCATGAACACTTTGAGAGATTTTTCAAAGATTTGGTTTATGGCAATTGTGGAAGAACACCAAAGACCGACCATTTTACTTAATGTATTGGAGTTATAAGGATGGTAAGGTTAGGTACAAGTTCCCACGATCCCGCCAGAGCCGTAGGGATCTACCCAGGGATAATCCACTAGTTAGTGTAGAAGTCCTTAGGTATGATTAAAAAAAAAGGAGAAAAGTGAATAAGGGAAGAGTGCCGACTGAGATGGAGCTAGTACTGGAACAAACCCAACAAGGTGCTAGTTATGAAGTCTCGGTAAGCACTGAAGGGGTTGAAGAATGAAAAAGAAATGTAAAGATAAAGGGTGAAAAGAAAGAAGCCCTCCTTACACTTTAGGCAGAAACCGGGTCAATACATATGCTGTCAGAATCACTTGGTTGATTGCTGACATTGAAGACAAAGTATCATGGACCCAGTGATACGCTGCACAACCCTCCCTAGCCACTTAAGGTCCCTCAAAGGATTCTTGTTTCAATTGTCACGGAGTTCAATACATTTTTATCGTCTCTCTCACTCCGAGTTAGATGATATTGAAAAGGTGGCAGTTCTCTCCAGCCTCCGCTCACTAAATCAAAACGCACTATCGAGTCTAGAGCCACGAGATGCATAATAAGATCTCATAGGAACACGTATTATTTCTACACTGGTCGTTCAACATTAAGGACACCAGTTGTAAACTATGAGTCCTACGCAGATCTTAGCAATCTGCCAGAACATTTATGAGAGAATTTACGAATGTAATTCTCAATGATTGAATGGAAATTCCTGCCAGGGTCAACATTAAGCAGCCCTGAAAGCAGGTCACTTCGGTAATTCCTTGTGGATTACGCTTAGTGATCGCGGCGGTTTCAAACGGTCTACAGTCGTGGAGTGATCTCCAGCGACTCACCTAATCGTTGATTTGCTACGGTAAATCTTTAAAACCCTCTGTGGGTTTCCGATTTAGGAACGGTCTTGGTAAGGATTAGAGAGAGTTTTCACACTATGCTGTTAACAATCTCGAAGTCCGAACCTGTAAGTACCAGACGTTTTATTGCTAACTGTCGTATGCAGGAACATCTGGGGATTGTAGCTGATTGCTGTTGCAGCTGTTTGCGGTTGTAGCTAATTGATGTTGCAGCTGATTGCGGTTGTAGCTGATTGCAGAAAAGATGCCAATCCATCACCACATGCTCACACTACATCATCATCATATTCAAAGAGGTCATGATAACCTAAAAGACCTTCAACACGGCTTCTGCTAACTCTGATGCTGAAAATCATGGCCAAGAAAAGTGTGAGCATGTCGACTCAAAAAATACCACATCACATGGAGACATACTGCTGAAAGATGACTTAGAGACAAATGTGGGATGATAAAATCGAAGAATACTCAAAGATCATCCAAGACAATCGATCAGTCATCAAAAGATTACTGCTGAAGGCACAAAGACTTATGACTTTGAAGAATCAAATACTACGAGCTATGAAGACAAGTTCAGAAGATAAAATGCTAGAATTCGAAATATTATTTCCGGGGTGACCTCCCTTAGGGGGAGATTGTTAGGAATATAAATATTCAGATGAAGGTTCGGTCACCCCGAGTATCTATTTAGCATTTATATAGCTCGTAGGCTTATTATTATTATTAGTATAATTAGTATTATTAGCTTAGTTATATTTATATTTGTGGAGTGGGTCAGGTCTTTACCCACTGTCAGCTCACTCCACAACCCACTAGGGGCACCCTAGCTAGTTAGTATATAAACCCCTTCCCACACTTGGGAAGGGTTGGAACTCTTGTATCATTACACACACTTAATCTAATTTTCCAGATTTTCTCTCAAGGTTCCCTCTCTCTCTCTAACTTCTCTCTAAAACTCCACCATGAACATCATAATCTTCCACAATCCAAGACCACCCGATACATAATCAATAAGATTAGATTCCACTCGTTCTTTTATTCGGTTAATAACAAAAACGAAAAGCAATACACATATCACCTACTCGAGACCTCTTTGTGAGATCTTGAAGCCGAAAACAGTTGTTGCTCTTTGTTCTTCGAAGGATATGATAGCTGAAGAAAGATTATGTGTGTGCTTGATATCTGTTTTGGTTTAAACAACAAATGAGTTATGAAAAGGTTTGGTGAAGGCGTTTAATTTTAGAAAGATTAATGGGAGAGATGACTGCTTTTTCATAAGGGAGAGAAAGTTAGGTGGGAGGTGAATCTATCAATGTGACTGTTTAGGGTTAGGATAAAATAATATGTAGCCAAGTATTATTGTTTGGTTATTGGATTGGGCCTATTTGATTGGACTGTACTTATATCTCTTTTTTCACGCCAAACACACACATAGCCAACAGAAAGCATCATATTCATTCCATATACAACTGGCAAAAAGTTAAGCTGTTTTTTCACATGAAATGAGTAGTTATATATTTTCGGTAGCATGAAGTTCACGTCATATATAAAGTATATATTTCTCATACTCTAACCTATAATAAGCATATATAGTTTCGAATTAAAAAAAAGTTACAACAAGAGATTAAAACTGAAACTAATAAATAAAAACAGAAAGATATAAATGCTCCTTAAACTACGCATGCGTTACAATTCTCATTTCTTACTACCATTTATTAACTCATTTAATGAGTTTATAATTTATTTTTGCAAATAATTTGAAAATTGAATGATAATAAAGTAAAAACATTAGTAAAAATTGTTACATCTGGCTAAAAATAAATACTAATAGCTGCATGCAATAGTTAACATATAAAGCTTATACATACCGATTGAAAAATGTACGAAAAATAATTATACTGTTAAATAACCAAAAGTACTATTCACCACTTTTATAAATTTTTTTTTTTGCACCAATCTTCACCACCGCCATATGTATCATCATGCTCGTGTGAACCAGTGTTAGAAAGCATGCCAGTATGCAGAAAAGTAACTGATGGTGTCATTTAGCCATGGGTAGTCACTAAAATCTTGGTGTCCACACTCATGGACAATAACCCATAAACCCATCTGGACACTACCTTGAGGATCCAGTAAATCGGTCACGCCACATACAAAATGGATGTTGGTAGGCGAGGGACGTGCATGGCTACAACATAGTAGAAAAAGAAAGGGAAAAAAAAGAGAGATCAAGGATATTTGATCAAAGTACATTACTTTTGAATATACAAGTTATACGTTGTTATATATTTTAGACTCACCATCACGTTAACAAGTCAACAAATTACTATAACATTGCGCAATGAACATCAAGATACAATTCGGGCAACGCACGGATTTTCCACGCCTCGTAAATTATAACTTTAACTAATTTCATCAAATATATCAAATTAAAGGCTATAAACGTATAATAGTTAATGAGTTAAAGATCTAGAACGAATTAAATGTTTTGTCAAAGATGCATCATTCGTGTAGTTTTATAATAGTACCATTAAGGCATTAACTATTATTCTAAGTTTGAAAACACATTTCAAAAGAGTTGCACATAGTATGCCCGCTTATGTTATGGTGACAACAAAAAGATGACGATCAATGGATTGATAGTCAAATGAGTTGCACATATATACTTATAACTTACTAATACTTATTACAAAGTGTTATCTGAAATTTGAATGATGATATTTTCTCGGGTAGAGATCTAACACGAATAAGGCTGGAGGGAGTGGACTAGAAATTGAGCGTGAGTCACTCACTCACGAGTGAGTTGCCAAAACACAAGTCCAAGTCATGCCGTGAGTGGGAAAAAAAATACTGTATGGTGAGTTACTCACCTCATTGAGAGGTGTGAAAAAGTGGGAGTTTTATAATTAAATATTTGGTTTGTGAGTGTGTGTGGGGTATTTAGTGTGGTATATTTTTTATAAAAGTGAGTGGGTGTCACCACTACCCTTGTATGATGAGTGTGACTGTGTGAGTGGAAATAAGAGTAGAGAGAAAGCTGAGGTGACGGCGAGTGAGTTGCTACCACTCCCTCCGGTCTAAAATGTTGGGTGGTTTATTCAAGATGTACCATTCACCTTTTTCTAACACAAGGTACATGTTGGGTTGTTTATTCAAGATGTATCATTCACCTTTTTCTAACATCAGGTACAACGTGGTCACTGATTTTAGCATTAGGTACAAATATACAATGTGGCTACCTACACTCCTACAGTCCCATGTATTATGTTAGAGCCGTTTCCCGGGTACTTGTACCCCACCCTAGATGAAAGTGGACCAACGGCTTTACGTGATTGGGCAGTCAATGAATGTAAAGTTATAGTTAAACTCGATAGTCAAAGTGATAGTCAAAGCATGTGTAATAAGATTATGAAAGTATTGTGACTTCAAGGGCTTAAGTTGTCATATGTCAAATTGTGTTATAGTAAGTATTTGTGGCAAATGTGGAAGAAAGGGGACTTGAGGGGATTAGTGTGCCATATGGGCAAACTTATCCCCTACAAGTGTCTAGATACTTCTTGTATCTTCATTTTATTTCTAGGAGATAGAGTGAGTAGGGGAAGTTCGGTTCAAGAGAAAAAGAAGGGAAATGAAGTAGCTTGATAATGAAGAGATTGATTAGTGAATGATTCCATATCAAGAGATAAGCCCCTAGCAATGATCCTTGTAAGTAAGTAATCTCTCTATCTTGTGTTAATTGATGAATTGAGAAGTTAGGGTTTGTAAACCCTAACTTGGGAAAGATGGGTAAGTGGTGGTTAAGTATAATTAAGAGGTAATGATGGTTATGTGATGTGTTGATAGTGGGTTTAAGTTAGTAAATGATGGGATTGATTATCATGTAATCAATGTATGATTATATGATGATTGGAGATGGTTAGAAGTAAGTTGATGGTTGTATCAACCATTATTATGGTTATTATGATATGTGTTCTAAGTGTTTGTATGATGTTATGATTCATGGTGTTTATGATGATGATGATGATGATGATGATGATGATGATGATGATGATGATGATGAGGCCTTGATGTACTTAGCTTGGAGCTAAGGTAAGTAAAATGATGATGACATGTGTTATATGGATTTCTAACATATGTGTGTTATGTATGTTTTATGTCAAGTATTATGGATTGATATATGCTTAAGTGATGTGATGAATATGGCCTATGTGATGAGTTGATGTTATGGAATAAGTTGATGTTATGTGTTAGATGAGAGGTGGAGTAGTAAGCTCGTATGTAAGTGTTTATTGTATATGATGCTTATGTGTTGATTGAAGTATAATGGTATGTTATGATCGTTTTACTTACTAAGCGAAAGCTTATGGTTTAGTCGTCTAACTATTTTGTAGGTTTGTATGCTATCATGGAAGGCTTGGACTAAGGATAAAGACTTGGTTATGTGATATTAGAAGGATGGTAAGAAAGTAGAGCTTAGGTAGATACCGAGCTCAAGTGTAAAGTTTGTACCCCGTGAGTCAAGTAATGTTTTGTAAAGTGTAGCCAAGTGGCAAAATGTATGTCAAGGTTGTCCTGACGATTTGGTGGTCAACCGTTGTATTAAAGTTTGTTTTATGTGTTTAAGGGTAAAGTTAGAGGGGCGTTTGGCTTAAGAGTAAATATACCCATTTTGGGTTGTAAACGGGTCAAGTGTTTATGGAACATGTCTTGTATGTTACAGTAATGATAATGGTCAAGTTTGGTGGGTAAATGAATTGGTAAAGATGGTTTGTAGTGTAAATGGGTCAAAACGGGTATTTTGGCATAATACCCGTTACTTTGTAAAGCATGTTTCCGCGGGTCGTTATGACCAAGTTTATACATATATTTGATGTTTATAACGTCCTAATGATTTCTGAAAGTTTTGGTGTTATGTCCTGTTATAGAAGCCGTTTTCCGAAAAATGGGTCAAAAGTGCACAAAAGGGTTATGCAGAAAAAGGGGTGTTTGGGACAAGGTCCATTTTAACCCGTTTTGGGTCAAATGGGTTAAGAATTTTGGGAAACAATGTATATGGTATATTTTGGTTCAATGTGTATTAAATGTGTTTAAATATAGGTCTAAAGTGTCGACTTTTTGTGTTTAAAGGCGTACGGGTCATTTTAAGAAAATAGTGCACTTTAGGGGTCCATAGTGCACCAGAGGGTGTTATAGTGCACTTTAGGGGTCCTTAGTGCACAGTACAGGTTACAGTGCACTTTAGGGTGCCACCCGTCGTTTTAAAAGTATTTGAGTCTAGATTCATTTAAAAATGGTTTCAAGGTCTATATGTCTAAGGATTTTGTCAATGGTCAAAAGAGTATTGGAAATGAAGGTCAAAGTCAAGCGTTTCCGCGTATAAAGTTTTAATTTTTGGTCTAAGCGGGCACGGGGTGTAACAACTTGGTATCAGAGCTTCGGTTTAAGTGAATTAGGTTTCCACTATAGGTTGCCTAGTCTTAAACCACTCGTAGAAGCATTGGACGTAAGTGTTAGTCGCGCGGAAAGTAATTGCTAAGTGTTAGACGGATTATGTTTTATGCTAGTTGAGCTTATTGATGATAGATTATGCATGTGTGTAATTTTGTTGATGTGTATGAGATATAAGTCCATGGGGACTTGAGATGCTTAAATGATTAGTTGGCCGTACACCTCGGTTGGTGTCGGTGTTTGTATTGCGTCTATGTGAATGTATGATAGAGTTATAGTGATGGAATGTGAGTAGGAATGCTAAGTGGTATTAGAGATGGGCTAGTAAGTGAATTAAAGTGTTATGATGCCTTAGTTATAAGGTAGACTAGTGTTTGTGGTTAATCCAAAATGTTGATGCATAGACATAGATTGCCTGTGCAATGCGATGTATGAACCATAGACTATGATAGTTGATTTTGATTATAAATGTTTTAACACTTGTCGGATAAGTGTTAAGTGTTATGATATGATTGCTTATGTGATGTTAAGTCTATGGTAGCTTATTATATGCCTAAGTTTTATGTGATGTGCTCGAGAGCATGAATGCATAGAAGAGTATGAGTTGAGTTAGATGCATTGGAATGCATATTATGTAAGACTTAATTGACATGTGAAAAGATAAGCATGGTAATTGTTGTTAAAGTATAGATGCTTTGAAAGCTTGAGATAAAGTAAGAAATGAATAATGAAATATGTTTGTAGTTTGATGATTAGAAAAACATGATTGATATAATAACGATTAGATGCTTGAAGGCACGATTTCAGATATAAGTAACTAAATGAGAAAGTAAAGTGTATGGTTAAGATGTGATGAGATCATGTTTCATATAAAACATGATAATTAAAATGTGATAGTAATAAATGGTTAAGTGTGATGAGTAGAAGTGATGAATGAGATACAGATAGCGCTAGAAGTCATAAGTCATATGAAGTGCGCTAGAAAGAATTGTAAAACATGAATATAATCATGTTAATATATTGGAATGTGTATGATGAGATTAATGAAAGTGTTATAGAATAAACCTAAGTAAGGTTTATATGCGTAAAAGTTGAATAGACTAATGAAGTGATAATGTAAGATGAGGAGAAGGTCAACAAGGGGTTGACGGGTAATAGTAAAAGTGTGTTGTTAGAACACATAGAAAATGTGTAAATTGAATTGGACAAGCATCATACATAATTTGTCTAAAATAAAGATGACACATAGTGAGTGTGTGAGTCAAATTGGGGTTGACGGATGAATGATAAGTTGCATTGTAAGAATGCAAATATAATAAATGGGCAAGTGTTATATAAAAACTTGTCTAGATGATAGTAAACATGGCAGTGAAAGTTGAAATTGCATAAGGCAATGAGAATAAATGAAATGATAGTGTGTACTTAATGATAAAAGTACATAAAAGATAAAATGAGTAAAGATGATAAAGTAAATATAGCTTGGATCCAATGCTCTAGTTTTGGTATCCTTCGGGATAGCCCAGCTTGCCTTTATGGCATGGTTATGGTATCCTTCGGGATAGCCCAGCTTGCCTTTATGGCATGGATGTTAGTTTGCCTTTATGGCATGGTTATGGTATCCTTCGGGATAGCCCAGCTTGCCTTTATGGCATGGATGTCAGCTTGCCGTCATGGCATGTGTTATGGTATCCTTCGGGATAGCCCAGCTTGCCTTCATGGCATGTTTGTTAGCTTGCCTTCATGGCATGTGTTTGGCATCATTTGAGATGGCCTAGCTTGCTGATGAGTGTGTAAATACTCATCATTTTATGCCCCTTTTAGACCACGAAAAAGACCAAAAACACCAAAATGGACCATATAATGTTACAAATATCCTTGGATTGTGTTTTATGTGTTGCAGGTACGAAAGGATTGAAAACAGGGCAAATACGAACAAAACCGAGCTTGATTTGGAAAAGAGTTAAAAACCAAAGCCGGGAAAGCTATTTTGCATTCGGATTTTTAGTCAAGCTCAAGAATCCCAAATGGCCCTTGGATTATGTCATATTGACAAAATTGGTCCCTAGACTTAACTTGGCAGGTTGGCAGAAATGGTCCTTGAAGCTTACATGTTTACAAGTTTAATCCTTGTGATTAAAACCTTATTTAACTAAATAAACTTACCCAACCCAAACTTAACCAGCCCATCACCCCACACAACCCAAAAGCCCAAATAATACCCAATACCCGGTATCTTTTGTTTAACACAAAATAAAACTAGGTCAAATAAACTCAGACCTTATCACTTACCCTACCTTCTTCCTCACCTTATTTTCCCGCCAACACAAGACACCATTCCCCATACACCGTACACCATCACCATTACCACCTTCGTACTATCCCAACACTATTGTTCCCCTTCTCCACTTCCCCATGACCTACCACCACTCCCAAGTCAACTGCCATCTCACCCATCCGAGGGATAAAATGGGCGCCAAGTGATTCTGTGGCCAAGATCAGTTCATCTTTAATCCAATGGTGAGATTACACTTCAAAGAAGCACAAGTATCATTTTTTGAAGATTTATCTCACAAAAGAAACACAAGAGGAAGACCTCAGCTTTTTCTTTTTTTAGTAGTATAAATAGAGTAGTGATTTTATTGTTGTAGTGAGGATTTATATTAGCTTTAAATTAGGTATCTTATTTTTATTGTTATGTATCCTTTACTTCAGTTATGTAATTTAAATTTCCAGTTAATGCAATCTTAAGTTTTTCTTAAAAAGTCAACATTAGTCAACAAATTCTTATTGCTTATTCTGGGTACTTATTTGGATTTGCTTATTGTTTTGTAAGTTTCTAGATAATTAAATATTCATCTGTCTTTTTAGAATTAAGCTTGAATGTTGGTTTGCTTAACTTTAAAAGTTCTTAAAGTCTGCCTATAGGTGTTTGGCTTAAAAGTCAAATGGGTCAAAAACATGACCCACTGTTCATGTGCATTTGGGTTGGTTTATAGCTTAATTCAGTTAGATTAGCTGTTCTTTGGAGTCCTTGATCTGTTTTTAAGATTTGTAAGGTTAGAGTTTGAGATCATAAGTTTTGAGGACATAGTTTGCACAATATAGCTTAATGTAGAAATAAGCTGTTGAGAACTTATTTTTTGTCATTTCTGAGTCAAAGTCAGTCTTGTAAACTTGTTTTAAGTTTGGTCATAGTATCATTAGGTATATTGCTCATTTAAGCTAGTTTCCTTTTCTGTGTAAAAAACCAAAAAAAAAAGTGATCAACTGCTTCTGCTTCAGGCTTGTTTAAGAGCTGTTCTCTATTTTCAAATTTTATAAAAATTGATGTTTTGTATTGTTTTCTAGCTTATTTCAATCTGTTTTATATTTTTAGCCATTAGCTTAATCATTTAGTGGTTTAATTTTAAGCTTAAACTTGCATGCTAGACTGTCACTTTTTGCATACCTGCAATTCTTGATCTGTCTGATAAGCTCTTTGTTCAGCTGTGTATCTGCTTATTTAGTAGCCACCTAGGTCTGAATTTCATTTTAGGGGTATTTCATAGTACTAGCTTTATCTATTTTTAACTTTTCAGGTCTTTAGAACTTATTTAACTGCTTATTTATAATCTAGAAAGTGGGTATTTTGGTCTGCTTTTCTGCACTTACCTACTCAGACTAGCTGAGTAGGCTTTTTCTCAGCTTATTTTTAGGGCTGTAATTAGCTTCTTATTGTCCCATTTTGGTGTTATAGATAGCTTATAGTTCTAGCTTTTGAATTCTGAGCTTCTTTTGACTTTTGAGCTTATTTGTTAGCTTATAATTAGCCTGCAAGTAGCCCCCTAGACCTGATCCAACCCTGCACAGTTTTATGGATTGTAATCCATCTGATCTAGGGCAGATTTGGGTGGGCAATTGTGGATATATTTTGGGTATTTTCAGTTTGTAGGTAGCTTATAGTATGAGCTTTTAGCTTCTGCTTTTAGATTCTTTCAATAAGCTCTTATGTAGCTTATGGATCAGCTGCAATTTGGCTGTTCAGCCTTGTGTATTTGACTATTTGCAGCTGCTCTATTGTGCTTTTTGGCATATTCATAGTGCTTCTTTGATATTATTCTATTGTCTTAAGTTTATAATAGTATGCTAATTAGTTTCTGAGACTTTGGTAATTTTTTGTTCACTTTAGCTTATTTTTAGCTTATTGCAAACTGCTTATTTCCATCATTCTACTTATTAGGGTTTAGTTAAGCTTTGATTTTATTTTTCCTAGTTTCATAATAGTTTAAAGTATTTTCAGAAAAAATTTCATAATTTTCTAAGTTGTTTTACTATTTTTAAATCATTTAAATAGTTTAATTTAGTTTTTAATTCATAATAAATAATTAAAAAGTAAAAAAAAAAATGTATTTCTTTTTCGTAAAATTTTCTTTTATCATTTAGAATATAGGAAAAACATATTTGTTCCCGTAGAGTTTATATTTCAAAGTTTTGACGTTTATACTCGTTCGTAGTTTATCGTTACGTTATTTTAATTTTCGTTTTAGTAGATATTAAAAACAAATCAACCCTCGTTCTTTCAAGCATTTTAATAACAAACCTCATACGATATCCTCGATTCACGCCTCGTTGGGACTACGACCCGGGTATTCACTTACCCGGTATATTATAATCGAGTATCGCGTCGAGCCGTCGCGAGTTGACTTTTCTTCGTGAGAAGTTTGACTTGTGACGCGTTTCGCACGATATCACTTGCCTTTATGGCATGGATGATAGCTTGTCTTCGCGGCATGGATGTTTAGCTTGCCTTTATGGCATGGTGGTTAGCTTGCCTTTATGGCATGGATGGAAAGTTAGTGAGATTGGATCCAAGGTTAGAAAAGATGGAAAGTAAATCAAGTACGAATGTTATGTCGGAAACGTATAAGTAGGATGGTTTATGGTTTATTGATTTAAATGGATTGGAACGCCTTTTCATTTAAATGAATAAATTGTAAATCGCCGAACAATAAGTTTATAATTCCTTACTTACATAGATTGGGATGCCTTTTTATGTAAAGAAAGAGTTATAAATGAGTGGACTTATGTGTAGCCGATATGACATGAGTACGGATAGTGATATGAGAAAGTGAAAACTAAAACAGGTTAGACGTCATAAGAAAAGATAGACATGAATAAAAACTTATAACGGCGTAAAGATCATGTGTGAAACCTTAAGATAGACGCCTTGAATGAGTTGTTCATTAAGTTGATAAGTTAATTGGTGAGCTTTCCCAAAATTTAATAAGAAAGATTGCTTAAGTGATGCGAAGAAAAGATTGTGGAAGTGCCATTTAGATGGTACTTGATATAAAATTTGAAATAAGTTACCGGTTTTTTAAGTAGATAAGTGTTGGTATTATGTAAAATGTGAAAGTAGCCGGTATATGACTTTATGTCATGTTAGTGCATGGGTATATGACGTGGTAATAGTGTTAAAGTTTGACTTATATAAAGTCAAAATGGCAAATGTTTCCGGATGACAAGTCGTCATTGTTGGAAATTTTGAAAAAGTTTGTGATGAGAAGTGTGTTTTTAGTGGATTATGAGTTATGATTATGTATAGTGAGTTTAGAATTTGCAAGATCACTTAGATCGTTGCAAGGTAATGGCTTAGAAAGCATGAGAATAAGGACATGTATATGTTGTGATTTGGTTTTGGATAGAAATAGACGAGAGATTTCGGGGACGAAATCTAAATAAGGGGGTAGAATTGTTAGACCCGTTTCCCGAGTACTTGTACCCCACCCTAGATGAAAATTGACCAACGGCTTTACGTGATTGGCCAGTCAATGAATGTAAAGTTATAGTCAAAGTGATAGTCAAAGCATGTGTAATAAGATTATGAAAGTATTGTGACTTCAAGGGCTTAAGTTGTCATATGCCAAATTGTGTTATAGTAAGTATTTGTGGCCAATGTGGAAGAAAGGGGACTTGAGGGGCTTAGTGTGCCATATGGGCAAACTTATCCCTACAAGTGTCTAGATACTTCTTGTATCTTCATTTTATTTCCAGGAGATAGAGTGAGTAGGGGAAGTTCAGTTCAAGAGAAAAAGGAGGGAAATGAAGTAGCTTGATAATGAAGAGATTGATTAGTGAATGATTCCATATCAAGAGATAAGCCTGTTACACCCCGTGCCCACTTTGACCAAAAACTTAAAACTTTTACGTGCGGAAACGCTTTACCTTTATTTTTGACCTTTTACAAAAATCCTTGAACATAACCAAGATGACCAAACTGCATTCATAACCAAGATGACTAACTGGAATCCACACTTAGGTCCATATCTTGGAACCTAAAAGTAGATCTTAGACTCATAACCAAGATGAGGAAACTAGATCCACATTAAGGACCACCATTTCGAACCTAAAAGTGGATCCTAAGAAGATCCATACTAAGGTCCACCTCTTTGAACCTAAAAGTGGATCCTGGAAGATCCACACTAAGGACCACATCTTTGAACCTAAAAGTAGATCCTGGGAGGATCCACACTAAGGTTCAGACTTTGGGACCTAAAAGTAGATCCCAGAACTGACGGGTTATGCATAAACCTCTTTTGACCCATTTTCACAACAAACCATTTATACCACTTCCGTTTTACACCAAACTTGACCAACTTCATTTATTTAACATAACAAGCACGTTCCAACAATACTTGACCTGATTTCAACCCAAAATGGGTACAAACAAACTTAAATCCAAACGCCCCTTAAACCTTTACTAAAAAACACTTGAAACACACTTGACACATCGTTAGACCACCAAATCATTACACGACTTTGACACACCACATACGACTCATAAAAGAGACTCTCGGGGTACAACTTTGACTCGAGCTCGGTATTCTACCTAGCTTCTAATGCTTGTTATCTTCCAAATCCATTCCAAACTCTTATGCTATACTCCAAGCCTTCAATTCCGCCGCACTTAAGCCTACAAAAACATTGACAACTAAAAGAATAAGCTTACGCTTAGTAAGTAACCCATCATAAAACATATATCATACACATACTTTCACATAAGCATCATAATCACATAAAAACCTCTAAACTACCACATACCACTCATATCATACTCAACTTCACAACGTAATCACATTCATTCAACACAACCATAATCACAACATACCTTAACTAGTCCAAAGCCGATAACTAACATACTCTTATCCAAGGTCACTAGCCATCCATCCTTAGCTTACAACCATACTAATCCAACTCCTATGCTCTTACACAACCACGATACATACATGATAAATACATACATAACACATGTTTTAGGGAGAGTTACTTACCTTCAATCCAAGCTAGGCTACTAACATAAATCCCACCAACAACATCTTCTAACCATCATCATCATCATAATCATCATCTTCTACAATTAACCAAAACCTAACAACATAACAATCAATAACATAAACAAGGGTTAACATAACCCATCAAACATACTCATCTACCTTCCTACATCATCATATGATCATATCTTGATCATATGGTGAAATCCCACTTAACTCATAATCTATCACTTCATTAACATTAAGAACATACATACTTACTTGAAGAATCATTACTAATGAAGGCTACAAGTATCAAATCTTCATCTTCTTCATCTTCTTCCCAATCCACCATCTAGTTTTTCCCTCTCTATTTCTTCCTCTAAAATCCGGTCTTCATACCCTCAATAATTGAAGACTCATCTAGAAATAACTAGATATAACTAGTTAGGTGTGGACTTTGGCCCCTTTGACATAATTAGTCCCTCAAGTCCTATCCCTTCTATTTTAGCCACAACTAACTTAATATAACACTTTGCTACAATGACAACTTAGGTCCCTTTAGTTATGCATCACATTTCATATTACTACTTTAGTCATACTTTGACTATTAGTTTGACAACCGGGTTTGACTTTCCATGTAACTTTGTTAACCAACCAATCACATCCAATCTTAGCATATTTCATCTAGGGTGGGTGATGAAGCGAAAAGTGTACCGCTTTTGGGGGGTCATTTAAGCTCTAAATCGTATTTATTTGATCAAATATTGCCCTAAATCGTTCCTTTTGTCATTTTAGGTACTTTGGAGAAGAAATCTGGAAAAGGAAGCATTTTGGACGTTTTTGGAGCATAAAAGTGAAGAAAACGACAAAGTCTCAAAATCGGCTGGAAAAGTACCTTTGACGGTGTCAAGGATTGCTCCTGACGGCGTCATGGCTTGGCAAAAGAGGTGGATATGAAAAAATACACGTGACGCGCCAGAGAGTTTTACAATGGAAAGTCTGACGGCGTCACCCTTTAAGGTGATCAAGGCCATCACAGTTTAAGCTAAAGAGAGACGGCGTCAAGCCCTATTCTGACGGCGTCAACCCTTGATAAGCCAGAGCGGATTTTGGAGCACTAAAGAGGGACGGCGTCAAGAAGGCCATCCGGGAACCCTAGAAACGGCGAGGTGACTGCGTCAAGATCCATAACGTGACGCCGTCAGCCCTTAAACTCTATATATAGTTTTGCAATTTTTTGTTATTTGTGTGCAACTTTGTGAGGAGAAACCCTAAGACGAATTTCTGCCATTTTCAAGGGTTTTCATACCCTTGGATCTCCCATGTTTAATTGAAGATAAGTAATCATTTAATCAATCAATATGTCTATGTGTTGTTTGATTATATCTTGTTCTTGTCTTTTAATTAACATGCTAGGCTAGATTTATCTTGTGTTTGCTTAGATCTAATGAAACCTAACTATTGATTATTAGTTGTTAGTGAGTTGTTGATTGTATTGGATGATTGTTTATCGATGTTAGGCTTAAGAAAACTGGCTAACTTCCTATACGGTAACTTGCTTGAACGTCTTAAGAAACATGAACCAATGCGTACTAGGTTTATATGGTTGTATTTAATGCATGAGTGAATTCTAGTGATCCCATGTTAGGAGCTTCCTAGCCGGCTTGACATAGGAGTGAAGTAGGAGCTTGTAGAGTTGGGGAAGTACGTACGCCACCCCACGATTGGTATTAAGGAATACACCCGTCATCCACGCAATTAATACACACTAATCAACCGGTAAAAGATAGTTAGGGAGTAAGGAAATCTAAGTAAACACATTTCTCTCCATATAAGTTTCACAACCTTTTCATTTTCAGTTATTTTATTTTATTTGCATTTGAAGTTATTTGGGTTAGTTGACTAGCAACTAATTCCATCCACTCTTTCAAACCCGAGATTTTACTTGCTTTTATAAAAAAAATATAAAAATACAAAAAGAATCTTCCCTCACCCTTAGACCTATTAAAGTAGTTTTTCAATCCTAACGACACTATTCCCTGTGGAGAACGATCAATCCCCCGTACTTACCACTACACTATACTACATCGGTCAGGTACACTGCCTGGTGGGGTTGTAAGCCTCTTGAGATCCCTCGAGAGGTAAAACCTGTTGTAAGGTCGCAAAACCACGCATCAAGTTTTTTGGCGCCGCTGCTGGGGAGTAGTTATTGCTTAGGTTGAAATTTATTTTTATTTGGTCTACTCATTAGATTCCTATCTAGTGAGATTTTTATTTTCTTTTTATTAGCTTTCTAGTAGTCTATCTTTTCTTTGTGTCTTTGTTCGTAAAAACCTTTCCATTGACTCTTCCGTTCACCAATATGGAGTACGCGAACCCACCATACTACCGACCGCGAAATCCATTTGCCCCTAATGACATCTTGATGTTCAACCAATATCAAGATGAACCCATATATGATGCATGGACTCGTTTTAAAAACTTACTCCGAATAGTCCCTCATCATAGCTTCGATTTAGCATCCCTAACCCAAATCTTTTATGATCGTGTCGACCGATATGACCAAATGTGCATTAACGATTTTGCCAATTGGGACTTTAGGGAATTAAATGCTGAAGAAGCATGGGATACCATAGAAGATTGTGCCCAATATTATTATAGAGTAGACAACCCAACAAACGTTGGTACAAGTCAATTGACCACAAATTCCAAGGATCATGAAACAAGTTTGTCTGGGGATGACTATTTTGGGATACCTAAGTGGATGTCATGTAACATCATAGTACAAAACAAACACATAGGTAATCTAGATAAAATGGAGGATGAGGTGGATAATCCAAGCCCACAAAGTACCCCACAAGTCCTACCATCACTTGAGGCACACACACCGCCCGTGACTTACCCGGAAGAAGTAGAAGAAACTTTAGGAATCCCAATGGAGGTAGAACCCTTGGACCAAGCACCACTAGAGGATATAGGTTTGAATACTTATAGTGATAACCTTACTCTTAGTTCCAGGGAATTTCCTAGTGTTGATGAACCGGAACCTCAACCTTTACACAACTTTCCATCCTTAGATTTACATCTTGGAGACAAAAGAGGAACCGACCCACCCATCAACCCTTATTATCCGGGTAGTTTTAGGATGAAGGAAGCCATTCACTCACCCCCTTCACCTCACGTGGCATATTTTCACCCTAAGGGTGTGTATCGCTACTTTCACCCGCACTTAATCCTAAGTGTAGGGAAAACCTCCCCTATTTTTGTTAAATAACGGTAGAGTCAGGCTCGTGACTCGAACAAAAACAAGCGCTTCTTGGGAGGCAACCCAAGCTTTATTTGTTTAATTGTTTGATGTTTTTATTTTATTTGTTTGTTTGTGTCATATATGCTTAATCATAATTGTTTAATTTTCATGTTTCGAATAATTTGTGAAAATGCTTTATCTTGTTTTTAACTTCGTCTTAACTACATATAAAGGTATTTTGCAAAAGATAAGTGTAAGGGAAATCCAAATCGGTTTATTAGAACAAATGAACATGAATCATAACAATATTAAATTAACATACATATTAGTAATTGTTTGAGTCAAATGCTTGTATCGAGTCATAATGATGTTTTGCAGGATTTCCAGGAAGTAAGGTATAGGTTTTTCCAGAAATTTTCCGGAAACTTAACATGAGAATTCTGTCAATCATTTCTGACGGCGTCAGGTTTTAATTTTCTGAAATTTTTGAAAGTTTTGTTTTCATAAAAAGTTTTTATTAAATCTCTAACTTATAAACTCCAGGAATCTGCAAAATTATCATTCCACAAGCATTATATCCTTATATAGAATTTATCCCGCCGATGTCATGCAGGTTTTCGTGTTTGTTTTCTCAGGTTTAACAGGTTATTTTGGACAAGGAAATGTATGTGGAATCAAGCTTTTGGCGATGCATTAGTCTTGGAGCTTCTACATTCTTTTGGAAGAAGATCTAACCATGTTGCCACATTATCCACCGAGCGAATCAGGGGAGTATTTGATTTCATCTTCTTTTACCTTATTACTTTTACATCTTGTTATTTGAACATTGGGGACAATGTTCATCTTAAGTGTAAGGGGGATAAAGTACGATACTTTAGAGAATACAATTACGCTTGATTTTTGTTTGTTTAATGGTAGATGCGTAATAAAACTGAGAGAAATACCTGTTAGGGCAATTTTAGTGCCAAATTTAAATTTTTTTACAACATTTAGGAGTGAAACTTTGATCTTAATGAGCGTCTCATGGATAGGAGTTATATGACTAGCACAAAAACCGTACCACTAAAAAATTTTCCACCCCCAAATATGTGAGGTTCGCCCCTAGAATTGGTAGGAAAAGCATTTATGCTATGATGTGTGTACCGGTAGCACTTAGATTCTAGAACTTGCGTTAGGACCATTCCGAGGCCACAAGTGAGACTACATTCGTGTAGTTAGATTTACTACATGATAAGAGGCATTAGGATTAACCCATTGTTTTACACCTGTGTTTTTGTTATAATTACTTTGGCTACATTGGTCAAGTAATTCTCTCACACCCTTTGCATTGTACTCATTTTTAGTACACGATACCCCTAGTACACCCCTCAGAGCCTATCTTTTCGTTTCGACCTTTAAGCATTTTACTTAAAGGAAGAATTTGTTTACACCCCACTTAAATGTACACCCAAATCGGCTTAGCCTACCTTGTATGCACTCATTTTTAGTGCATTATTGTTACAACATTTGTTTAAACCCTTAGTTAATTATCTAATTGATTACATGGTTGCTAAGTCGAGTCATATCCTTGTACATATTGTTTTGGGACGATTGGGACTCATGGGTAAAGTACTAGTGTAACGGAGTAATGGGGATGAACAACATTATTACCCCCATATGTGCTAAATATTTTAAAAAGTACTCCAAGTGTTTCGATTATCTTAATTCGAGTCGATAGAATAGTAATTGTAAAGTTATGTAAAAGTTCAAGTGTAAGGGGAATGCAACGCCCCTATGATGTATTATTTTGGAAGGTAGGGCAAAAGTGTAATAAAAAAAAATAAAAAAAAAATAAAGAAAAATACAAAAAAAATGAGAAAAAGAAAAGTAGAAAAAACATACGGACTACCATCCCGTTTCATTTTATGTTTATTTTATGTTTTTGTTATTTTGTTTTTAGCTTAAGTCGAGTCTAGTCTTGGCTTAGCAACGCCATATTGTACATGTAATTAATCAAGATCTTTAACTCGCCACCAGTAAAATATCCCTTATCCAACAAATCCGTGTTTATCATATCCCTACACCTCACGTTATAACCCATTTAAAAGCCCTCTTTGATAGTTTATCTTAGGTGCTTACGCCTAGTGGAGAAGGTTTTCGATCCTTTCCCAAGCCTATGGTAATCTATTTGCTATGACAGGTAGTGAGAGATATTATCCGTTTTTATTTATGAGATATACTTTTATGACACCTGAGAGATGTGAGTATCTAAACACTACTTGTGAGGTGCTAGTTTGTAATCTCCGTGCTTATTATGATTAAAGTGGAACGACTATTTGTTGTAATTACTTTTATATTAGCGTTAAATGACCCCTAACTTGTATTTTGATTAGAATAAAAGCGCATTTGCTTGAGGACAAGCAAATCTCAAGTGTAAGGGTATTTGATGAAGCGAAAAGTGTACCGCTTTTGGGGGGTCATTTAAGCTCTAAATCGTATTTATTTGATCAAATATTGCCCTAAATCGTTCCTTTTGTCATTTTAGGTACTTTGGAGAAGAAATCTGGAAAAGGAAGCATTTTGGACGTTTTTGGAGCATAAAAGTGAAGAAAACGACAAAGTCTCAAAATCGGCTGGAAAAGTACCTTTGACGGCGTCAAGGATTGCTCCTGACGGCGTCATGGCTTGGCAAAAGAGGTGGATATGAAAAAATACACGTGACGCGCCAGAGAGTTTTACAATGGAAAGTCTGACGGCGTCACCCTTTAAGGTGATCAAGGCCATCACGGTTTAAGCTAAAGAGAGACGGTGTCAAGCCCTATTCTGATGGCGTCAACCCTTGATAAGCCAGAGCGGATTTTGGAGCACTAAAGAGGGACGGCGTCAAGAAGGCCATCCGGGAACCCTAGACACGGCGAGGTGACGGCGTCAAGATCCATAATGTGACGCCGTCAGCCCTTAAACTCTATATATAGTTTTGCAATTTTTTGTTATTTGTGTGCAACTTTGTGAGGAGAAACCCTAAGACGAATTTCTGCCATTTTCAAGGGTTTTCATACCCTTGGATCTCCCATGTTTAATTGAAGATAAGTAATCATTTAATCAATCAATATGTTTATGTGTTGTTTGATTATATCTTGTTCTTGTCTTTTAATTAACATGCTAGGCTAGATTTATCTTGTGTTTGCTTAGATCTAATAAAACCTAACTATTGATTATTAGTTGTTAGTGTGTTGTTGATTGTATTGGATGATTGTTTATCGATGTTAGGCTTAAGAAAACTGGCTAACTTCCTATAAGGTAACTTGCTTGAACGTCTTAAGAAACATGAACCAATGCGTACTAGGTTTATATGGTTGTATTTAATGCATGAGTGAATTCTAGTGATCCCATGTTAGGAGCTTCCTAGCCGGCTCGACATAGGAGTGAAGTAGGAGCTTGTAGAGTTGGGGAAGTACGTACGCCACCCCACGATTGGTATTAAGGAATACACCCGTCATCCACGCAATTAATACACACTAATCAACCGGTAAAAGATAGTTAGGGAGTAAGGAAATCTAAGTAAACACATTTCTCTCCATATAAGTTTCACAACCTTTTCATTTTCAGTTATTTTATTTTATTTGCATTTGTAGTTATTTGGGTTAGTTGACTAGCAACTAATTCCGCCCACTCTTTCAAACCCGAGATTTTACTTGCTTTTATAAAAAAATAAAAAAATACAAAAAGAATCTTCCCTCACCCTTAGACCTATTAAAGTAGTTTTTCAATCCTAATGACACTATTCCCTGTGGAGAACGATCAATCCCCCGTACTTACCACTACACTATACTACATCGGTCAGGTACACTGCCTGGTGGGGTTGTAAGCCTCTTGAGATCCCTCGAGAGGTAAAACCTGTTGTAAGGTCGCAAAACCACGCATCAGTGGGGCCTACTCGTAACCGGGATACGGGTCTAACAATTCTACCCCCCTTATTTAGATTTCGTCCCCGAAATCTGTCGTCCATTTCTAATCAAAACTTAGTCTCATAACTCATCTCTTTCCCAACACCTTACTTACTAGTTTACTTATTGCAACGTTCTAAGTGACCTTGCAACTCTATGCATACCATATCATATCACATGCCCTAATCCACGTTACTCCCGCTTACTTCTATACCACACAACTCTTGCTTAGACTTTACATAATACAAAACATACTTATTACAACTAGCCATCATTCTAATCCACTCTATTATCGTTACTTCACAATCCCACTTGCCTTACCCCCTACTCTCATTCTTTTACTACTTGATACTTAAGAAACTCGTTCTATTTGACTTATCATAGTTACATTCGACTAACACGTTCACATTCCGTTACTTTCATTCATCATGTTTATACAACGCCGCAAGGCACATTATATCATCATTACAATTTCTTCACTCCATCAATGTTTCTCCTAAGTCCCAACTAAAAGCCATGGTCCAATTCTAACCCTCTTATCTTAGTCCTTACAATTCCTAACTAACTCTAAACTCCCTCTTTCTACTTCTCTAACCCTACTCGTGCCATGTCGGCAACACATAGCCCACTCGTTTATAATTCCTCATTTACATGGAGAGGCGTCCCAATCAATGTAAATCAAGAAATATAAACTAGTGGTTATGTACTCCCGACATAACACCACTACTCCTAATTCCCAATTTAACTTTTATTATTTTCTCATTGTTTTTATTACATTATTTTTACTCTTCTTAGACTTGGATCCTTCACATTATCACATTCATCATGGGGATACTTTTATATGCCATGGACGTAGGCAACCCTTTGCCGGTGAAGGCAACACTTTTCATCCCGAAGGATCTTTAACATTCATCCCGAAGGATTCCTTAACATTCCTTTACTTGGTCATCCCGAGGGATACCACATTTAACATTCATCCCGAAGGATCATTACATTCACACTTTATCACCTTAACAACGGATCCAAGTCATAAGCACCACACACACATTATTACATTCGTTTATTATAGTAATTACTGCTAATCGCCTTAGCAGTAATATGATAATTTCAGAACAACGCCTTTATCTCATACACACTCCTTACATTCTTAATCCGCTTTAGTTATTTTCACATCTTTACTTTACCTCTTGCATTCTTAGCCTTCATTAATCATTTTCACATTCTTACTTTACATTTTAGTCCACTCGACTCATTTACATATAGACTTCTCACATTTTACCAACCGAAACTCATGCATTCATTATGGTGATTACAGCTAATCGCCTTAGCCGTAATATGATAATTTCAAGACAACACCTTAGTTTCACACATATTCATCTCATTTTAGCTATTATTACTTAGGAAGTTTCGTTCTATTTCACTATTTACTCAATCACTATGCCTTTCCTCATCTTGTAACTAAGTTCATCACAAACTTATTATGTATATATTTTTATTTCATTTCTTCACCACACACATTCAACGTTACCACATGTTCATAATCATGCTCCTAATACCTTGACTTCCCACTAACCCGTCTCTAATACCTCTTTAATGATTATCACACTAAGTATTACTACTCATAAGATCATGCTTTGGTCATCACTATCACATAAATCACGCACTTTCATTTTTTTGTCACATCTCCTATAAACCACCACATAACTTATTACATCCATTCGCCCTCGCTAAACCACCATAGCACACAATCACATAATCATATAACGATCACCGACAATATCCAAGTGTACGGTAATTTATCATTTAAGCACGTCTAGTCCACCATGGACTTACATTACATTCACATCAATACTATAAACATAAACAACTCCTAACACTTTATGCTCACACAACATATCACGTATTCCACTTCATAAACAATCAAAGGCTCAAGTTCAACTTATTAATTCTACCACTAGTAAATCCACATTTTCAATATTCACATTATATCCAATCAAAGCCTACTCCCCCTATTGCTCTAAGCTCTTTCACATCGCACCACTAAGGCATTTATTTTTCGCGTCTAAATCATTACTTCTATACTTCACTACGTTCACATAATCATATAATAATTACCGATACAACCCGAGGTGCACGGTCATCCTATCACTCCACATCAAGTCTCCCATCAATACACTAATATAGCAATCACATAATACGTTTCAAAACTCAACATTCACATCCTATGACTCACAAACTATTAGCCCTCCTATCTCAAACTTAACTTAACGCATCTACGAGTGGTTTAAGACTAGGCAACCTAAAGGAAACCTAATTCACTTAAACCGAAGCTTTGATACCAAGTTGTTACACCCCGTGCCCGCTTTGACCAAAAACTTAAAACTTTTACGTGCGGAAATGCTTTACCTTTACTTTTGACCTTTTACAAAAATCCTTGAACATAACCAAGATGACCAAACTGCATTCATAACCAAGATGACTAACTGGAATCCACACTTAGGTCCATATCTTGGAACCTAAAAGTAGATCTAAGACTCATAACCAAGATGAGGAAACTAGATCCACATCAAGGACCACCATTTCGAACCTAAAAGTGGATCCTAAGAAGATCCATACTAAGGTCCACCTCTTTGAACCTAAAAGTGGATCCTGGAAGATCCATACTAAGGACCACATCTTTGAACCTAAAAGTAGATCCTGGGAGGATCCACACTAAGGTTCAGACTTTGAGACCTAAAAGTAGATCCCAGAACTGACGGGTTATGCATAAACCTCTTTTGACCCATTTTCACAACAAACCATTTATACCACTTCCGTTTTACACCAAACTTGACCAACTTCATTTATTTAACATAACAAGCACGTTCCAACAATACTTGACCCGATTTCAACCCAAAATGGGTACAAACAAACTTAAATCCAAACGCCCCTTAAACCTTTACTAAAAAACACTTGAAACACACTTGACACATCGTTAGACCACCAAATCATTACACGAATTTGACACACCACATACGACTCATAAAAGAGACTCTCGGGGTACAACTTTGACTCGAGCTCGGTATTCTACCTAGCTTCTAATGCTTGTTATCTTCCAAATCCATTCCAAACTCTTATGCTATACTCCAAGCCTTCAATTCCGCCGCACTTAAGCCTACAAAAACATTGACAACTAAAAGAATAAGCTTACGCTTAGTAAGTAATCCATCATAAAACATATATCATACACATACTTTCACATAAGCATCATAATCACATAAAAACCTCTAAACTACCACATACCACTCATATCATACTCAACTTCACAACGTAATCACATTCATTCAACACAACCATAATCACAACATACCTTAACTAGTCCAAAGCCGATAACTAACATACTCTTATCCAAGGTCACTAGCCATCCATCCTTAGCTTACAACCATACTAATCCAACTCCTATGCTCTTACACAACCACGATACATACATGATAAATACATACATAACACATGTTTTAGGGAGAGTTACTTACCTTCAATCCAAGCTAGGCTACTAACATAAATCCCACCAACAACATCTTCTAACCATCATCATCATCATAATCATCATCTTCTACAATTAACCAAAACCTAACAACATAACAATCAATAACATAAACAAGGGTTAACATAACCCATCAAACATACTCATCTACCTTCCTACATCATCATATGATCATATCTTGATCATATGGTGAAATCCCACTTAACTCATAATCTATCACTTCATTAACATTAAGAACATACATACTTACTTGAAGAATCATTACTAATGAAGGCTACAAGTATCAAATCTTCATCTTCTTCATCTTCTTCCCAATCCACCATCTAGCTTTTCCCTCTCTATTTCTTCCTCTAAAATCCGGTCTTCATACCCTCAATAATTGAAGACTCATCTAGAAATAACTAGATATAACTAGTTAGGTGTGGACTTTGGCCCTTTGACATAATTAGTCCCTCAAGTCCTATCCCTTCTATTTTAGCCACAACTAACTTAATATAACACTTTGCTACAATGACAACTTAGGTCCCTTTAGTTATGCATCACATTTCATATTACTACTTTAGTCATACTTTGACTATTAGTTTGACTACCGGGTTTGACTTTCCACCTAACTTTGTTAACCAACCAATCACATCCAATTTTAGCATATTTCATCTAGGGTGGGGCCTACTCGTAACCGGGATACGGGTCTAACAAAGCCCCTAGGAATGATCCTTGTAAGTAAGTAATCTCTCTATCTTGTGTTAATTGATGAATTGAGAAGTTAGGGTTTGTAAACCCTAACTTGGGAAAGATGGGTAAGTGGTGGTTAAGTATAATTAAGAGGTAATGATGGTTATGTGATGTGTTGATAGTGGGTTTAAGTTAGTAAATGATGGGATTGATTATCATGTAATCAATGTATGATTATATGATGATTGGAGATGGTTAGAAGTAAGTTGATGGTTGTATCAACCATTATTATGGTTATTATGATATGTGTTCTAAGTGTTTGTATGATGTTATGATTCAAGGTGTTTATGATGATGATGATGATGATGATGATGATGATGATGATGATGATGATGATGATGAGGCCTTGATGTACTTAGCTTGGAGCTAAGGTAAGTAAAATGATGATGACATGTGTTATATGGATTTCTAACATATGTGTGTTATGTATGTTTTATGTCAAGTATTATGGATTGATATATGCTTAAGTGATGTGATGAATATGGCCTATGTGATGAGTTGATGTTATGGAATAAGTTGATGTTATGTGTTAGATGAGAGGTGGAGTAGTAAGCTCGTATGTAAGTGTTTATTGTATATGATGCTTATGTGTTGATTGAAGTATAATGGTATGTTATGATCATTTTACTTACTAAGCGAAAGCTTATGGTTTAGTTGTCTAACCATTTTGTAGGTTTGTATGCTATCATGGAAGGCTTGGACTAAGGATAAAGACTTAGTTATGTGATATTAGAAGGATGGTAAGAAAGTAGAGCTTAGGTAGATACCGAGCTCAAGTGTAAAGTTTGTACCCCGTGAGTCAAGTAATGTTTTGTAAAGTGTAGCCAAGTGGCAAAATGTATGTCAAGGTTGTCCTAACGATTTGGTGGTCAACCGTTGTGTTAAAGTTTGTTTTATGTGTTTAAGGGTAAAGTTAGAGGGGCGTTTGGCTTAAGAGTAAATATACCCATTTTGGGTTGTAAACGGGTCAAGTGTTTATGGAACATGTCTTGTATGTTACAGTAATGATAATGGTCAAGTTTGGTGGGTAAATGAATTGGTAAAGATGGTTTGTAGTGTAAATGGGTCAAAACGGGTATTTTGGCATAATACCCGTTACTTTGTAAAGCATGTTTCCGCGGGTCGTTATGACCAAGTTTATACATATATTTGATGTTTATAACGTCCTAATGATTTCTGAAAGTTTTGGTGTTATGTCATGTTATAGAAGCCGTTTTCCGAAAAATGGGTCAAAAGTGCACAAAAGGGTTATGCAGAAAAAGGGGTGTTTGGGACAAGGTCCATTTTAACCCGTTTGGGTCAAATGGGTTAAGAATTTTGGGAAACAATGTATATGGTATATTTTGGTTCAATGTGTATTAAATGTGTTTAAATATAGGTCTAAAGTGTCGACTTTTTGTGTTTAAAGGCGTACGGGTCATTTTATGAAAATAGTGCACTTTAGGGGTCCATAGTGCACCGGAGGTGTTATAGTGCACTTTAGGGGTCCTTAGTGCACAGTACAGGTTACAGTGCACTTTAGGGTGCCACCCGTCGTTTTAAAAGTATTTGACTCTAGATTCATTTAAAAATGGTTTCAAGGTCTATATGTCTAAGGATTTTGTCAATGGTCAAAAGAGTATTGGAAATGAAGGTCAAAGTCAAGCGTTTTCTCGTATAAAGTTTTAATTTTTGGTCTAAGCGGGCACGAGGTGTAACATATTATACGATGGATTGAGATCCTCTCACGTTCCATTTGAACATGAGAGGTCATGTTGAAGTTTATGTTAGTGAGAAAAAAGTAAATAAATTAATCATTGTGGGACCATTATTTTATAAATTAATCATTGTGGGGGAAAAAATAACTAACATGACCTCTCATGTTCAAATGGAACATGAAAGTATCTCAATCTTTATTCGATGGTATTAAAAATTGTTTAATATTAGTTGTTTGTGGTGAAAGTTCCCATGAAGGTTCTTCAGAGAATGGAATCTATTCGTTGTCATTTTTTCAATGGTGTAGATTAGACTGATCGTAGTATGAGTCCACCCCCCCCCCCCCCCCCAAGGACAACTTTGTTGTCCACCCCCAACCAAACGCATTCTCCTTGTTACTTCAAACCCAACCGGATGCGTCCCCCCCCCCCCCCACCCAAACACCCATTTGGTTTGGTCCGTTTGTGGATCGAAACAATTGAAGAGAAAAAGCCAAAAAAACACAACGGCTACATATTTTAAATACAAATCAATACATCATCCAATTTTTCCCTATATATTCATCATCTCCTTTCTCATTTTTCCCATAAACTTCATCTTCTTCAACCAACACTAACTCACAAAATGTCTTCCAAAACTCCCAAAAACAAAACACCAAAATCTCGACGACAACAAAACGTTCCAACAATAACGGACCCCAATTTCATCTTAACCGGTCAATCACCACCAGTTAATTTTCGTCCTGCTAGTTTCAATTACACATCAACACATTAAGCTCGTATATACACAAATAATCCATTCCCCCCCCCCCTTTTAACCAACAACAACAAAACCAAATGCAACTACCATTTAACCAACAAAAACAAAACCAAATGAATCAAGCGTTTAACCAACAACAACAAAACTAAATGCAACAACCATTTAACCCACAATACAGTTATTATCCACAAATGTCGTCATCACCAACGTTTCAAACTCAAGCTTCTCAATCTTTTTCTCCGATCAACACTTTAGATCTTGATGATGATGAGTTTGAGCCGTTATTTAGCCAAGCTTTGGAAGGCCCATCCCAACACGTTCAAGACGACTCACCTGTCGAGGATGTAGTTGCGCCGGTCAAAAGAAAGTATAGTAAAAGGTGTCAACCATCAAGGAAGACTAACAAAGAAAGTGAACTTTGGACCCCTGCGGAAGAGTTTGCTTTGTACAAATCTTGGATTGACGTGTCGGAAGATCACGCTAAAGAAAATCATAAAAAGGCGAACGGGTTTTGGACGGAAGTAGTAGATTACTTTCAAAAGGAAATGGGGGATGACAAAAGAGGCTACGATACCATCAACTGCAAATGGAAAAATAAGATTCGTCCTAAGGTGAGTCAATTTCCGGAGGTATACAACAGCTTCAAAGGGAGGCACCAGAGTGGAGCATGTCAGAATACGATCTACCAAGAAGCGAAAATCGAATATCGGGAAATTTATGGTTCGACTTTTAACATGACTGCATGCTGGGAAATTTTGAAGGAGCATCACAAATGGGAATATGTTGAAATACCAACATATTTCAACACCAGAGTCCAAAGTAGTGATGCTTCCAAAAAATCGAGGACATCAGAAAACACATCACAGTCGGACTCGGCACATATTGGAGTTGATCTGAACGACGCAGCAGCGGAGTCAGAGGACGCAGATGTTCGAGTGGTTCCACCACCTGGTCGAGGCAAGGCTAAAAAGAAAGAATCATCCTCCACTTCTCGGTCAGAATCTTCAGTTGCTGGTGATCCTAATCTTATGGACGCATTGCTTACTAAATTCACACAGGTGGCAACGCCATTGTTTCGAGCAGGAAAGAATCCTCCACTGAGTATTTGAGGATCAAGGAGCGGGAATTGGAGTTGGAAGAGCAGAAGCGTCTGGATCAAGCTGAGTTGGAGAAACTAAAGATTGCACAAAAGGATAAAGAATTAGACCTCCAACGTCGAATGTTTGAATTTCAACAACAAGAAAAGTTCGAGAAAGATATACGGTTTTACAATGAACCGCATGACCATTTAACCGGAAGACAGCTATCGATGGTGTTGACCCTGAAGAAAAACATAAAGGAGCTTTATAATTTAGACTATTAGTTTATGTTTTAAATTTTATTGTAATGTTTTTAATTTTATTTTGTGTAATGTTTTTAATTTTATTGTAATGTTTTTAATTTTACTTGAAATATTAATGTAATGTTTCTAGTTTAAATGTAATTTTAATTAAAAAAAATGTTTGGTCTCCTTACTACGTGTTTTTGGTCTAGGTGTTGTCTGGGTGGTGTCTGAGGAGAGAGAAAGCTGATGTGGCGGTGTGGGGTATGGTTTTTTGGTGTCTTATTACTTTTAGTCTCATAATGGTAAGTATTCGATACGGGTAAAATGGAGTAAAGTGTTGGCCTCTAAAGTGAAAGGAGGTTTAGGCGTGTCGAGTTTCTATGTGTTGAATAGAGCCCTTTTATTCAAGTGGGTGTGGCGCTTCCGCACTCAAAGATCGTCGCTATGGGCGAGGGTTATTAAAGGGATTCATGGTGAAGATGGTAAACTTGGTAAGAATGTAAGACATAGTCATCGGTCTATTTGGTTGGATATTTTTCGCGAGATGGAGCAGCTCAAGAATCATGGTACATATTTGATTGGTTTTATTCACAAAAATATGGGTAACGGGGCTGATACTTCTTTTTGGGAGGACGTGTGGAGGGGTGATGTTGCTTTTAAATCCCTTTATCCTAGAGTATATGCCTTCGGGTCATGCAAGAATGTTACTGTCGCAGTGAAAATGTCTCATGAAAATGTGGGATATTCTCTTCGTCGAATTCCAAAGGGAGGTGTTGAGTAGGTTCAGTTTCTAGAGCTCTTGGCGAGTATGGAGGGTGCTGCTCTCGTTGACATGCGGAATAGGTGGGTTCGGTCTTTAGAGGGCTCAGGAGAGTTCTCCGTTGCTTCTGTTCGAAGGATGATCGATGAGCGTTGGTTGCCGGAGGTTTCGACCAAAACTCGTTGGATTAATGTTGTGCCTATTAAAGTAAATGTTCATGCTTGGAAAGTAAGGTTAGATTGCTTACCTACTAGGCTGAATATTTCTAGACTAGGTATGAATATAGAATCTATTTTATGTCCAATATGTGATAAGGCGGTGGAATCGGCTAGACATATTTTCTTCACTTGCCATATAGCTAGAGAGGTTTTTCATAAGATCACTAAGTGGTGGGATGTTAATTTTATGGAGCTTTCTACATATGAGGAATGGTTAGAGTGGCTTTTGAATATTCGTCTTCACTCTAAGTATAAAAAGTTGCTCGAAGGAGTTTGCTATATTATGTGGTGGATTATTTGGAATTTTCGCAACAAGAGTATTTTTGGTTCGGATCTTCTTACAAAGGCGTTTCTTTTTGAGGATATTGTATCACGTTCTTTTTATTGGTGTAGATTTAGATGTAAGGCTTCTTTTAGTTGGATCGATTGGATTAAAAACCCTCATCTTATAATCTTGTAAGTTCCTAGTTCTTTGCTAGTTTTTTAATAAAATTCCGCTGTTTAAAAAAATAAATAAATAAATAAATAAAAGATGTGAAAACCGTGTAGGCTGAATTGTCGAAATAAAATAGAGCTATAGAGTAATGCGTTTGCTTGGATCACCTTAAATATTTTTATTAAAGATAATTTTGACACGCCACGGAAACAAATTGTCACCTACTCACAAAAACTATGGAAAATAAAAACAGTTAGATAATGAGGAACTTATACCATTTTTTTATTTTATTTTTTCATTCTAATCTTAGGTACGGGGATACACCCAAAAATTGCGTCCAATTTATCGCAATAGCTTTGCATTTTCTTTCTCTTTATCCAACCTAACTTCAATATAAAATAATGTAGATAGTTTACACAATAATCAAATCGACGTTTTTAGGGTCTTAATATATTTTTGTATAAATATACACTTTTAGATATGAGAATATTTCAAGAATACTCACAAAACTAAACTTGCATTCACTTTCCAATAAAAAAGTTATTTTCAAAAATAGTCAGCGACCGTTGACCACTATACTTTGAGACTCAATAGAAAATTTGTCGTGTTTTTCAAAAAGTAAGTGATGTGTTTTGCTAGACCGATGTAATATTTTATGCGACTAATGTGATGTTTTACTAGACCAGTTTTGTATTATTCAAAAGGCGCGAGTCATAATTTTTTATTCATATGTATATAATATTTTAATAAAAAATTGTGACATATGGTTGACAAAATTGTTATAGCAAAACATCACTTTAATCGCACAAAATGTCATTTCGGTTTAGCAAAACCCTCGTATGCAGTTTTGAACAATTGTTAAATTTTCCAAAGAGTCGCAGAATGTAGTGGTCGCACAAGACATTTTTGAAAATAATATTTTCCTTTAACTAAAGTAAACCGGCCATTTTTAGGATTTGCTCCTTATATATTTGGGCCATTTTGTTTGTGTTTATGTTTGTGTTTGGGTAATTTTTTAACTTTTTTTTGTTAATGAAATTAAATTTTAGTTATATATATTGTGTATGTTTTATTTTATATAAATGAAAAAAAAAAAAAAAAAAATTCCAACGACACCATATTTTTTTTAATGTAACGTGTGTGTGTATTTTATTTTATTATTATTATTTTTTTAATTAATGAAGTTTATTTTAGTTAATATTGTGTATGTTTTATTTTATGTAAATAAAAAATAAATAAAAAAATGGACGACGTCACCACATTTTTTAGTGTCATGGGTAACGGCCAGAATATGGTGCCGTGAGATTTCTGGTGCCATAAAGACTTTTGCTGATGTGTCATGCACTTTTCGATAATTTGAAATGAACAGACTTTTCAATAATTTGAAATGAACAGACTTTGTAGACTTTTTTATAGATAAATATGCTTAAAAATGATGTCTTTTCGATAATTTGAAATGAACAGACTTTGTAGACTTTTTTCGATAATTACAAAGCGATGTCTTTTCGATAATTTGAAATGAACAGACTTTGTAGACTTTTTTATAGATAAATAAGCTTAAAAATGAAGACTTGTGTATTTAGTTAATGATATACTCCGTATTAATTTATAGTACAAAAATTGGTCATCATTTATACTTACAGTGCTTGGTACCCATGGCTGATGGCACAAGCCATGGCCACCAGCCAACCATGGCCGACGGCGCACGGTACCGCCGGTCGTGTCATGGTGGCTGGCGCCGTAGCCACCAGCCAACGCCATCGAATTTTTTTTTTTTTTTTTTTTTTTTTTTTGCGTGAGTTTGTTTGTGTTTGTGTTTATATGTTGTGTTTGTGTTTGGTCTTTTGAGTTGCAGCTTTATAATGGAGAAGAAGACCCAAGAATATAAAATGATTTATATGTTGTATTTTTATGTATATTGGGTTGGGTTTTGACTCAAAAATGAGCTTCAGTACGTGAATAACATTGGCCCATGCTTCTAATATATTTTCTTCGTTGAAAAGTTTTTTTATCTTTAATGTAATGTGTGTTTTTTTTAAATTAATGAAGTTTATTTTAGTTAATATTGTGTATGTTTTATTTTATGTTAAAAAAAAAAAAAGAAAAAAAAAAAAAAAAAAAAAAAAAGTGGACGACGGCACCACATTTTCTGGTGCCGTGGGTACCGCCCAGAATGTGGTGCCGTGGAATTTCTAGTGCCATAGAGATTTTTGCTGATGTGGCAGGGAATTTTGAGTCATGGCTCCATGGTACCCATTACTCTTATAAGAGCAATGGGTACGGTTGCGTTTTTAGCTGGCGCCAAACCATCAGCCAACACAAACGAATGGCGCAACGTACCAACACTCGTGCCATTGGTGCCCGGCTGTTATTTAACAGCCAGCGTGGTTGAGTTTTTTTTTATTTTTTTATTATTATTATTATTATTTTTTTGTCTTCCTTTTTTGGTGGTTTTATTTGTTGTGTTTGTGTTTGTATGTTGTGTTTGTTCTTGTATGTTGTGTTTGTGTTCGGCTCTTTTTTTTTTTTTTTTTTTTTTTTTTTTTTTTTTTTTTTTTCTCTTGTGTGTGTATGTGTTTTTGTGTTTGAAGGCGAGTTAAGAAGAAGGGAAGAAGGAAGAAGAAGACTAGGTTTATTTTTGGGCCATTTTGTTTGTGTTAGGCCATTTTGTTTGTGTTTATGTTTGTGTTTGGGCCATTTTTTAACTTTTTTTTGTTAATGAAATTAAATTTTAGTTATATATATTGTGTATGTTTTATTTTATATAAATGGAAAAAAAAAATATTGTCCAACGACACCATATTTTTTTTTAATCTAATGTGTGTGTGTGGTTGTGTTGGTTTTTTTTTTTTTTTTTTTTTTTTTAATGAAGTTTATTTTAGTTAATATTGTGTATGTTTTATTTTATGTAAATAAAAAATAAAAAAATGGACGACGGCACCACATTTTCTAGTGCCATAGGTAACGGCCAGAATGTGGTGCCGTGTGATTTCTGGTGCCATAGAGACTTTTGCTGATGTGTCATGCACTTTTTGGCCATGGCTTGAGAATACACATTGCTCTAACGCACTGGTTGTATATTTGTATCATATCATATGCAAATTTATGAGAGAATATTATATATCTGAATTCCTCCTTATTCTTTAACTGATATAAATTTAAACCGTTATAGACAAAAGAAATGCATAGAAAATTTGGCATGTCACTTTTTTTGGTATTGTAGTGTCTGTCTGTCTGATGCCATTTAAAATTGTCCTTGTTAGCCAATTTAAAACTAACATGATTCACATAGTTTAATAGAAGGTCTTTGATAAACTTTATTTTATGCCTACTAATCCATTTCTAAAACCACACGCATTTGAATGACTAAATCAAACATGGATGTCAATATGGGAGGTAAACATCATCAAAGAAATGTAGCGTGAGAGCATGTAACCGGCCGTGTGTCCAAACACAGTTATCTGATTGCATCAAAAGGATTTTAGCAAAGGCACGTACACCCACCCGTGCGAGTAGTTTATATGGAAATGGATCAAAATTGAGTGACAAACATAGACTAGTTTATGGTTGTCTCAAAATAGCTCGATTTTCAGCATTTCAATCTTGCTACAAAACACTAGTTAAATTTTTCACATTTTAAAGGCCAATTGGCCACGGTTAAAAATGTGTAAAATTATAAATTCCACACTTGCAAATGTGTGGTAATAATGGGTGTGACAAATTTTGCTATACATATAAGTGTGGATATACTATCCAAATGTCTATGGTTAAAAGTGTGGAAACACTCTTTGAATGTCCACACTTAAAAGTGTGGCAAAATTGCAAAAAAAATACTTACAATTAAAAGTGTGAAAACATTGTTAAATATTCACACCTAAAAGTGTGGACATATTTTTCTGGAAGAAGAAAAAAATAAAAATAAAATACATACAAATATGTATATTAGAAAACCTGATGCAGGAAGAAAATAGACCAAAACTTAAGCAAAGAACAAGATATTTCAATGTCTACATTCATTAGTCAAATGCTATTTATTAATCAATCATTTAGCATGTTTTCGAGTAACGTACAAGTAAAAACCAATTAACAATGAGTAAACATTTTTGGTTTTTTTGATCAGAAGTTTTTCTACGAATAGGTGGAGATGATTCCTAACGTGGAGCCTTGTTCTATCTTCCCAAATCTGAAGGCATGCCTTCTTTCCCATTACGTTTACTTTCAGCAGGAACATCTTTCACGGATTTTACGTTTTCTGAAAGATACTGAAAAATACAGCCTGGATCGTCAAAATTTGAAACCAAATATTATTAGAATATTTTAGAAAGTAATCATGCAGGTCTATTAATGCGGGATGGAGAATACTTGATACCTGTTTCTTCAATCTCGACCTTACGGCAGCTTCTCGATTGCACTGCTTTCTCCACTCCCCTTTGAGTTCTCGCTCATCCTGTATCAACATTCTCGACCTAGTAGCAGCTTCTCTAATAAACTGCTTTCTCCTCTCCCTTCCGAGTTTTCGGTCATTCTGATCATAATCACTCACATTAAACAATATCTTAAGACAATACAGATGCCCTCATGCCCAGAATGTAAAAGAGAACCTGCAGAAGCAATCTGTGAGGTGTCGAATTGAGAATAGGTGATGTCATGTTGGCAGCTGCATAAGGAAAGTCCTTATGATTCAATTTGATGAATGGGTTGGGAGAAATAGCTTCTACTTTAGGCGAAACTTTAGCAGAAGCAACAGTGACACCAGTTATTTTACTAGAAGCTCCATCTGTTGGTACAAAGGTTCATTGACCATATAAGCATAAGTAAGTTTGTTTACACGGGCATACACTTGTACTAAACTTATTATGTGATGCTAATAGTAATAATATTAATGCTGCTAGGAGAATAGATCTATTAATGGGACTTACAAGTAATAGGTGGCTCTTCACTGCTTTTCGGACCATTTTGACCCACCTGAAATAACTGCAAGAAATTTAGCATCACGTCGGGTAAGAATACATACACATGAAAGTTGCTGCGTAGGAGAAGTTGAATATTCTTACCTCAGTTGTATTCCCGTCACTTCCTTCACTATTTAAAACATTAAGTTAGTTATATCAAATATACATCTTTGTTGTGGAAACATACTTGGATCCTAATTAAGTAATTCTCATGCGCACTCAGAGCAACATGTACATTGATCAGTTTAGGCATGCGATTTATCGTACCTGTGAGAGATCCCACTGTCTTTTCCACTATCTAAGTAATGAGCATATACATGATTCAATATGGTGCGGTTGGGTTGGAGTATGTAGGCATAGCCAATGCAGGGCCATAATATGCCTACGCAAATCTATCTAAGTAAGACTTGATTCAATAGCTCAACGACGGAATTTGAAAAAGGTGCATAATCAAAATAACCTGCAAGGCTGCCCAATCAGCATATACATGATCACTGGTCTGCTGCAGGGGATCCTGCTTCTGCAAGAGTTGAGTTATAAATAAACACGTAAAAACGCAATATCTATGTCTGTAGCAACTGAAAGATACTGAAAAATACAGATTCATACTGAAAAATACAGATTCATACTGAAAAATACAGATTCATACTGAATATGAATATGAAAATATAACTTTTTTTTTAGAACGACAACTTTTTATTTCGCACCCCTACAACATTTTTTTCAGGCATAATACCAGGTGTAATGGTCGGTCGACAAGTCGGTCGGTCGCTTGGCCGACGCATCAGCACCATTACACACCCTCTTATGAGACGCGTCCAAAATGGATAAAAGGGATGAATCTGTTCCTGATTATGATTCAAACAACTTTTATTAAACAATCACCGAACAAAACTGTTGCGTCCGACCTAATTTTATCCCCAATTATGAATCAACAACACACAATAGCCAGCTTACACAGCTTACGGTTTCAAATCTATCAAATCAAAACCACTGTAAACAATTCGCATTCACGTCTAACGCGATTTTATCCCAATGCCGAACATAACAACCATTAATATACAATTAACAAACAAAACTGCTAAACCTAACCTAACTTCATCCCCAATATATCAACAAAACTCGACAATCAACTTATCAACTTACGCAACTTACGGATTCAAATCGAAACCGTTATCCAAAACATGAATCTAACCTAATTTTATCCCCAATTATGAATCAACAACACGCGATAACTAACTTAACAAACCTAGGGTTTCAGATCGTAAACCTAACTAACTTATTCATCCACAAATCAAATCAAATCCACTAAATCAACGCTGCGAAACAGTTTGATAACCGTAACTCATTATAACTTAATTATAAACAATAATCCGTTAAAAATACTAAAAATTAACGCAATGAAACAATAAGATAACCGTAATTCATACTAACTTAATAATTAACAATTAAACGGTTAAAGTAGGTAAATGTAACGATAAGAAAGTAACTTACTTAATTACGATCGTTGAGCCGACTGATGACGTCACAAAACCACGGCGGCAATTATATGATGTTTACGGCGATACGGTAACGATTAACGGACCTAGTGATTACGGCAATGATTATATGATGTTTACGGCTATAACAAAAGCACGACTGACGTGATGGAACAGATAGAACGGTTATTGATTTTGGGGTAGACTTATTTTGATTTTGTGTTTTTTTTTTATACAAGGGAGGGATAAAGTGTAATGTATAGATATTTTTTTTTTTCTTTTTTTTTTTTTTTTTTTTTCCACAATTATAAACGTGGCTTTTTTATATAGTTATTTTTACATTTATAAGTGTAGCATTTTTTAAGTGTTTTCTTACACTTATAAGTGTGGCCTTTTAAGAATTTATTTCACTTCAATTATAAGTGTAGCATTATTGTAATTGTCCACACTTATATAGGTAGAGTATTTTTTTAAAGATTTGTAACACCTATAAATGTAGCAAAATTATGATTTCATAAAAAAAAAAGTCCACGGTTTATTATACCGTGGAGAAATAAGTGTAGAGAATTCAACTTTTTTTTGTCTCAAAATAGCTCGATTTTCAGTGTTTGAATCTTGCCACTTAAAGTTGTTGCATTAAAAAAGGTAACTCCGTATATAGGTAAGCGGAAGTAGGTTGTTATTACTAGTAAAAGCAGTGCATTAGTCTGCCAAAAGATCAGAAACCATGGTTACCAAAAAAAAAAAAAAAAAAAAACAGTGCATTGACTAAAACGAATCAACAAATAGTATGTACCTATTTTATGCAAATTTTCCCTAATACTTAAAATTAACTGTACAACAAAGAAACGACAATAACAGAAATGAGAACAATGAAAAACAAAAAATCATCATCATCGGGAATCAATATACACAACGCTTAGTCGCCAATGCATGTTCAAAGAAATCTGAAAAAAATCATTTAGCTTTGGACTTACTCTCAGAATTGAATTATCCACATAGATATAGGGTTCAATAAGCTAGAAGAAAACATATGAAGTCAAGTTGACAGTGTCTTATCTTTCTTTAACTGAAAGTACCTTTCAAAAGGAAACATAGTAAATATTATGTGCATATCAAAGATGGTATGCATGAGAAATGTGGGAATCGAAGACAATTTGGTAGATGGTGTGTTGCTTACCCTTGACCTCTTGCCCAACGCGAAAGTTGAATGAGCTGAACCGTTAGACCAAAGACATGGCAATTACTCCCAAATACGCGAGGCTGCACCACGTACATTAGTCTCATTTGTAAGGCATTGTATGCACACATCGCTGCATCCAAAAGTTATGATCAACAATAACAATTTCACCCACTGTGACTACAGTACATGTATATAAACATGCAACTACCAACCTCCAGTCATGTTAATAGATATATCTTCTGGTGGTCTCCTTGTGTCCACCAGCCCCTGTCGCATTTCACCGATCATATATTTTTAACATAAGTACTCTTGGCATAGCAATTTGCAGTAAAATTAAAAAAAAAAAAAAAAAAATGGATAAAGCAAACTGCAAACCGCAACGATGAGTCCCCAGTTAGATACAGGACCCCAGAAATGTGTAGTTTGGGGTCCGACAGGACCGTTCAAGAATGCCCTGAACGACATAGATGATTTTAAGATGCAAATTATGAGTACAAAATAAGACTAATCATCTTTATTTCCAAAGAGAAATGTCAACAGCTGACTATTATCTGGGGGCAAATTGCAAGGTGGTGTCTCTTCAAATATCCAAACATACAAAAAGTAACGGGTTCTTTTAAATAAAAATGTTATGTATTTTGAAACAAAATAGTCCGTACTGTTTACTAGATCTATTCGTCAATAAAAAAGAAATAAGAAAGCCGGCATATATTTTGACTAGGCCAAGGTGATAAATGATGTTGCCCTATTGCCAAGTCTCCAGTAAATTTGAGCCAATAGATCCCGATCCAAATTATATTCAGGAGAAAGTTCTATTACTTTTGGATCTACCCGAACATTAGACAAGTAGCTGTGCTTGGTACTTTCCTAAACTAAACGTTAATGCGAGTCAGATTGCTAAGTCATTCTTCATAATTGAAAATACAAGCATGTGACATGCCACTCAACCAATTGAAGACTACAATGATCTGAAACAAATGCATAAACATAACAGCAATTAAAGTGAAACTCATGAAGTTAGACATAATGTATAAAATGAATTCATAATGTGTATGTTGAGGCACTCTCTTTGGGAATAACCATCATTGCGGACAAGGGTGACAGCGTAAACAAGGATTTCCAACATTTAATCCTAGGAATGTGATTGGTCTGATGAAAATTTAGTACTAAGAAATTCATGAAATTAAAGTAAAAAAAACATCAACGAAAGGGGAAATGCAATTTGATTTGCTTAATAAACGGTACAACAAAGAAATACAAAGATGACAATTACAGAAATGATAAAAGGTAAACAGACAACATCGTTAATCAAGATACAGATTGTGTGATCGCTGATGCTTATTTTGAAAATCAGTAGTTCTATTTACGCCAAGCTTTAGACTTACAGTCAAACTTCAATAACCACCCAATTATATTACACATGAAGGGAGATCATGAATAGACCATCTGAAGTCAAGTTGGCATTTTAACATCCTTCAGTTGAAAGTACCTTCAGAAGTAAACAAAGGTAAGCCTTTGGTGCATATGCAAAAGAATTGTAAGAATTAAAGATGGTTGTAAAAACGTATTAGTATGCACTATGCAATTACATCACATCAATGTAGCTTACCCATGATGTTTTGCCCAACGTGAAAGTTGATAGAGTTGAACTGATTCATTTAAGACATGACTTGTAAGAAGCATATGGTTGCGAGGGTTCACCATCCAAGCAAACCTCATGAATAAAGCCGAATAGACACACAATACTGCAGCCAAACATTAAGGTTGTTACAGTAACAATCTTACTCATCAGAACTGCTTGTATTTAAGCATGTGACTACAAACCTCCGGTCATGTTTCCCGATAACATCTCTGGAGGTTTCTGTAGGTCAGCCACCCCCTGCCACATTGCACCACTCACAACTTTTTAGCATAAGTACTCTGGCATAAACCAAATGATATCGCCTTCAATGTATGTATTAATAAGTAGTAAAATAATTGAAATAGTCGGGAAAAACATACTGCAATAAAGAATCCCAAATTGGATACAGGACCCCAGAAATGAGTTGTCTTTGGTCCAACAGGACTGTTAAGTAACGCTCTGAAGTACGTCATGGATGATCCTGTAGTAGTATCTGGTATAGTATCATTTGCAACAAGTTAGATAAACCACACTGACTGAGACTCGAGTGATGAAAGTACTGGTAGTAAAGTCATATCCATAAACAATACTATTTAGGGTAATTAATTCGCTTTTTAAGTAACGCTTCTGTTAAGGATGACTCTCAGTTGTTGACGACAAGAATGGACTTTGACCTGACCTGGAGTAGAAAGAGTTATAGATAAGTGCTTAACTTTCAGCCCAATTTGGTTAAGGTTATCAAAGATCCGGAGTTATAAACCAAAGACACTATAGAAGGAAAATTTTATGAGTCACAAGGTTGACTCTGAATTGTTGGCAACCTGAATGCTTATCAACGCACATCAAATGCTTGTCCTAAACAACTTAAAAAAGCTCATAAGCCTACGGGACTTTTGGGTTAGCTTATTTGAAAGTGCTAAAGATTTTTAGCTTATAAAAGACTTATTTAGCTCAAAAAAGCTAACAAGTTATTAAGGTGGAAGCTAAGTCAAACACCTCCCCAAGTTGTTTGGCTTTATCTAAACACTCAACAAGTCAACAGTGTCAATTATGTGTATCAAAATGCAAAAGTGGTCTAATAAGCTGACAAGTTGTTTAAATAACCAAACACCCCCTATGGTGATAAGATACATAGCTAGTGTTCTGGTCGAAACTTAAAGGTAAACTCAACCCATGAAATGAACCTATATATCCTTGTCTTCCTATGTTGTTTGTATGCTTTGGTCAACACTAGTTACTTACCTAATAACAACAATCCTGTAAGATTTTAAAACAACAACCATATATAGTTCTGAAGTGTTGACATAAATTTCTTACCATTAGTCAAATAAGCTCTACATATAACAGTTAACACATGTGATCCTATCTTAAATGACTAGTAGCAACTCCAAGTTACTACTAAATGCCAATTTTCAAAAAGAAAATGATATATGGAAAGCTTGAACTAGCAGAAGAAACATTTTAAGAGATGGTCAGAAAGTCTTACTGTTGCTGGAGATCAACTGTAGAGAGGAAGTTGGTCGGATATTCCAAGAAATGGGGATGATATGATGACCTGGATTTTGCTTATTTATAGTAACTACTAACTAGTACTATTCTGATTTTTTAAGTCGATAAAGTTGACTTAAGTGTTTGTCAGTTTGTCTATTTAAGCTAGAGTAAATTGCAAAAATCGACCATGTGATTTCGTCAAGGCCATCTTATCCTAACCCCCTTTGGGGGTGTTGACTTTTTGCTTTACTGCTGCCGTTTGTACTGTCTATTTTATCGAGTTGTACATTTCACTAGGCAGCCCCACATAATAAGGGGGTTCTTATAATAGAGGCCTTTGGTCAAATTGAAGGCGTAGTCCCTGACTTCCCAAAAGTGCAGCGACTGTCCTTGTAGGAAACTGCAGGTTAAATGACTAAAATTTCATTTGTCCAAAAGGAAAGAAAACAAGGGTATTTTATTATATTTGGTATAGTCGAGGACGAAATTTGCAATCCAATAGTTTCCATATTTGGTATAGTTGAGAACGAAATTTGCAACCCAGTAGTTTCCCACACGAACGGTGCTTGCATTTTCGAAAAGATAAAGGCCGCGTCTCCAATCTGGCTAAATTACAAGGACGAAATTTGCAATTTACCCTTTAATTAATCTATAAAACTTGAGTTTGTAGCCTACTTGATATCATAGGTTCAAGTTTAAAAAAAAACATTTAAACTATTGAAGATGAAAGATGCCAGGATAATAGGCTGATGAACTAATCAAATTAAGTTAAACAAACATCAGGATAGTATAAAACAAAAAAGACCTCGTCAATTTACCCATCGAAACCAATATTTCTTTCCTATAATATACGTATAGATAACAAGTCAAAAAGTCCTTTTGTACGGTCCTATTCAAGCACTAACTTCTGTTTAAAAAGTCGTGTCGACTTTATAGTTTCTGAAGGGCTTTGAAATATACGACAAACCACACTCAACAATATGTTATGTTGAAGGATTATGTACTTGAATTGAAGGAGAATAACCCCTACAAGGGTGATTGTATTTAGTTAACTATTGTGTAAGACTATGTTTAATGTAATAAGACTATCTTGATCATGTGTGATCATATGTTAAAACTTTTATTTGGTTTTGGTTAACAATTTAAGGTAAGACTATGCTAAGGATTAGCATCTTGAATTGGTCTGTGTTACTTTTGGAACTGGTTTATGAATGGAGTTTGCTTTAAGGTTTTGGCATTGGTTTTACATATGCAACTTTTAACACTGGTTTGGATTATGGTTTTGGCACTGGATTTCCTTTTGTGTTGAATGGGTGATTTTGACACTATAGTTTGAATTATTGTTTTGGTACTAGATTTTCTTGGGTCATTTTGTGATGAATAGGTCATTTAGACACTGCTTATAACTTTTAGATGGATCATTTTGACTTTTATGTTGAATGAGTCATTTTGACTTTTGTGTTGAATGGGTAATTTTGACACTGATTTTGACTTAAGCACCGGTAACATTCGTACAAAGCAAACAACTTATAACAACTTTTTCATTACTACATCACTGCTTTTTTACATTCCTACATCAAAGGTTGTTGCAAAGCACAAAATTGACTACAAAAGTCATACACTACCATCACAAGGTTTTTTACATTTCTTAACCAATACAACAACTAACTTAACCAAACTAACATGCGTTTAAAAAAAGGACCAGAGGTGTTATTCTTTGCAATGTTAGGGACTATTCATGCAACTTTAAACTTTCAAGGACAACAAATGCAACTTTTGACAAACCACAGGGACCATCCATGCAATCTTCTCTTAACCTTTTGTGTAACCATCATAGGGCTGAGCAAAACCGACCGAAACCGAAAAATCACGAAAAACCGACCGAAACCGAGCATCCCGATACCGAATTTGTGAAATTCGGGTCGGTACTCGGTTTTAATATTTAGTGAAAGTCGGTTTCGGGTCGGGTCGGGTTAAAAACCGACATTATCCCGATAATACCGAGGGTACCGATTCCCTTTTACATATAACCCTTTTTTTTCACTTTTTCAGTACAAACCTAACTCACTCAGATCTATATCCTCTCATTCCCTCCCAACATTATCCAGCCCCCATCTCTCCAAACTCATATCGATCTCATCTCCATCATCATAACCCGATCAATCGTCTCATCTCCATCAATACACAATATACAGCTCAATCGATCTCATCTCCGAATAACTAATGAAGAACAAAGAGAGTGTAGGCTTCAAGGTAGGGGTGTCTTAGTTTTTTTGTTGTTGTTGTGTGACTTGTGTCTTTATGTTCGAAAAAAAAAGAAGGTGGTATTGTGGTGTTGTAACTTATAAATGGTTGTATTTTCTGGTTGTTTATTAAAATTGATGGTTGTATTTTCTGGTTGTGATGGTGGTATAAATGGTTGTGATTGTGGCACAATGATGATGATGTATTTTCTGGTGAAGAAAACTTGTTCTTCTGCTTTTATTTTTTGTATATAGCTTGAACCTTTTTTATAGTCTTCTATGTAATCAAAAGATTTGATACAGTTACATGACCAGCACATGTAAATTGATAAATTTAACAAGTCATCTGGTGGTGTTGTGATTTTAATAATATTGGTGGAATCTTTCCACTGAGGAAATTATGATCAAGAGTCAAAGATGTGAGTTGAATTTCCAAGTGTCTGGTATTCTTAAGAAATTCGGTTCTCGGTGATTAAAACCGAAACCGACCCGATAAAAACTGATAAAAACCGAACCGACCCGAGTGTATTCGGTTCGGTTTTCGGGCTAGTATTTTCAGACTTTTCGGTTTCGGGATATGTCGGGACGGGTCGGGTCGGGTCGGTATTCGGCCCGATGCTCAGCCCTTTTGTGAAACCATCATATCTGGTCACTTTCATCGACTAAATCAATATTATGGACCCAATTTCAACCAATGAACGGAACTCATAGCAACTGATAACACGCAACTTAAGATAAAAATATACAGTGGCGGAGCCAGAAAACATGATCACGTGGGGCATCAAGCGAGGGTTAAATACATGTCGGAAAATGCTAATTTTTAGCGTAATTTGAAACAAATCGGGTCGGGTCTACTATGATGCGATTAACACTAGTTATAAGTTAAGGTGTCGATAAAATAAAACCGGTTAGTGATTTCAAGTAGTTTATTTAGAAATAAACTCATTTAGACTATAATATATATTTATGGATCAAAAATAAAAATTTAAGCAAAAATATGAAATGTCAAGTATAGTAAAACTTGTAGTAAAGTGGTCGTGGTTATATGAATAATTTAACCACAAGGAATGTGATTATCATATCAAAATCATATACTAGTATATAAAAGATATTTGAAAAAATATATGATGCTAAAAATTCACATGTTGCAATCACAAAAACCCCATTTATTCTTACTATATTCACATGTGTGTATACTACCAAATGTACGTTTCAAAAAGGAAAAAAAATAAAAAAAATTAAAAATTAAATTAAAAATTATATGCCCACTAGGGCTGAGCATCGGGCCGAATACCGACCCGACCCGACCCGTCCCGACATATCCCGAAACCGAAAAGTCTGAAAATACTAGCCCGAAAACCGAACCGAATACACTCGGGTCGGTTCGGTTTTTATCAGTTTTTATCGGGTCGGTTTCGGTTTTAATCACCGAGAACCGAATTTCTTAAGAATACCAGACACTTGGAAATTCAACTCACATCTTTGACTCTTGATCATAATTTCCTCAGTGGAAAGATTCCACCAATATTATTAAAATCACAACACCACCAGATGACTTGTTAAATTTATCAATTTACATGTGCTGGTCATGTAACTGTATCAAATCTTTTGATTACATAGAAGACTATAAAAAAGGTTCAAGCTATATACAAAAAATAAAAGCAGAAGAACAAGTTTTCTTCACCAGAAAATACATCATCATCATTGTGCCACAATCACAACCATTTATACCACCATCACAACCAGAAAATACAACCATCAATTTTAATAAACAACCAGAAAATACAACCATTTATAAGTTACAACACCACAATACCACCTTCTTTTTTTTTCGAACATAAAGACACAAGTCACACAACAACAACAAAAAAACTAAGACACCCCTACCTTGAAGCCTACACTCTCTTTGTTCTTCATTAGTTATTCGGAGATGAGATCGATTGAGCTGTATATTGTGTATTGATGGAGATGAGACGATTGATTGGGTTATGATGATGGAGATGAGATCGATATGAGTTTGGAGAGATGGGGGCTGGATAATGTTGGGAGGGAATGAGAGGATATAGATCTGAGTGAGTTAGGTTTGTACTGAAAAAGTGAAAAAAAAGGGTTATATGTAAAAGGGAATCGGTACCCTCGGTATTATCGGGATAATGTCGGTTTTTAACCCGACCCGACCCGAAACCGACTTTCACTAAATATTAAAACCGAGTACCGACCCGAATTTCACAAATTCGGTATCGGGATGCTCGGTTTCGGTCGGTTTTTTCGTGATTTTTCGGTTTCGGTCGGTTTTGCTCAGCCCTAAAAAAAATTAAAAATTATATGCCCACTAACCCATCCTCAGTTCCCCACTATCCTAGCCGTACCATTCACAGTTCCCTGCTATCTATCTTCTTTCATGTTTTCCGATCACCGGAAAAATTCATTTATTTACATTAAAGCACTCTTAAATTGTTGGCAGGCCGGGAGAATGAGGGCACTCAGATTTTATGGGCGAGGGCACTAGACTTTTTTTTCCCACAAACGTTACTTTTTTTCCTATATGTTTTGTGTATCCGCAAGAACGCCGTTGGGGGCGGTTCCCCCCACTACTCCTAAAGTGGCTCCGCCTCTGGATTTTTAGATAAAGATGACCGTTACTTTAACGATAGATATTATTATTTGGATCAGGGTGGACCTAGGGGGTTTCAGGGTTCACAGGAACCCGATAGATGTTTGGGTCACATGAATAAATGTCTTGTTTAGTTAATTCACTTATATGTCAAAAAAAAAGAAAAAAGAAGAAAAAAATGAGGGTTGGATCAGTTGGAAATCCCCTCTCTCCTTGAGACAGAGGCGAGAGTTCGATCCTCACTCCTTACAAAAAGGCCGGAGGTCCTCTGAAATCAGCCTCTCTACCTTCGGATAACGGTAAGGCCGTATACATCTCACCTCCTCAATACCCTGTGAAAGACGGGATTGGGCACCATTGATTTACTTATATGTCAAAAATTTTAAAAAGTAATTATACACCTGGTGACTGAAAGTCTTAGATCCGCACCTGACTTGGATTAAAAATAGGGTCGATGGTAACTTGTTTTACATGTATGTCATGTGATGGTTATCCAGTAAGGTGAGTAAGGTATTGGATAAGACTTTTTTCAGTAAGTTTAATGCACAAATCTTCATGATAGTTATGTTCTTCACACTAATGCATATATTTTAGGACATTAATGTAGATCTACTGTTACACTGTTCTTTTGCTTGTTTCTGTCGTGTTCTAAAAGAATAGCATTTGTTTTAGTTTTGCTTATGGTGTGAAAAAGAGAAAATTGATCCAAGTCTCTATCGTCTGTTAAATTCATTTTAGCCATTACTCGTTTAGGGGGTGCTTGGTTCATTTTAAAGAAGGGTAAAAGGAATAGGTAAAGGAATATAATGCAATACTATCAGTATTATCTTCAAGAATTGCTTATCAAATAAAATAATTTTATGAAATATAAACAAAAATTGAAAAGCAACTGTTAGAAAATTAATTTGTGAGTGAGACATCGAGAGAAAAAATAAGAATGGGAAGTTACTAAAGTTTTTTCCACGTACCCCTCAATTTGATGTAGAATGCTTCATTACTCTAAACTAGGTAATGACTAATTGCATTTCCTCTCAAAAGAGTAGTGATTAGTTATTGCTTTAACATGTGATAATAATCACTTTTGATGGTATCTTAAACCGATGTTAAGTTAGGAACTCAATTTCAATCTTAGTGAAAAACTATATTTGTGAAATGAATACAAGATATTAAGATAATATGAAAGTTTTGTTAGTGGAAAACTTAGTGCAAATAAATGAATAATCAATTTCTTTGATGGTATATTGATATTAATTTTAATTAATTATTACGGAAGTTATGTTTGGCGCAGAGCTTTTTGCGGCGATGAGCGGTGAGCAATGAGTTTTTTGATTTTAATTAATTATTAGGAATGCTCATTTTTCCAATGCTTCTTTAAGAAGCTGTGAGCGCTGGGCTGTGAGCTGTGACTACTGCTCACTACTGCTCACCGCTCACTGCTAATTTTACCAAACACACCCGGAGTCAATAGCTTAGTGGAAAACGTATTTTTATAAAACCAAAATGAGTAATAGCATGAAACTTTAGTGAAAATCTGGAAATGGAGGGTGGGTCTTTTGGAGAAGTTTGTGTTGGGTTTATCCCACATCGCTTGAGTAGTAGAAGTTGAGAGTGAGAAAGGCTGTATATAATGACCAAGCTGCATAAGGTGAGAGGCACGCAGCCAAGCAATGAGCACAAAGCGAACTATTCTTTCGCCTTTTACTAAAGAATATCGTGTGCTCATTGTATAAATTGGCATACGCCTATTTTTGGAGAGCTTCTTCCTAAAAAGGAAGAACTCCAACCAATTTATGGTTCTTAAACCTTTGGTAACTTGATTGCAGCTAAATTACAAACTAAGTGTTAAACTAAAACTTTTGGTAACTTACATGTCATAAAATAAATGTGTTGTTAACTAAGCAGCAATACACACACCAATGGTGTGCATCGTTTATCATAATGCTATACATTTAAGCTAACACAATATTCACATAATAGGTGCAAAAAGCACAACAGGAAAGATGTATTTATAGATGTTTGCGATTTCTTATGGGAAATGCACTTTCAAAGTACTTGTGAACAATTATTGATGTGTGAGAGTTGATCTTAGGAAAACAATACTCACAAGTGATAGGACGATATGGTTTGCTAAATACACTACATGCGGAGCAACATGCCTTTGGTATTACAGTTTCCCCATCAACTAAGTGGTCGTGTAATCAATGCGTGTTTGAGTTTGCTTTACAAAAAAATAAAAGAAGAGATACACGCACACATAGAGAAAAAAATATAACATGAATGATTTAATGGAAACCATCATCTTTATGAACCGAGATGCATCATTTTTTAGATTTACAGCAATCGTGAGATAACCACCCTGTAGAATCCAATAAGCGAGAAGAATACTATTTGAAGTCAAGTTGAGGGGTGTCTTATTGCCCTTCAGTTGCAAGTACCTTTTCGAAGGATTAAAAAAAGGTAAGCATTGTGTGCATATAAGTGTGTTATGCAAAAGAACTGTGAGAATCCAAGGGCATTTCCAAAAGTTAGATTACCCTTGACCTATTGTCCAACATGAAAGTCGATAGAGTGAACCAATTCATTTAAGATATGGCTTGCAAGAAGCAAATGGTTGTGAGGGTTCACCATCCATGCAATCCTCATGCATAAAGTCGAATAGACACACAAAACTACATCCAAACGGTAGGTTGTTATGCTGACAGTCTCACTATAACTTTTTGTGTCTTAAAACATATGTTTATTGAATGGTATAACTGATTGATTGATTTATTCCATAAACATGATACATATATATAGGTTACAAGAGATGATTCTAGAATAGCTACAAATGGGCTAGGCCTAAATACAAAGGAGAGCCAATCGGGCCAATAACATAGTTTCGACTAATACTCCCCCGCAGTTGGAGCGGGAGGAAGCCGGACGCTCAAGCTGGATCTAAACTCTTCAAATAATGCGGAAGGTAGACCCTTGGTGAAGATATCTGCATACTGATAGCGGGAGGGTACATGGAGAACTCGTACCTGACCAGCAGTAACCATGTCACGGACAAAGTGAATGTCGATCTCAATATGTTTGGTCCGTTGATGTTGAACTGGATTGGCAGACAGGTATATGTCACTAACGTTGTCACAATAGACAAGGGTTGCAGCGGACAATGGAGAGTGTAGTTCTCGGAGAAGGTTGCGAAGCCAAGCAGTCTCAGCTACGACATTGGCAACACCCCGGTATTCAGCCTCGGCACTAGAACGGGAGATAGTTTGTTGGCGCTTAGAAGACCAAGACAGGAGATTGTCTCCCAAAAAAACACAGTAACCTGAAGTAGACCGCCTTGTAGAGGGGCAGCCGGCCCAATCTGCATCGGTATATCCAACAAGAGAGGTGGTAGAAGATGAGTACAAGTGAAATCCAAAATCTAGAGTTCCTCGAACGTAGCGTAGGATACGCTTAAGGGCGGCAAGATGAGGTTCACGAGGGTCATGCATGTAGAGACAAATCTGTTGCACAGCATATGAGATATCTGGTCTAGTAAATGTGAGATACTGAAGACCTCCTGCGAGACTGCGATATAAAGTGGGATCTTGAACTGGAACACCTTCGGGACCTAGTTTGGATTCAGTATCAACTGGTGTCCGTGAAGGGTTACAGTTGGCCATGTGAGCACGCTCAAGGAGCTCAATAGCATACTTTTTCTGAGACAGAAACAACCCTGTAGGGTGGCGAGTAGCAGAAATACCAAGAAAATAATTAAGAGCCCCGAGATCAGTCATGTCAAACTCACTATGTAGAGAAGCAATGATTTGTTGTAGTAACACTGTAGAGGAAGCTGTAAGAATAATGTCATCAACATAGATCAATAAATAAGCGACCTGTGAGCCCTGTCGAAGGATGAATAGAGAAGAGTCACAACGGCTGTGGTAAAATCCAACACGAGTGGCATAACCTGCAAATCTCTGAAACCAAGCACGGGGTGCCTGTTTCAGACCATATAAAGACTTCTGAAGAAGACAGACATGGTGAGGGTACCGGGGGTCCACAAATCCCGGTGGTTGGTGCATATATACTGTCTCAGATAAATCCCCGTTAAGAAAAGCATTCTTAACATCAAGCTGGTGTATAGGCCACTTGCGAGATACCGCAAGACTGAGGACTGTGCGGATGGTAGCCGGTTTGACCACTGGGCTGAAAGTCTCGTCACAGTCAATACCAAGTTGCTGACTACTACCATTGGCAACCAAACGAGCCTTATAACGACTCAGAGTTCCATCAGCATGAAATTTATGCTTAAACAACCACATAGATCGAACCAAATTAATGCCAGGGGGCCGTGGTACAAGAATCCAAGTACCATTTTTAACTAACGCATTATACTCATCATACATAGCATTATTCCAATGAGGGTTTTGAAGAGCGAGGAAAGGAGATTTAGGTAGAGGAGAGATAGAAGAAGTGTGAAGGGAGAGACGGTCAATGGGTTTGACAATGCCTGATTGTGACCGAGTGACCATGCGATGAGTACGGGGTGGTTCGGTGGGAGGTTGGGTTGGGGCGTTGGGTGGTTGGGTAGGAGGCTGTTGAGTTGGTGATGGTTGATTTGGTGCTTCAGTTTGGGGGCTGTTGGGTGGTGGTGAATGGACGAGTAGTGGGCTGGTGGGTGTAGTGGGCTCAGAATGGCTATGAGGATCGGCTTGTAATGGAGTTGGGGTAGGAGGTTGAATGAGTACTTGGGTGTCATTGAGCGGTAGGGGAATTGGGTTTCGTCAAAGGTGACATGGCGGGAAAGTAAAATTTTGTTTGTTTCAAGGTCTAGGCATCGAAAGCCACGGTGATAGGCGGGATAGCCCAAGAAAATGCATGGTGTTGCTCGTGGGGCAAGTTTATGGGGTGGGTGAAGGTGAGGGTAGCAAAGACACCCAAAGATACGTAGATTGGAGTAGTCGGGTGTTTTGTGAAAAAGTCGTGTGTAGGGGATTTCATTGTTGATGGCTGTGGAGGGTAAGAGATTGAGGAGATAGGCGGCCATATGTAGGGCTTCGACCCAAAAGGTGGGGGGTAGGTGGGCTTGAAACAAAAGCGTACGAATGACATTGTTGATGGTTCTAATCATGCGTTCCGCCTTGCCATTTTGTTGAGAGGTTTTCGGGCAAGAGAATCTAAATTGTATACCGTGTTTTGAAAGAGGAGTATATGTTGAACTCACCACCATGCAATTGGAAACTTTTTAATTCGCATTGTAAGATTATTTTGAACATAACATGGTACATTGGAAATTAATGCATTGAAATTATAACATGAATCAGAATTTATCAGGTAGATAACAGGATATAAGTATGAGAAAATGATCAAGAAATAATACGTAATATTTGAAACCACTTTTACTAGTAATTGGAGATGTCCATAAATCAGAATGAATAATATCAAAACAATGTTTAACAGAAGACTTGGAACTATGAAAAGGAAGCTTCACATGTTTGCCAAGCTGGCATGCGTGACAAACATGAGGAGACTTTTCTTTATTACACGAAATAAATTGACGGGAAGCAAGGGACCGTAGCACTTCATCACCGGGATGACCGAGGCGTTGGTGCCACGTGGAGGAGCTTGTGGAGAGAAGAGCGGTAGGGATTGTTGATGGCTTGGTAACGGGATAGAGGTCACCGGAACTATCACATCGAAGGAGGATATGGCGAGTCCAGAAGTCCTTCACAGAAAAACCAAACGCATCAAATTCAATTGTACAATTATTATCTCTAGTAAATTGGCGGACAGAAATTAGATTTTTAATAATATTGGGGGTTACAAGGACGTTGTGTAAATGAAGTGGGCGATGAGAAGATGGAATAATGCTATGTCCGGTGTTGGTGACGGGAATAGAATTTCCGTCACCAACGTGTACAGATGGATATAAACGTTTGTTAAAAAGAGTACTTAAATTACTTGCGTTAGAATTTAAATGGGAAGAAGCACCTGTATCCATGTTCCACGTAGGATCTTGCAAGGTCATTGTGCTAAAGGCGCTTGGTAAGGTTGTTGCCTGAGAAGGATAATACCCTGGTGCAGGTCCAAGAATACCACTGGTCGGATTTGGTTGAGGGGCTGCATATGCGGGCTGAGCAAAATGGGCCTGTGGTGGATAAGGCGTATGGGCTTGGGCATGTGGCTGGTATGTAGGTGTAGCAAAAGCAGTGGGGTTGGGCTGGGGTGAAGTATGTTGGGCCAGGCGAGAGATTGTGTTGGGCTGTGGGTAAAGAGAAGTTGGGTTGTTGTTTAGTCGAGTATTATAGTAACCTGGTGGAGTCCAGGTATTTTGGTTTATAGTTGACAGTCGACCACCATTGTTTTTCCCAGCCAAACCGGACCTATTTCTAAGGTCGTGAATGAACCTACATCGGTCACCAAATTTGCACGAGCCCTTGTTGAAATGGTTACAAAGTTGAGGTAAAGATTGAGCCTTAGTGTGGTTACCTTTTGAGTCGGGTTTAGTTGCCAAAAGAGCATTAGGGGAACTGCTGCTGTCATAAATGTTGCCCTGGTCAGTGGCTTCTTGCAAGTTCGATTCTTCAAGCAACAACATGTTGCGGGCTGTTTCAAATGTGGGTAAAGGTTCGCGATGACGTATGAGTCGAGCTATACCCTTAAAACGCGCGTCAAGGCCATTTAGTGCATACATAACTAGGTTTTTGTCACTGACCTTTTCACCTAGGTTTGCCAATCGGTCCGCCATAGCTCTTATTTTAGTGCAGTATGCGTTGATGGTGAGGCTGCCAAGCTTGATAGACCGAAGCTCACTATCAAGAGTTATTGCACGTGCGTTGTTGGTGTATGTGTCCGGAGAAGATCCAGCCGACTTGGCCAAGCCAAAGGTGCCAAAATGCATGAAGGTGTTAATAAAGTATTGCACCATCGATCTCCAACCGATACTACAATACTGGGGGGGACATGTTGGTGTATGTGTCCGGACGCTAGAGTCGTCCGGACCAGGCTCCGGTGTCCGAACTCAAAGGATCGTTCGGACTGTCTCGGACCTTTAGATATACACACAGAGCGAACCGCCGCCGTCTACAGTAACAGGTCCCATCAACTACTGACATTCCAGATATTACGGGATTGTGTCTCCCACGTGGCCTGACACCTACTTTATAGGTCAGACATAGGTCAACTCGCGTGGTCCCAAGGTGAACAGGTACAGTAAGTGTGGGTAGTATAAATACCCACACCTCATTTATGATATGCATTCAATTTAACACCTACTACCATTACTTTAATTCTACTGTTCTTATTGACCCGAAACTTACTCTCACGCCGGAGGTCGGTCCTGGGATCGAACCCGGGGCGAGCCTGACGCGTGTTCTTCTTGTGTAGGAACAAACGAAGTCCAAAGGATCCCATCCGAAGGACGAAGCTTAGAAGTGGGACCCATCCGCAGGGTTTTACTTCAACAAATTGGCGCCATCCGTGGGACCCGCTATTCAATCTACTAGAGCATTGACATGGCTGGTCCTTCCTTCACTCCTCTTCGATTCGGAGACGGAAGGATCGAAACAAACAACAACAACCGATACGAGACTGACAATACCTTAGACCCGAACGAGGCCGACAATATTCCCCAACCTCTCGCCGGCAACAGATACGAAACCGATAACGTCCAGAACCTAAATGAAACCGACAGCACCCTTCAACCTAACAATAACCGGGACGAAACAGGTAACATCCGAAACTCAAATGAAGGCCCGGGCGAAGAGTCCGCCGATCTTCGAGAAATGATCACGGCCCACGTGGCGTCATTGACGGAGCTCATCAAAAAGCACAACAGGTTAAATGCAAGCGCTCTTAAGCCGATACGGTTAAACTTTGAAGACGAAGAGAATGCAAGTCATATAAAGGACAAGGGAAAGGATGATGATCTGCATAAGCCCTTTAAGGAAACATCGAGATCACCATTCACCCGGCGCATTGTGGAATTCTCCGGGCCGAGTCACACTATGCCGTTGAACATGAGGTTTTATGATGGCTCGACAGACCCGAACGACCATCTCACCAGGTTCACAGGAGCCGCGAACCAGGGGGAATGGCCGATGCCCGTATGGTGCCGCATGTTTCAGCAGACATTGGACGGGGCCGCAGGTGGATGGTTCGAAAGATTAGAACCCGGAAGTATTGATAGTTGGAACGAGTTAAGGGAACAGTTCTCCACGAGGTTTTCACTCAGGAAGAAATGCATAAAAAACCCCACAGAGATCGCAAAAATCATTCGTCGAGCTCATGAGTCTCTTCCGGAATTCAAGGAGAGATGGACAGATGAGGCAAGCTATATAAGTGGGGTACCGGAGATTATGAGAATTTCAGCCTTCATGAGTGCGCACAAATGCCCCGCTCTCGCCAAAAAATTCTCCGACAGGGTTCCGCATACGGTCACAGAAATGTTTACCAGGGTAGATGACTTCATAAGATCTGAAGAAGCGTTCCGTAGTACAGAACTACCGAAGGGAGAGGGTTTCGACTCAAACAAGAAGGGAACCCAGGGTTTTAGAAACGATAGACCGCGAGTGGATCGCCGAAACGACTTCAAACAGAAAGACACATATCACCCCTACGCAGTTCCACTCAGGAGCTACCCTCGCAATGATTTCCCCCGTAACGATCTACCCCTCTTGGACTACCGCCGCAACGATCCTCCCAAACGGCCCAATGGATGGTGGCCGTTAACTAAGCCCCCTAGGGAAATTCTCGCCACGGAGCACCATTTGAACTTACCCTTCCCTCGCCCAACCGGAGGCAGGATAAGAAAAGAAAATTTAGACAAGTTCTGCGAGTACCACAGGGAAAAAGGACATCTGACCGACGATTGTCATCAACTCAAGAAACAACTGATATTTGCTTTAGAATCCGGAAAGCTGGACCACCTCATGAAAGATCTAAGACAACGCGAGATGGAGAGGGACAAAGACCAACAAAGAAAGAATGATAACGGAAAAGCCAAAGTGATTAATCTGATAGAAAGCCCGGCCGACGATCAAGAACCAAGGTTGGGACATGGAAATAAGAAATGGATGAACACACCAATAACCTTTCCTTCATGCGCATTCGGAAGGTTATCATACGAACCCCTTGTTGTGAGAGGCAGTGTCGAGGGAAGTCTGGTCGAGAAAATACTGGCGGATGGTGGGTCATCGGTGAACGTCATATACGAACATTGCTTTAACAAGCTGAACACCGGAACAAAAGCTAGGATCAAGGCAACCCACACCACCCTGGCAGGCTTCTCAGGAGAAGGCAGTAAACCGAGGGGTAAGGTTGTTTTAAAGACAATTCTGGGCAGCCGTGGAAAGTACAGGAAACTGCTTATAAAATTTTACGTTGTACGGTCTCCGTCACCATACGATATGATATTGGGGAGAGCGGGTCTCGGGAAACTCCGAGCCATCGCTTCGACCAGCCACAACATGTTGAAGTTCCCCACCCCGAAAGGGATCGCAACTTTAACTACACAGCTGACTGACAAGTTCGAATGCCAAGTTTTCAAGAAAAATCGACTAAGAGCACCCTCCGAGGAAGATAATATTCTCAGCTTGAGGACGAACGGGATACCGGAAGAATAAAACAAGGAAGCTTTGACTTCAAAACCTTCGCAGTAAAGGCTTTGGTTTCAAAACCTCATTCAAAAAAAAAAAAAAAACACACAACACCGGACGACGGGGACGATACTGTAATGAATGTATGATGAAGTTTAATTTTGAAATTTTCTTTTGTGGAAAATGTAAACTAACATTCTAAGTATCTGTAATAATTTATGACCTTCTCCTTTTCCCGGAAATATTGTATTACAGTTATAAAATGTCAAGTGCCATGTCACTCCGGATTATTCATTCATCGGATTGTGGAAAACACTCCCTCCCTCGTGAGTGGATCGTGATAACCCTCCGGATTATTCATTCATCGGATTGTGGAAAACACTCCCTCCCTCGTGAGTGGATCGTGATAACCCTCCGGATTATTCATTCATCGGATTGTGGAAAACACTCCCTCCCTCGTGAGTGGATCGTGATAACCCTCCGGATTATTCATTCATCGGATTGTGGAAAACACTCCCTCCCTCGTGAGTGGATCGTGATAACCCTCCGGATTATTCATTCATCGGATTGTGGAAAACACTCCCTCCCTCGTGAGTGGATCGTGATAACCCTCCGGATTATTCATTCATCGGATTGTGGAAAACACTCCCTCCCTCGTGAGTGGATCGTGATAACCCTCCGGATTATTCATTCATCGGATTGTGGAAAACACTCCCTCCCTCGCGAGTGGATCGTGATAACCCTCCGGATTATTCATTCATCGGATTGTGGAAAACACTCCTCTCTCGTGAGTGGATCGTGATAACCCTCCGGATTATTCATCCATCGGATTATGGAAAACACTCCCTCTCTCGTGAGTGGATCGAAATCGCTTCACCCGACATAGCGGATTATACAAAAAAAAAAACTAGAATAAAGATGATAAACAAAAGAGGTGTGTCACACTCCGCTTCACAACACGAATCGTCAAGTCAATCTATAATGGATAATCAGTCAACCCAAGTTGCGGATCCAAAGGTAAAAAAGGAGCCAGAACATTAGTCGCGAACAACTGTTTATAACGACCTTCTTCGCGCCAGGATAAGTACCGGTATGCTGGAACGCCGGGACTCCAACCACACTCGAACTGTAACATCCCGCCTACTCAGACCATAATATTGTCCGCTTTGCCCGCAGGCTCACGGCTTTGTTTTTGTGGCCTCATTTGAAGACTTCCCGGCAGGTCACCCAAGCCAGTACTACTCTCACATGAGCACGCTTAACTGCCAGTTCCTAAGAACCCCACTCGCAGTAGACCACAAAACGCGTTGTGTCATTGTAAGGCGAATGTTATCTTATGAACCCAACATCTCTCCAGGCCACAGCCGATGTAGGATTTGCCTAGGGTGTTACAATCACCCCCCCTTAGGGACTCATCGTCCTCGATGAGGTTTGCCCCACCATCCCGAACGGCTCAGGAGTGGCTCTGATACCACTTGTAACATCCCGCCTACTCAGACCATAATATTGTCCGCTTTGCCCGCAGGCTCACGGCTTTGTTTTTGTGGCCTCATTTGAAGACTTCCCGGCAGGTCACCCAAGCCAGTACTACTCTCACATGAGCACGCTTAACTGCCAGTTCCTAAGAACCCCACTCGCAGTAGACCACAAAACGCGTTGTGTCATTGTAAGGCGAATGTTATCTTATGAACCCAACATCTCTCCAGGCCACAGCCGATGTAGGATTTGCCTAGGGTGTTACACGAACAATAAAAAATATATGTATATATCTATTCAGAAGCCCGTTTCAACGAAAAAAGAGCAACGCCACCCAAAAAAAAAAAAAAAAAAAAAAAAAAAAAAAAAAAAAAAAAAAAAAAGGGAAGGGGATACCGTACGACGTCCCAAACACTCCAAACGGGACAAGCCAGCTTAAACAACACCTCGTTATCAATAACACACATAAGCGGGATATCTGTACGAACAAATTAAGTAAAAATTATTCCAGCAAGTATAAGAACAACGTCTTCAAGCCATCACAAGTAAGTTATTACATGGCACTTATCCACAACAAGTATCATCATTACATTCATCTGAAACAAAAATAAAGAAAATAACCACTAGCCTTCACCCGCAATGTTCTCAGCAGCGGAGGAACCTTCACCCGGTCTGTGCTTGGCCCCGGATGACTCTCCGACCTTTCTAGTTGGTGCGGCTGTCACAGGCTTCGACTTAGGAGCACCAGCAGCGGGCAACAGATTCATGAGGTCACTCAACGGCATCCGGTACGAATCGGCAAGCTTCTGAATATACGGATACTGGGCATCAAACAACTTTACATACTCCGCTTTCCAGATACGGGGAGCCTCCATGTTAAGCTTATCAAACTTGCCCAAAAGTCGCTCGTGCTCGTCTTTCTTACGCTCATAGGCAAGACCATCCAGGAAACCTGCGGTGTAGGCCAATCCATAAACCCATCCCATCTGTGCCTTGTACTCAGAGCTGCAAAACAAACGTCGACAAGCAGTCGGGAGGAGATCCTTCACGACATTTTGACGCTCCATCTCCAACCTCCCGACCTCAGCAAGCAAATCCCTGTTCGCCCCCTCAATCTTCCCTAAGGCTTCATTCTTTTTTGCCATCTCTTGCTCCAACCCTTTAACACCCTCAGCATGAGATTCAGCTGTTCTTTTCCAATCATCCCTTTCTTTCTCCATCTCAGCCAGTCGAACTGCTAGTTCCTCCTCTCGTTCCGATATACCAGCTCTCACATCAGCCAATTCTTGCTTGAGGGCATCAAACTCTTCAACCAACCGCACATATCTGCCATGCTCCGCACCATGCTCCACCACACTATTTTTATACGTCCTGTCCAGCTCCCTGTGCTCATCGAGCAATTGGTTGAAGCGACGAAGTAGCTCGGCTTGCATCGCAATCCCACCCCCGGATTGCTCATACGACCGATGAACCAGCTGGCTATCGGTCAGCCCTTCTATCGCAATCTTCTCAGCTGGAGGGGTAAGATGTGCCAGCAACTCTAGACAAGCCCTATAAGAGTCCAAGCGGACATGATTGGGAAGAGACCAGCCGGGAGCAAAAATTTCTCCCTCGAAAGAGCCTTCATCTGCAACAACGTCAGAGGTCACTCAACAAAAACAAGGACATAACGAGTCAATATAGCAAGACGAGTTCGCCTCACCTGCTCCTGGTGACGGATGCACCGTAGAAGGTGGCGGGGAGTGCATGGAATGATCCGAATGATCTGTAAAATCAATAGGAAAGCATAAAACACAGCTCACATACATAAAAGAGGAGGAGAAAAAGGTACCAGAGCGTATCCCTTACCATCGGAAGATGGTTGCTCTTCCGTATGAGTCTCCGGATCCGGCTGACCTTCAAGGTTGGTCTCAGCAGTGCGCTCATGCTCGCTCCCTTCACCCACAACCTGCTCCCCCGATTCTCTTCTTTCCCCCTGATTCAGCGCAACTTCGGCAACAACTTGCGGTTCAATACGGCGAAGGGGGGAGGCATCGATAGTTCGGTCAGATTGTTCGTCATCTTTCCGTTCGGTTTTCTTCTTCTTGCGAGAAGTAGCAGTCTCTGATGTTCCCTCGGCGCTCCTTTTTTTCTCATCTTCCATCTTTTTTCTTTCCTTCTCCTCTCTAGCAGCTAACACGTTCAAATCCGCCTTCTCAACCACCTTCTGTATAGGAGTGGTCTTGGGCACGGTGCTACCTGCTACCAAAGGCTCGGTGGTTCTCTTCGGTCCCTCACCCCCCTCCTCAAGAGGATCTCCCCTACCAACGTCCACGTCAACCTCCACGGGAAGCTCCAAATACTCTGTCATGGAAAGAACTACAAAAACAACAAAGCAACCTAAGGTCAAACCAATAAACAAGCAACCCCTGCGAATGACGGCTAAAGAAATCTATTTTACCATGCCCATCGGCATCCTTTAAAACGCCCTTGTACCCGGGGTACTCGAAAACCCTACTAAGCCCCACCATCCATAAGATAGCATCCAAAGGTTTCCTCAGAAAGATAACCTTCTCTGCAACTTTCTCAGCATCTCTCTCAGAATAAACCACAGGAAAATCATCTGTAACTTTAGAATCCCTATGCCTCCACGGCATACCATGCGGTATCGCCCTCCGATCTATCAAAAAGAAATGACCCTTCCAATTCTTTAGGCCGGTCAACACTTCCTTAAAACATTTTAAGGCTCTCGTTCCCGCCCGGCTTTCGAAAGAAAACCAATGCCCCTGCTTGCACAACCTATAAAAAACCCGGAAAAGGGGAACAGTCGGCACCACGTTCAGACTGTAGCATCGGATTTCAAACATAGTGACCCTGTTCAACCCTATCGGAACCACTTGAGAAAAATGTACACGAAAATATCCTATCACTGCTAGCAGAAAAGTAGAGAAAGGAATCCTGACACCCCCCGTCCTCAGCTGATGCACATAAACACCAATTTTAGTCTCCGGCAACATGTCCATAGTCATACCCAGCGGAGGAAGCACCGGATGCAAATCCAATGGAATTCCGAACTCCGCAACCACCCGGTCCAGCTCACCTTGTGTCAACTTAGAAGTATGTACATGCATGTCAAACTTAGGTGCTACCTTACTAGGTTGAGGCCCAAGTCTACTTACCAATGGGAAGTCCATCTGTTCACTCATCTCAGCGGTCATATCTAAAAGGATGCCGATGGAACAAAGTGCTAAAGATAAATTACAAGAGAGTAAGGTAACGCACCTCTCGGACTTCTCAACGGTTGAGCAAATTGTGCAAAATATACAAACACCGAGGACGAGGCAAGTAAACACACAGTTAACAGAAAAACTCTTATAAGAGCCAAACCTATATATATAGGGAAAGACATAAAGACAATCAAAAAAGTGCCACGTCAGCCTGTCACTCGCTGACGTGGCAAAATATGGAACGTTAGATTCCCACGGTTAGCATACGCGTGGCATGCCAATATTTCACTAAAAAGACAACTGCTTTGCTCGGCCCATGGGCCTGCAATTAAATTAGCCCATCAAGGTAAGATGAACCTTTCAAAAATCCGACCCAACACTTACATAATTCATACATAGGGTTCGCTTGGACGGAATATATAATTGAAATGGGGACGAGGACGCAAAAATAAAAAGACACATCCGAAGAATGCAAAGCAATAAACCACAGCACATCCGTCAAAGTATTACATTACTAGTCTTCTACTAGTAATACAATACTGGGGGGGACATGTTGGTGTATGTGTCCGGAGAAGATCCAGCCGACTTGGCCAAGCCAAAGGTGCCAAAATGCATGAAGGTGTTAATAAAGTATTGCACCATCGATCTCCAACCGATACTACAATACTGGGGGGGACATGTTGGTGTATGTGTCCGGACGCTAGAGTCGTCCGGACCAGGCTCCGGTGTCCGAACTCAAAGGATCGTTCGGACTGTCTCGGACCTTTAGATATACACACAGAGCGAACCGCCGCCGTCTACAGTAACAGGTCCCATCAACTACTGACATTCCAGATATTACGGGATTGTGTCTCCCACGTGGCCTGACACCTACTTTATAGGTCAGACATAGGTCAACTCGCGTGGTCCCAAGGTGAACAAGTACAGTAAGTGTGGGTAGTATAAATACCCACACCTCATTTATGATATGCATTCAATTTAACACCTACTACCATTACTTTAATTCTACTGTTCTTATTGACCCGAAACTTACTCTCACGCCGGAGGTCGGTCCTGGGATCGAACCCGGGGCGAGCCTGACGCGTGTTCTTCTTGTGTAGGAACAAACGAAGTCCAAAGGATCCCATCCGAAGGACGAAGCTTAGAAGTGGGACCCATCCGCAGGGTTTTACTTCAACATGCGTCTTTGTTGTCGTGAAAGAGATCCTTAATGTGATCCCACAAAGCTTTTGCATTCCCAGGTGTTGCGACAACTTGGTCTTGAAGAGATTCGTTTAGAGTACCGAGGATCCATACCTTTACTAGGTCATCTTGTTTGTTCCATTCAGGATCATTGGAGCTTGTAGAAGAGCCCTCGATATGAGCCTTTAATCCAAGACTTCCGAGATGGATTTTGAGGAAAGAACACCAAGAGGTATAGTTATGTTTTTCAAGGCTCAACTTGATAGGTATATTAAATGGAATGATTTTATTAGTAGATGTAGGTGTCGTGTTTGTTATAATGCTGTCATCACCAGCCATCTGATGTGATTGATTGGAGACTAGGGTTTGGTTTCAGAGGGTACAGTGTTTTAGGGAGAAGGGATAAACGTAGGATGGGAGGGAGAATAGGGGAGAGAATATTTTGAGGATCGTAGTGATACCATATTGAATGGTATAACTGATTGATTGATTTATTCCATAAACATGATACATATATATAGGTTACAAGAGATGATTCTAGAATAGCTACAAATGGGCTAGGCCTAAATACAAAGGAGAGCCAATTGGGCCAATAACATAGTTTCGACTAATAATGTTTACCAACCCCCGGTCATGTTGCTAGGCAACATTTCTAGAGGATTTTGCAGGTCAGCCACCCCCTGCTGCATTTCCACCAGTCACAACTTTTTAACACAACTAGTATGGCATAAAAAGGTCTGTATTAATAGGTTGTAAAATAAGTTCAAAAAAAAAAAAAAAAAAGGTTGTAAAATTGTTAACAGTTTTTGGGGAAAACATACTGCAATAAAGAGTCCCAAAATGGAAACCGGACAGAAATGAGTTGCTTAGGTCCAACAGGATTGTTCAGGAACGCCCTGAAGTACGCATGGATGATCCTGCAGTTAAATCTGTAATAGTATCTTTTGCAACATGTTATACAAAGCATATTGACTGGGCTTAAGTGATGAAAATACGAGTAGTAAAGTCATATCTATAAATAAGAGTATGTAGTGTAATCATTAGATGTTTAAGCAACACTTGTGTTGAGCTTGACTTTCAGTTGTTGGTGACAAGAATGGACTTTGGCTCGACCTGAAGTAGAAAAATAGATAGATAAGTGCTTAAGGCTCGGCCCATTTGTAGTTAGGGTCACAAAAGATTCGTAGTTAAAAAACCAAAAACCAAAATGCTCTGGAACATAGCAAGAACACTTTTATGATTTGTAAGGTTGACTCAGAAGTCAGAATAGTTGGCAACCGGAATATATCATGATCCGACTGACACAAAACTGGGAGCATGACCCGACGTAGAATATCAAAGGAATAGCAAGGTGTTTTGAAAGCCTATGTAAATAATTTCTTATTTATATATCTGGTGTATTAGCTTATGCGGTATCAAAACACAATGCAAGAGATAGTGTTCGGATAATTGGATTGGCTTATCCACTTATTACAAATGCTTGTCCCAAACAACTAAAATAAGCTCATAAGTCTAAGGGGTTTGGGGGGTTAGCTTATTTAAAAGTGTTTATGTTTTTTAGCTTAATAAGTCCTTATAAAAAAAAGCACCTTCATCTTTGCTCCTGTAATTAGCTTAAAAAAGCTAGCAAGTTATAAAGCTGGTTGCATAAGCCAACTCAAACACCTCCAAAGTTGTTTTGGCCTTATCTGAACACTCAAAGGTGTTATAAAAAGCAAAACACCCGTTGAGGCCATAAGTATACAGTACTATGTTGTTTGCTTGGCTATTTTGCAGCTTTGGTCAACACTAGTTACTTAACTTATAACCATTCTTTAATATATACAAAAACAACAACCATAATTCTTAACTATTGTCATAAATTTCTCAACACTAACTGCTCTACACATATGATCCTATCTTAAATGACTAGCTAGGAGCAACTCGATACTATATGCCAATTTTCAACAAGGAAACGAAATATAGAAAACTTGTAAAGGTACATGAAACATTTTAAGAGATGATCACATGAAACATGGACCTGAAGTTGGTGGGTGAGTAAGAACGATGACTTTGGTCGAATATTCCAAGAAATGTGGGATGATGACTTGGATGTTTGGAATTTTGCTTATTGAACCATGTTATCTTTTACTGTTTGAGTGTTACCAAGTGTTGACATAAAACTTGATACTTTGGTGTAGTGTTTTTTTATTAGAGTTTGTGGATCCAAAATTACAAGTTTATATATTCTTTTTTTCTTAATACAAGTGTTAGAAAAATGTTAACACACAATCTTAATCAGCCAGATAAATAATTTGATTGATTCTAAAGAAAAAAAAAAAAAAAAATCAAAATAGGCTCGAGTGCTCGACCATAAATTGATCTCAATTTTTTAAGGGTTGTTTGTTTAAGCTTATATGACTTTATAAGCTCATGATTTTGTCTTTTATATCGTAAACCTAATATTTTTAAACTTATTTTAAGCCTTACAAGTTTATTATGATTTAGAGATTATTAAAGATGACTTGTCTTAACATGAACGAGTCTCACTTGTCAACACTCCATTACTAACATTACTTTAAGCCTTGGTTGGAAATGACTTTTTTGATTAGTTCGAAATCAAATTTTATTTGCAAGAACGTGAAAAGGTTAATGTAAAAGCTTGAGCTTAGAAACGGGTAAAAGTGTGGTTGAATTGTTATATCCTCTGAAAAATTAAACAAAGTAGTCTCAAGTTTTTCGAACACGAAAAGAGCTTATTTTACATATACGAAGCATAACATTTCACCTAACGCACAATATAACGATATATGTTTAACTTTATGTGTAAGCATCGTATATTGTCATTTTCTTCGACTAGTTCATATGGTCCATTTTATAACAAAACGAGTTTTACACATTTCAGCCAATGAGTAAAACCTCATACCAACTCATGACATCTGATTTATACTATAAACAAATTTATTAACACGACCCTAATTAAAAATTTGAAGATCTTTTTGTTTATTTAGTAAAAGTTGACTAAATTATAGTAATCTAATGGTTTTTCACTAAGGTCTTGGATAAGACTTTTTCTGTAAACTAAACGCACAAGCTCACAAATAAGCAATGCGTAATTGTTGCTCAAAAATGTGTTTACATATGTGCCAAACGAATACTTTGATAACATTTAACTAATGATCAAATATCTTATACAACTTATGAAAATAATCATTTTCTATTATATCTCAAAACAATGTTAATCTCCAAATTGAACTATTATCTTAGTAGAAAACGATTTTTGTAAAATGAATACAAGACTAGCGGAAAACGTTAGCGCAAACAATCACTTTCTTTGATAGTATCTTTGATATTCATGTTAATGTATTGAAAAACTAATTTTGAAAAACGAAAATATAAGAACATGAAACTTGTTAGTTAAAAACTGGAAATGAGGGGTTGGAAGGGTCAGTGGGTGTTGGGTTTATCCCACGTAGCTTGAGTGGTGAAAGTTGAGAGCGAGGAAGGTTGTATATATTGACCAAGCTGCATAAATTGAAAAAAAATATGCACAAAGCTTACTTGCTATTTTTTTACAATTTGACCCAATGGTTAAGTTTTAATTAATCTTGAAATTAAATGTTTGGTTTTGGTATTTGTATCAATGTTTGGTATTTGTATCAAACCGCTTTAATTTCAAGATTCTAAAAAAAAATAAAAAATGGTTAGTATTGTGTGAATTGCGAGTCTTGACAAAACAGAAAGGCTTATACTAAGAATTTTATCTGGTGTAGTTGATAAATTCTTGGAGACATCTTTCTACTCGTGTCAATAGGGTCCGGTCCAGTAATACACATGACATGAACACCAACTGTCCAACCCCGTATGCATCATACCATCATCTACCATAAGAATGGTACACTGAGACATTTAAGCATCAAAATCTTCACAGAATTGGTACATAAAGCAGAATAAGAAAGATGTATTCATATATGTTTGTGGTTTCTCATGGAAAATGGACCTTTAAAGCACTCTCTTTGTGAACAATTATCGATGTGAGAGTCATCTTAGGAAAACAATTCTCAACAATTCACCGAGTGATAGAACAAATTGATTTTGTTATATACACAACACGCCGAGCAACAAGCCTTTTGTTTAGCATTATCCAAGGTGTATCACAGTTGCCCCATCAACCGAGTGGTTGTGGAATCAATGGGTGTGCGAGTTTGCTTTACATAATAAATTAAAGAAAAGGTACACGCACAAATAGAGAAAAAAGCTATAACATAAATGCTATAATGGAAACCATCGTCTTTATGTCATTAGTATCTTTTGATTAGTGTTGATCGCGGGGTAAATATTATTGCATTTTTTGTCAAAGAATCATCGCTTGTTTTGTCACAAAAAGTGCTTATTTTACATATAAAACAGTAACATTTCACCTAGCAGTACATTTATTGTAGTTTAACCTTCTATGTAATCATCATAGATTCATAGGTCACTTTCGTCGACTGGTTCATATGGCGCATTCAAAGCTTTGATTTCAAATACCAAAACAACATATAAACATTTCAGCCAGTGAGAGGAACCCATAACAACTGATAACACATTCTATAAACTTGGAAAAAAAAAAAAAAAAAAAAAAAAAAACAAACTAGATTAAGATTTAAGATGACCGTTACCTCAACGATATATTTTATTATTTGTATTTCAAGATAGTATCAGGGGACAATATGTGTTGCATGTGGGTCAATTCATGGTTATTCTAGTAAAGTTCTGAATTGAGGTCGTCTGTGTAATCTAAACTTAAAAACTGACCTATAACAATTTGCATTTCCTCTTGAAAGAGTAATTGATTCATTAGCAATTTAGCACCTACACACGTGTTCACATATGTGTGTCATGGATACTTGATAATCCAAATTAATTTTTATAAAATGCTGTGAAATCTTGTCAGATAGCAAACAAGCTGTGAAATTTTAATGGATACTGAAATTTGTAAATTGGAAATGAAATCATTTGAAGGTATATTAGTAGAAGACTGGAAATGAGGGGTGGGTCTCAAGGCAAGTATAGAAGTTGGGTTTATCCCACATCGCTTGAGCAGTGAAAGTTGGGAGTCAGAAAGGTTGTATATAATGACCAAGGAGCAAGTGATGAAAAGCACGCAGCCAAGCAATGAGCGCAAAGCGAACTATTCTTTCGCCTTTTACTAAAGAATACCGTGTGCTCGTTGTATAAATTGGCATACGCTTATTTTTGGAGAGCTTCTTCCCAAAAGGAAGAACTCCAACCAATCTTCAGTTCAAAAATTTGTAAGGCAAATATAAATTTATGCTTATATCAAGCTTCAGCTTGTTGAGTTATTTGTATTATGATCTTAACCGTGTGTATATATAATAAAGCCTAACAGGAAAATGTTCTTCAATAAAGCACAGCAAAATGTTCATCTATAAAGCATGAAAAGCGTTAGTGATTACCAAAGATGGATTGACAACTGCAGAACTAAGTATCCTAAATATTAACACATGTAAGTTGTTTACAAGTTGCTTTCCGAAGACGTATTTCTATGGCAACAAGGTACTAACAAAATGCATGTACGGATGTACCATTCGCACCCAACTTGTATGCATAGGCTACAATACGACTACACTGAGACATTTACGCTACATATCACATAATTGGTATGAAAGAAGATATGAAAATATGTATGTGTGGTTCATCACTGAAAACATACCAAGACTCAATCTGGGACAAACGTTTTATGGGATCACAGGTCATCAACAATACAATGGATCACACAGAATTGATCATAGGAAGTTATAAACGGGATACAGAGATGCTTATTTTGTACTAAAGATTCAAAAAGTCGAAGTACTGAAAGTCTGAAAACCATTAGTCCAAGTGACAGTCATTTGATTTGTTAAATAAACTATATGCAGATATGAAAATAACTATTATATTTATTAGTCAAGATTTATTAGATCTACAATAAACATGGACTGTATAAAATCCAGTTAGGTAGGAGATTACAATCCGACAGGTGGTGGGCCGTGGTTTCGGTCAGATTCCGGTCGTTGTGTTTCGAGGGTTTGGATTCAGGGGTAGTTTCGGTTAGGGTGTACAGGTCATGGTTTGTTTTCTGGTGTAATTTTAGGGTCATTTTGGGATGGTTTTCGGTTGGTGTTTTGCTGTCAAGGAGAGGGTTGTTTTACGATTGTCGTGGTGCAGGTGAGTCTGTATTTCGAGGTCATGGAGAGGGCTGGTGTGTGATCATTGTGCAGGTGGTGTCAGGCTGGGGATTTTACCAAATGAGGTTGTGTCGAGGGCTGGTTTTGTAGAGGGTGTTTGAGGTCGTGCAAGGTGGGATTGGGGTCATTGTTGGGCGAGTCCTTTTTGGAGGTGTTTGTTAGCCAAGGGACGTCGTAGAAGGTTCGGAATTAGTCGTTTCAACATCGGTTATTTTAGCAGCAGGTAATTTCGGGTACTCCTCAGTCAATCGTTCTTACTTTTTTGCAGTATCACCACTCGTTCGGATTATATGGTCGGAAGGGTTTGCTGTTTCAACAGGTTATGTGTCATGTGTTAGGGTCGTGGTCAGTTTCATTTCGTTACATATTTTCTACCGGGTGATTGCCCGTAGTGATATTGCATTTGGTGAATTTGAGGGTCAGTTTTATCTTGGTATGTTTGGATACTCACAACTAATTTCCATGTTTGGTCATAGCATATTGGCAACCTAAATGAGCTTAACCCCGACCAACGTGCCTGAAATTCGAAGGGCTAAGGGAGAGTGCGGGAAAGCCACAAACTATGTTTATCTAATTATCTAAACATCTAGCGCATTAGCTTATGTGGAACACAATGCAAGAGATGGTGTTTGGATTGGCTTATCAACTTATTTCAAATGTTTGTCCAAAACAACTTATAAAAGCTAATAAGGATAGGTGTACTTTTTGGTCTAGCTTATATAGAATATTTATGCTTTTAAGCTTAAAAAACGTTATTATAGCTTAAGAATACTGTTAATTCCGGTAATACTAGTAGATACAATAAGGCACAGGGTAATACATATGCTAAGATGGTTACAAAAAATGTTAGAACTGTGAATAATAGGCTGAGTTTTGTTCCAACTGAGATAAGTGATGAAGGCAGTGAAATTGTGATTTTTTATGAGGATTTGGTACAAAAGGGGAGTAGTGAATGGAAAATGACAGAGTGTGGACAGTTTATTGGCTACAAGATGAGTATTCATGAACTTAGGTATCATATAAGGAGGATGTGGAGTAGACGGGGAATTGAGGATATAAATATGAATGCTGATGGGATGTGTTTGTTCAAGTTCAAGAATGAAGAAGGTATGAATAAGGTTTTAGAATCAGGTCCATGGTTGGTTAACAATTGTTAAAGATACAATGTATCTGATATGAGGGAATTTTGCAAGTGGACACAAGTGGGACTACAAGTTGTAGTTAATTTGGTCGATGTCAATGGGCAAGGAAGTGTGCCTATAAAAGGGAAAAGAACCTGCTCCATTTCTTCATCCTATTTACAAAGCAAAACACATAGAAGTGTTCTTTGTATCTCATTCTTTCTCCTAGTATTTGAGGCTATTAGAGAGTTTGTAATATCTCCTAATACAAGAGATATAACTATTGGTGTTTATCCTTGTGATTAAAGAGAAGGTGTAACTCTTAGTTTTTATCATAGTAAAACGTATCTTTCCTTGACCGTGGTTTTTACCAAACCCACGTTATATCCGTGTGTCATCTTTTATTACATTTCATATTTTAGTAGTGGGTTTGCTTCAGTCCGGTGTCACTTTTCTCAACAAGTGGTATCAAGAGCTAAGGTTGGGTGTGTGTATAATTATTTATCGTATGCTCTGTGGTTGCCACTAATAAGTGGACCCTCCACATCAAAAGATAAGTAAGATTATACTCACTCAAAAGGTGTTCATTACTATTATTCACAAATAGTAGTATTTTCGAAAAGTAGATTGTGATTGTAGCAATGGCGGCAAAATTTGAAATCGAAAAATTCAATGGGAATAATTTCTCGTTGTGGAAAGTAAAGATGAAGACTATCCTTAGAAAGGATAAATGTTTAGCGGCCATTGACGAAAGGCCAGCTGAGGTCACGGATGACAGTAAATGGGACGAGATGGACGGAAATGCTATTGCAAATCTTCATCTGGCATTAGCAGATGGAGTTTTGTCAAGCATAGAGGAGAAGAAAAGTGAAAAGGAGATTTGGGATCATCTTGCTCGATTGTATGAGGCAAGTGTTACACCCCGTGCCCGCTTAGACAAAAAATTAAAACTTTTTGAGCGGAAACGCTTGACTTTTACGGATATCCTGATACTCTTTTGACCATTTACAAAAATCCATGAATATTCAGACCATGAGACTATTTTTAAATGAAACTAGACTCAATTACCTTCGAAACACTGGGTGGCGCGACCCGTGACGACTTACGGATTAAAAGATATGATTTTTCAAAAATTGCCAAAATCTGCCGAAAACTCTCCAACCGATCGGTTGGAGACTACTGTCCTCCCATTTTCAGTTTCAAAACCCGAACTTGAAAACCCGACCTCCCGAACTCGATATTTCACCAAACCTTCCAGATTTACTTAGTATATCAATAAGCTCATTTTCATATGAAAACATTTACCGTTTGACCCTCGGAATAGTACTTTACAATATGACGGGTTTTGCACCAAAACCCGTTTTGACCCATTTTTACCATAAACCACTCTTACCACTTCCTTTACACACCAAACTTAACCAACATCAATAACTCAACATATTTAAACGTTTCCATAATCGTTTGACCCGTTTACAACCCAAAATAGGTATTTTCACGCTATTGCCAAACACCCCTTTAACTTTGACTATAACACACTAAACACACTTTGACACATCGTTTGACCACCAAAGCATTACAACGAACTTGACACACACTATACAAACCATAAAAAGACTCCCGGGGGTACAACCTTGACTCGAGCTCGGTATTCTACCTAGCTCCTAACGTTTACTATCTTCCAATCCGCTTCCAAATCCTTAAGCTATAATTCAAGTACATTCTTCCCGTCGCACATGAACCTACAAGGACATTGAAACACTAAAATGTAAGCTTTCGCTTAGTAAGTAACTAGATTAATACATGATTAATACTTCCATTCACATTTATATATGCATCAAGAACATCTTTAATCATTTGGCTCATGACCAAACCAATCTCATTACCATTACCATAACAACATCATAACCATATATCATGAACATCATAACATTATACACATAACAAACATAGACTTACCTTTGACCTTTCAACCCCATGTCCTATCTCTTGATCCTCACTCATTAACATACCTCCTATTAACCCAACTTACTAATCCAAGGCTTAATCCTAACAACTCATTCATTAACACATAACATGAGAACATTCATATTAATGCATATAGAAATCAAAGTTACTTGCCTTGGGCACCATGCTAAGCCTAACAAGAATATCATCATCATCATCTTATCACCACCATCATCTTCCATCATCATCATCATTCATACCTCTTGTGGAGATCTTTGCTAGAGATAGCCATAACCATAAGGTCTCCATCTTCTTCCTTCCTAAGCTATCCAACAAGTATTCTTTTCCCTCCTTTTTCCTCTCCAATAACCGGACCTCAAACACCCATCAAATAGAATGAAGAGAATGCTAGGATTCTCTAGAATCCTCCACTAGATATTTACTTACATATCTTTGGCCATTTGGCACACTTAGCCCCTTAAGTCTCTTATCCTCTACTTTGCCCACATCCATAATATGACACATATAGTTTATTACAACTTTAGTCCCTTAGGTTTATTCATTTCCATTTGTGCTACATACTATTTCCATAATTGTATAGAACATTCTTTGACTATCACTATGACTATCAGGTTTGAATATAACGCAACATTCGTTGACTAGCCAATCACGTTAAGTCTTAGTCAATTTCATCTAGGGTGGGGCCTATTTGTATACGGGAAACGGGTCTAACAATTCTACCCCCTTTATTTAGATTTCGTCCCCGAAATCTATCGTCCATTACTAACAAAAACTTAGTCACATATGACACCTCATTCCTAGCACTTTCGGTTCTTAGTTATTTTAGTTGCAACGATCTAAGTGATCTTGCAACTCTATGCATACTATAATATATCACATGTCCTTAATCCACATTACTTCCCGCATACTTCTATAACCATACAACTCTTACTTAGCTTATTACATAATACGAGACATACTCACTATAACTAGTTATCATTTTAATCCATTCTATTACCGTTACATCACATTCTCACTTGCTTTATCCTCAATTCTCATTCTTTGACTACTTGTTACTTGAGAAAATCATACTATTTGACTTTACATAAATACACTTGGCTAATACTTTCACATTCTATCAACACCACTTATCCATTCCTTTTAAGTCTCTACAATTACTTCATGTCTTCTACTTCTTTCTTCATGTCATTTTTGTTTACCTTTATAAGTCTTATAGAAATATTACATGAATTGACTTTATAACATCATACTTCAACATTTTCCGTCACATTACACATGACACTTATCATCAATTATTTCCATTACTCACATTTCGTACCACGCCACAAATGCGTATTATAACATTTTTAAGCATCATAACAATTATTTAATTCCTTCAACTTATACTTAACACTCAAAACATAGGTTTCTCATAAGTCTCACTAAAAGACGTACTGTAACACCCCCTAATTTATGAGATAACAGCGAAAGACTAATTAGGGTGTTACGGTGAGGATCGAAGTCATAATTATAGAAAACGGCTCGAAAGAGGCGTTTTGAAAGTTATTTGTCATTCAAATAATATTTTTGATATAAAGGTGAAACATCTGATTTGTAAATCCCATAAAAACAAGTTGGAGTCGAAATGGTTAAGTTTACCTTTGTCGTGTGAGACTTAGATATTCATGTTAAAACTGGTCCAACAACATGCCAATAGGCTAGAAATATTATTAGGATAGCGTAGAAACAAGTTGGAGTCGAAATGGTTAAGTTTTGGATTTTTGGTGCTATCGGGTGGGTTGGTTTTTGGCCGAATACTTTGCCTTTCAAAAACACATCAAAACTTGACATCAAATTCTGAGATTCGACACTATGATAGTCTGGTAGGAGGGGAATGAGATGATATAAAAATATTCATATGTCGCGTTTAGAAATAGAGCGAACGAGAGGCATTTTGGAGATGTGTTCTAGTCGAATTTTAGCATGAATTAATAAGAAAAATAATTAGGCTATGGTATGGGCTGATGAATAGTAAATGTGCGTATGGAGTTGGGCTGAGGTTATTTTGAGTCCGATTAGGATTTAATTATGAATAATTAACTTTCGTAATACTTGTTGAACTCGTTCCATCATTTGGTGATTTATGGGATGACGTGATTTCGTTAATATAGTATAATAAGAAAATTTCAAATTTCCCCGCAAAAATGGTGATTAGAAATAATAACAGAGATTAATATATAATTAACCGCTGTTAATTATAGGAAATTTTGCAGTTTGCTACACGTACTCTAATTTTAACCCTCCTATCTTAGTTCTTATAATTTCTAACTAATTCCAGACTTCCGCTTTCTACTTCTCTAACCCTACTCGTGCCATGTCGGCAACACATAAGCCCACTCATTCATACTTCCTCATTTACATGGAAAGGCGTCCCAATCGATGTAAATCAAGAAACATAAACTCATGGTTACATATTTCCAACACAACACAAGTACTCCTATTTCCCAATTTAACTTTTATTCTCTCATCCTTTTTATAATTCACTTTTTTTTTTTTTTTTTTTTTTTAAGACTTGGATCCGTATCATTAACACATTCATTATGGGGATATTTTTATTTCCAAGGATGTAGGCAACCTCATTTTTCGATGAAGGCAATACGTTTTATCCCGAAGGATCTTTAACATATCCCGAAGGATCCTTTAACATTCATTAACTTGGTCATCCCGAAGGATACCATCATTCATCATCATTAGCTCGGTCATTCTGAAGGATACCATCATTCATATCATTAGCTCGGTCATCCCGAAGGATACCATCATTCATCATCATTAGCTCGGTCATCCCGAAGGATTCCATCTTTAACCTTTCACATTTCCATTATGGATTCAAGTCATAGCATTGCAACGTACACATTATCCCATTCATTTATTTTTAGTGAAGCAAGTGTCATAGAGCATATGAACCTGCTTATCATAATTACACATTTTCTATGTGTTTATCATCCTACATTCTTAATCCGCATTAATCATTTTCACATCCTTACTTTACCCTTTAGCCTATCCGACTTTCTCCATATTTAAACCTTAGGTTAATTTCATTCTTTCATTAGCACCATTCATTCTTTTACACATTTTAAGTTATTAACACATTCTTATCATACTTAATTTTATCATCACATCCTTTCGTTCCTACTTGCACCCTTAACTCATCACATTCTCTTTTTCGTACCTTATCTTACTTCTTTTACTTTTCCTGTATTTAAACAACATCATTCTATCTCGCCTTTTACATATATACCTTTCATAGATCATTAACTATAACACACTCATTAGCGTCACCTTTCTTCACACTCATTCTATATCATTAACATAAGCTCGTTACGTTTACCGCACAATATCTCGTTACATTCTTGCTCACATACTTAACTCGTCTCATTCAATCGTTAGCGTTTAAACCATACCATTTATCTCGTCATTATCTTATCAACGCACCTTACTTTAATCCTATAAATTTTACATCATATTAAACAATCAAGGTGCTCATTTAATCTTGCTTTCATCATAACTTACCATAACATCATTGTCATTATTATACATTCATGTACATACTCAATCCTCATACATACTCACCTCATTCTCATTTACATTCTTAACTTATCGCATTTAACTTTTAGCATTCAAACTTTTTCGTTTAATTTCTATCCTTTATATACCAACACACTTTATCACAACTTCACGTTCACACTTAAACCTCAAGTACTTTACCTTACCGTTACCCCGTCTCTATACCACTTTAACATTAGTCTTTAGTCACTAAATATAATGAGACCATATGTTGGTCGCATTTCATGCCATCATTCCCTAACCTCATTCTTCAACCTTCAAGTCATTAAACACTTAATCATTAATTTGTTAGTTTCATCATGTCTTTTCACGCTATACCTTAGTACGCTTAATATCATTACGATCTGCACTTAAAGCGTCATTACTTAATTCACTTGCTAGCCCGTCTCTAATACCACTTATCATTCCTACTCATTTTCCATTATCGTTACTTTAACATACATTCATATAATCACAATATAATCACCGGCACTAACCAAAGTGCACGGTAAACAATTTGCCACGTGTCATCACCAATCAGTCGCTTCTAATTTACTAAATCTATGTTCACTAGTTATTCATTATTCAAGCATTTCTTAGACTAACACTTTTCCGTTTTCTTTTCTCCTTGCCTTACACATTGTTAATTACTCACCTATCACCTTTCATTACTTTGACACCATCTTAGTAATACTCACCTTTTTCATACTTCCATACATATGAATATACACATTATATTTCATCTGAGTTGTCACATTACACTTATCGTTTTCTTGTCAACTTCACGTTATCCTCTTGCTCCATTTTACACATGTTCATTCTTTTAATGTTATCTATTTCGATCCCGATTGACTCATCTTAATCTTGACATGACTTAAACCAACATTAAACGTGAATTATTTTCTAGACCATATATTGGTCTTACGTTGTAATCTAAAACTCGTTCATCTACCCAGCTTCTAACACTTCATGTCACGACAAGAATTCTAGTCATGACTCATCTAATTCGGTTCCCTTGCAGTTTACTTTTTCAACTTATTCTATACATCACATTATAACACGCATTCATAATCACCTTACACATAAACGACGAACACATTAGTACATACTTAATCTCATTCAAACTTAAAGATAAACGTCACTAAACACTTATACTTCATTAGTCTATTATCAAATTATGATTTAAAACTTTTGAACGTATTTATGTCATACCATTTGTCTATTATCATTGAGGTATTTACTACTTCACTCTATTAATTTATGCAATGGCTACTTCATGTATCCTTCATTACTTATACATTTCTTTAGCATCTTACAGTTACACATTTCATCCATACATCTCACCCGAGCATCTAAATCTTCGTCACATACCCATATTTATATATTCTTAACGTTCTCATAAAGATAAGCCTTACTCAATCCTATAACCCTTACTAGGTCATCATTCCTTCAAATACCATACATGCAAACCATTCACCAAACCAAAAATAATGTAATCTATGTTAATCTTGCTCTTTTGCGTATTATACCAAAACATACTTCTCACCTTTAACATTAATCACAATGTCACCATACCAATGAATACATTATAGTAACTTCGTCTACACTCATAACCTCTTAGACCTCAATCCACGTAAATAAAACTTTAGTCTATCCGATACAAGAACTATCATTCGCTTACGTAGTGTACATATACATATCATGCATTCCAGCTCATGATTTTTTCAATCCATAACCCACATCTAACTCATTACTTCCATAATCAATACACATTGCAATGATCACTTTACATCTAAGCCATGGTCTAATCTCATTGTTACTATAAGCGCTTCTACGTTATACCACAAGGCATCTACTAGTTGCATTACTTTAACTTACATTCAACGCGTCTACGAGTGGTTTAAGTCTAGGAAACCTAAAGTGGAAACCTAATTCACTTAAACCGAAGCTCTGATACCAAGTTGTTACACCCCGTGCCCGTTTAGACCAAAAATTAAAACTTTTTGAGTGGAAACGCTTGACTTTTACGGACATCCTGATACTCTTTTGACCATTTACAAAAATCCGTGAACATTCAGACCATGAGACTATTTTTAAATGAAACTAGACTCAATTACCTTTGAAACTCCGGGTGGCGCGACCCGTGACGACTTACGGATTAAAAGATATGATTTTTCAAAAATTGCCAAAATCTGCCGAAAACTCTCCAACCGATCGGTTGGAGGCTACTGTCCTCCCATTTTCAGTTTCAAAACCCGAACTTGAAAACCCGACCTCCCGAACTCGATATTTCACCAAACCTTCTAGATTTACTTAGTATATCAATAAGCTCATTTTCATATGAAAACATTTACCGTTTGACCCTCGGAATAGTACTTTACAAGATGACGGGTTTTGCACCAAAACCCGTTTTGACCCATTTTTACCATAAACCACTCTTACCACTTCCTTTACACACCAAACTTAACCAACATCAATAACTCAACATATTTAAACGTTTCCATAATCGTTTGACCCGTTTACAACCCAAAATGGGTATTTTCACGCTATTGCCAAACACCTCTTTAACTTTGACTATAACACACTAAACACACTTTGACACACCGTTTGACCACTAAAGCATTACAACGACCTTGACACACACTATACAAACCATAAAAAGACTCTCGGGGGTACAACCTTGACTCGAGCTCGGTATTCTACCTAGCTCCTAACGTTTACTATCTTCCAATCCGCTTCCAAATCCTTAAGCTATAATTCAAGTACCTTCTTCCCGTCGCACATGAACCTACAAGGACATTGAAACACTAAAATGTAAGCTTTCGCTTAGTAAGTAACTAGATTAATACATGATTAATACTTCCATTCACATTTGTATATGCATCAAGAACATCTTTAATCATTTGGCTCACGACCAAACCAATCTCATTACCATTACCATAACAACATCATAACCATATCTCATGAACATCATAACATTATACACATAACAAACATAGACTTACCTTTGACCTTTCAACCCCATGTCCTATCTCTTGATCCTCACTCATTAACATACCTCCTATTAACCCAACTTACTAATCCAAGGCTTAATCCTAACAACTCATTCATTAACACATAACATGAGAACATTCATATTAATGCATATAGAAATCAAAGTTACTTACCTTGGGCACCATGCTAAGCCTAACAAGAATATCATCATCATTATCTTATCACCGCCATCATCTTCCATCATCATCATCATTCATACCTCTTGTGGAGATCTTTGCTAGAGATAACCATAACCATAAGGTCTCCATCTTCTTCCTTCCTAAGCTATCCAACAAGTATTATTTTCCCTCCTTTTTCCTCTCCAATAACCGGACCTCAAACACCCATCAAATAGAATGAAGAGAATGCTAGGATTCTCTAGAATCCTCTACTAGATATTTACTTACATATCTTTGGCCATTTGGCACACTTAGCCCCTTAAGTCTCTTATCCTATACTTTGGCCACATCCATAATATGACACATATAGTTTATTACAACTTTAGTCCCTTAGGTTTATTCCTTTTCATTTGTGCTACATACTATTTCCATAATTGTATAGAACATTCTTTGACTATCACTATGACTATCGGGTTTGACTATAACGCAACATTCGTTGACTAGCCAATCACGTTAAGTCTTAGTCAATTTCATCTAGGGTGGGGCCTATTTGTATACGGGAAACGGGTCTAACAGCAAGATCGCTCCACAATAAAAATTTTCTTAAGAGGAAACTTTATGCTCTTCGCATGACGGAATCTACTTCAGTGACTGAGCACGTTAATAACTTGAATACTCTATTTTCTCAGCTCACATCTTTGAGTTGTAAAATAGAGCCACAAGAACGTGCTGAAATTCTACTTCAAAGTTTACCTGACTCATAGGACCAACTTATCATCAACTTAACCAGTAATGTTCTTTCGGACTATCTAGTCTTCGATGATGTTGCAGCCGCCATTCTGGAAGAAGAAAATAGGCGCAACAACAGGGAGGACAGGCAAACCAGTTCAAGACAGGTGGAGGCTTTGGTGGTGACGAGAGGGAGGTCAATGGAACCTGGCTCCAGTGGGAATCACAATCATGGTAAATCTAAAACAGGAAGGAAGAAGAATTTTAAATGCTACAAATGTGGCAAGCCGGGTCACTTTAAGAAAGATTGTCGGGGTTTAAATACCTCTAATCCTCAGGGAAATTTCGCTAGCACTTCAGAAGATGGTAACGCTATGTGTTGTGAAGCAGCGGTTGCAAATGATGGCAGGAAAAGATTTGCAGATGTATGGTTGTTCGATACTGGAGCTACTTTTCATATGACCGCAAGAAGAGAATGGTTTCATCAATATAAACCTATCTCTGTAGGCGGATCTGTGTACAGTTGCAATGATCATAAACTAATGATCATTGGAATTGGAAATATCATGGTGAAGGTGCATGATGGTACAGTTCATACTATTCGGGATGTGCGACACGTGGAGGGCCTGAAAAAGAATCTATTGTCTCTAGGACAATTGGATGATCTTGGTTGTAAGGTTGAAATACAAAACAAGATCATGAAAGTTATAAAAGGCGCGCTTGTACTTATGAAAGGTGAAAAGGTGGCTGTGAACTTATACCAACTGAAGGGAGAGATAATGGAGGAGGCGGAAGCATCTGTTGCTTCACATAGTCCAAGTCATGGAGTTGCAATAACATGGCATCAGAAGCTTGGACATATGTCGGAACAAGGAATGAAGATTCTTGTGGAAAGGAAGTTAATTCCTGGCCTAACAAAGGTTTCTTTACCTTTCTGTGAGAATTGTGTTATCAGCAAGCAACATCGCCTAAAATTCAAGACATCAAATTCTAGAAGTGTCTCTGTTCTAGAATTGGTTCACTCTGATGTATGGCAGGCACCGGTTCTATCCCTGGGAGGAGCAAAGTATTTTGTATCCTTCATTGATGACTATTTCAGGAGATGTTGGGTGTACCCAATCAAGAAGAAGTCTGATGTGTTTGAAGTTTTCAAGGTTTACAAAGCGCGGGTTGAACTTGATTCTGGAAAGAAGATCAAGTGTTTGAGGACAGATAATGGAGGCGAATACACTGGTGATGAATTTGATACTTTTTGCAGGCAAGAAGGAATCAAAAGGCAGTTCACGATGGCATACACTCCTCAACAGAATGGAGTGGCAGAGCGGATGAACAGAACCTTGTTAGAAAGAGCAAGGGCAATGTTGGCAACTGCAAGCTTGGAAAAATCATTCTGGGCGGAAGCAGTCAATACCGCATGTTATGTGATAAATCGTTCACCTTCAACTGCAATTGAGTTGAAGACACCGATGGAATTGTGGATGGGAAAGCCAGTCAACTATTCTGACCTTCATATATTTGGAAGTCCTGTGTACGTGATGTACAATTCTCAAGAAACTACAAAGCTGGATCCGAAATCCAAAAAATGTTTGTTCTTGGGGTACGCTAACGGAGTAAAGGGGTATCGCTTGTGGGACCCCACTGCCCACAAAGTAGTCGTCAGTAGAGATGTTGTCTTTATGGAAGACAAAATTCAAGAAAATGAAGAAGGTGATAGCACTACAAGAGAAACTACATCAATACAGGTGGAAAAACAATCTCAGTTGAGTGATTCTTCTGAAGCCATACCACAGCACGAGGTGTATGAGACAACTCAGTCTCAAGCTCCAACGACTCATACTCTTAATCGTGAAAGAAAACGCCCAGTGTGGCTCACGGATTATGTTATGGAGGGCAATGTTGCATACTGTCTTCTTACAGAGGAATGAGAGCCATCAACTCTTCAAGAAGCAATGAATAATTCAGATGCTTCATTCTGGATGGAAGCAATGCAAGAAGAAATTGAAGCTCTTTATTTGGAATTATATTTGAGTTGATAAGACAAAACAATGAAAGATAAGGGACTTATGGAGACAAAGGATGAAACTTCACAAAAGAAAAAGATTACTACGTATCTTTTATTATTCTAGTTTACTCTTTGTGTAACCCTAGTATCTCTAGTATATAAAGATATACAGGGATTGATTATTAGTGTGTGTGTGTCAAGATGTAAACACCAGGAAAGGTGTAGGTTGTGTCTAGGCATCGAGTTCCTACAACGGATGCCTAGGTTTTGTATTGTTAGAGTTAGGAGATGATGGCGAAGAACCTTAGTGATAATAATAATATTCTTTATGTTATTCGGTTGTGCTTATTATTATCATTGTGTTTATTGTTTATCCTAGATCAAGGTCTAAACAACCTAGAGTCCAAAACGGTCCAAGAACTTATATATGGTGGCGTGCATAAGTTCTATCAGGTGGTATCAGAGAGGGGGGCTCTCGATCTAGGGATTTTACAAGGTTTTATTGTCACGGAAGAAAGCTGTTTTGAAGAAGGTACATATTGGTTTTTAAAGGGTATCGAACTTATTCATCGATTAAAGGGTATCGATCTTATTCATCAATTAAACCTCGTACTATAGTTATTATATGGATTTGTCATCTATTGTATATTCATTAAAACTGTTTGACGTCAAGTGCTTGTGGAATTTAATATTCTACAACTGAGTTTTAATGAATTGGTGCTCACGTGATCATTTAATCTCGTACAATACAAGTCTAATTCACAATGTTTATACCTCGTACTGATTTGATGAGAATCAATTGGTTATGGGGACGATGGTCTATTTGTGTGTGACTGATTTGTTATACGCAAGTGGAAGTGAACGTGAGTTATTTTTTTTAACCTCGTACAGATCAGTGGTGAAAGTGGGCCAGAGTAATGAAGGGTTTTCAATCTTATTGGTGGTTCTTAACGGCGGTATTCGAGTGAATTTAATTTAGGGAGGTGTTATAAGAACCCTCCCTACGCATGGTTCCCGCCTATTTTTGATGGAATGTACAATCCGACAAAACAGACAGTACAAGCGGCGGCAGCAGTAAAGTCAACACACCCTCCCTACCAGGGGGGGTCATTATAACCCAACCTTTAATTTATTACTGTGCTACTGTTTTGAGAAGTAGATTTAATTTATTAACTGATTTGGCGAAGTATTGTTTTATTTGAGCTTTGGTTTGTGTTGCTGCTACATATTGAACGTTACTACTGCTTGGTTGATTTTTATGCTGCTAGCTTCATAAGTACTGTTGCTCGAAGATTTTTGTATTGCTACGCTTGAGATACTGCTGCCCATTACATGATAGTGTTGCTAGTTGAATTAATACTACTGCTACGTTTGGATTTTTCTGCTGCTAGCGTTAATTGTTTCTACTGCTGCTCAAGGATAGTACTGCTAGCTTTGTCCGATATAAATTGTTTGTACTGCTAGTATTGTTCGATATCGGTCAGCAAATGGTTTTGGTTTTCGAATGAGTTTGGTTGGTTCCGACACACACATGGGGAAGAAACACACACATACACAGGAGCTAAGAGTTTTGGATTTGGTTTTTATGTTCGTTAAAGTTTTATGGCTCGAATTAATTTTCTTATTGGCGAAGAGGAGTATTTGTTGCCTATTTGATGATGCAGTGGAATTTTTCAAGGTTGTGCTTTATTATATCTTAAGGTGGGTGTCCCAGCATTACACTTTAAAGATAACTTGATTGTTCGTTCAGGTGACTACGAATTGACAAAACACTTGAAGGAGTTACGTTATTGTGCTCAGTGATTATTGTCAAGAGATTGCGGTCTCCCTATACGTGAAGTATACGTTCGAAGTCGTATTTAGTACAAGACATAAGACACAAAGTTGGTTTATTCTACTTCAGCATCGAATTGGTAATGGTTAGTTTTCTTCTTCAATACATACAGTCTACAGAATTGGAGATTCGAATGGTTGGTTAACATATGGGTTTCAGGGGAAGCTTAAGTGTTAAAATGATTAACCATTTATATGCTACATTGAGGTGAAGGTTTTCATGATTGCTCGTTGGTATTTTTACTAAATATTTAGGATTTTTCTGTCTTGGATTCATTTATAAAAGAAAACGTTTTGGTGTTCATTCATGGAGGGCGATTCAAGACTTTGGGAGACTAAGTTGGATGTATGGTACTGGCTCGTGGTTATGAAGATCAAAGTTGCATACTTTTTGTTCCCTAATTGATGATGACAAAAAGGGGAAGAATATTTTGAAGATTGCAGCTTGAAGATCCTTGATGATATGCATGGCTTAAGGGGAAGTTCGTTTATCTTTCATACATATTAACTTCAGGGGAAGTTTGTACTTACTTGGTTTTGTCATTATCAACTAGGGGAAGATTGTTGGGAATTATATTTGAGTTGATAAGACAAAACAATGAAAGATAAGGGACTTATGGAGACAAAGGATGAAACTTCACAAAAGGAAAAAATTACTACGTATCTTTTATTATTCTAGTTTATTCTTAGTGTAACCCTAGTATCTCTAGTATATAAAGAGATACAGGGATTGATTATTAGTGAGTGTGTGTCAAGATGTAAACACCAGGAAAGGTGTAGGTTGTGTCTAGGCATTGAGTTCCTACAAAGGATGCCTAGGTTTTGTATTGTTAGTGTTAGGAGATGATGGCGAAGAACCTTAGTGATAATAATAATATTCTTTATATTATTCCGTTGTGCTTATTATTATCATTGTGTTTATTGTTTATCCTAGATCAAGGTCTAAACAACCTAGAGTCCAAAACGGTCCAAGAACTTATATATGGTTGCGTGCATAAGTTCTATCACTCTTCATAAGAATAAAACGTGGGAACTGATGCCACTACCAGCAGGTAGAAAACCCATTGGAAACAAATGGGTATATAAGATCAAGAGGAACGGTGATGACCAGGTGGAGAGGTATCGTGCAAGATTGGTAGTCAAAGGATATGCTCAGAAAGAGGGAGTCGACTTCAATGAAATATTTTCTCCTGTGGTTCAAATGACAACTGTTCGAGTGGTTCTGGAAATGTGTGCTACGTATTATCTACATCTAGAGCAGCTAGATGTGAAAACTGCATTTCTTCATGGAAATCTTGAGGAAGAAATTTACATGCTCCAACCAGTAGGTTTTAAACAAAAAGGAAAAGAGAATTTGGTTTGCAGGTTAAACAAATCTCTGTATGGTTTAAAGCCGGCGCCGCAGTGTTGGTACAAGAGATTTGATTCTTTCATCATTGGCCTTGGATATAACAGACTACACGCAGACCCTTGTGCATATTACAAGAGGTTTGGAGACAATGATTTTGTCATCTTGCTGTTATATGTTGACGACATGTTGGTTGCAGGCCCCAACAAAGATTGTATCATTAAACTGAAGGCACAACTCGCTAGGGAATTTGAGATGAAAGACCTTGGACCCGCAAACAAGATTCTAGGGATGCAAATTCACCGAGATAGAGTTAGTAGGAAAATTTGGCTTTCACAGAAAAGTTATGTGAAGAAAATCTTGCAAAGGTTCAATATGCAAGATTGTAAGCCAATATCAACCCCGTTTCCTACTAATGTCAAGTTATCCTCCAAGATGAGTCCTAGCAGTGAAAAAGAGAGGATGGAGATGTCTCGAGTACCGTATGCATCAGCAGTGGGAAGTTTAATGTTCGCGATGATTTGTACAAGACCAGAGTTTGCACATGCAGTGGGAGTAGTAAGTCGGTACATGGCGGAACCTGGTAGAGAGCATTGGGAAGCTGTGAAGAGGATCTTTAGATATATTAAAGGAACCTCTCATGTTGTATTATGTTATGGGGATTCGGCCTTAACTGTCAAGGGATATGTTTATTCTGATTACGCAGGTGATCTTGACGAAAGTAAATCAACCACCGGGTATGTGTTTACACTTTCTGGCGGAACAGTAAGCTGGGTTTGCTTCAGTCCGGTGTCACTTTTCTCAACAACAATAAGCCTTTGGTGGTCACTAAATGGGATCCAACTGTAGGAATGGAATTGGTTGAACAGAAAACTGTTCCATTATGGGTGAATTTAGTCAATGTGCCTCTAGAAGCTTGGAGCAATGAGGGGATAAGTGCTTTGGCTAGCAGTTTGGGAAAACCTTTGATTATGGATAGTATGACTGCTAAGAGGTGTCAATTTGGGGAGGGGAAGGTGGACTTTGCCAGAGTGTTGGTGGAATTTGAGGTGAAAAAGGGATTTAAGGAAGAAATTGTAATACAGTACAGAGATAAGGATAATGAGATGAAAGGATAAAAAATAGTTAAAGTTGATTATGCTTGGAAACCAGAAATTTGTGAGCATTGTAATGTGTGTGGACATGGATTTAAAGAGTGCCAGAAGAGAACTAAAACTGTGGAAGAAATTGCTGAAGAGTTAAAGAAGAAAGATGAGTTGGACAAAAAGAGGAATGAGCAAGATAAAATAGGACAAAACACCAGTTTTAATGTTGCAAATAGAAGATATAGGGGAAGGAATCAATATCAGGAAGGGCGGGAATAATTCTGTAGTAAATGATGGAGACAAAGGTAAGAAAGTGGATAACAGAAATAATGAGGATCAAAGGAAAAAGGATCAAAACCAGAGGAAGAAGGTAGGAGTACAAGTTGTAAACAGATATGGTGTGTTAGAAGATGTAGAGGAGGAGAGTGTTGAGCTAGAACAGTTAAAAGGAAGAAGTATCGTGGATGTGTTTCTTGATAAGAAGCTACAACCAAGGGATATTGACCTCAAAAAATGGACTCCTGATATGTTAAAATACTTTAAGGAACAAGGAGAAATTGATAGGTTAAAAGAAGCAGAAGATAAGAATGGGGACATAGAGGATGTGCTAGAAGGAACATCAGGGAGTGCAAAGGAGTTAAGTGCAGATGAGGTTCCAGGTAAGGATTCTACTGTTCTACATTAACAGTAGGGTTGTGATTCTATTAGTTTTAATGATAGATCTTAATATAGTTGTATGGAATATTAGGAGCATGAATAAAAAGAAAAAACAAAAAGATGTATTGAGTTTTATTAGGGAAGAAAAGGTTAATATATGTAGGATTGTAGAAACTCATATTAAACCTGCCTCTTTAAGTAAGGTTGCTGATGTTGCTTTTAGAGGTTGAGATTGGGTTTCTAATAGCTTTTGTAGTGTTGCAGGGTGTATGATTTTAGTAGGGTGGGATAGAAATAAAGTTGATATAATGGTGGTTCACATGACAAGACAAGTTATCTTAATTGCTATTGAGGTCATTCAATCTAAGCAAAAGTTGTTTTGTAGTTTTGTATATGCTGCTAACACAGGCTTAGAAAGGAAAACTTTATGGAATGATTTGAGGTTTTATAAGAGTATCACTTCTGGTTGTCCTTAGATTGTATTGGGAGATTTTAATGTTACTCTCAAAGTTGAAGAACATTCTGCTGGTGGTTCTAGAATAACAAGTGATATGCAAGATCTTATTGAATGTGTTAATGATATTGAAGTGGAAGATGTGAATAGAGTAGGGTTGTTCTACACTTGGATCAAATCCCCTTCAAAACTTGAAACTAGCATTATGAAGAAACTGGATAGAGTAATGGCAAGCATGGACTTCACTCGGTTATTTGGTGATGCTGTAGTGAAGTTTCATCCATATCTTACATTTGATCATAGTCCTGCAGCGTTGAGCATTCCAAACAGCTTGAGTAAGCCTAAAAAATCATTTAGATTCCCTAATTACATTGCTGAAAAAAAGGAATTTATAGAGGTGATGAATAAAGAATGGGATTGTCATGTGGAGGGTTATAAAATTTACAAGTTAGTTAAAAAGTTGAAAAACATGAAGCATCATCTGAACAAGATAATTTGGAAAAAAAGGAGTCTATTTGAGAATGTGAAAAAGTTGAGAGAGGAATTGAAGCAAGCTCAGATAGATGTAGATGCTGATCCTACTAACAATGTGATTAAAGAAAGGTTGTCTAAGATCTTTCATGAGTATAGTGAAGCTGCTATGGATGAAGAAAAATTGTTAGCTCAACAAGCAAAGGTGCAATGGATAAGTGGGGGGGATAAGAACACTAAATTTTTTCACAATGTCATTAAAAGTAGGAAGCATTACAATAGAATTAGAAGAGTATGTGATGATCAGGGTAACTGGTTTGAAGGGGAGAATGTTGCAGGGCAGTTTGTGGATCATTTTGAGAAGTTTTTGGGGAGGAATGGTGAGGTTGATGAAATTGTAAATGCTGAAGAGCTCTTTGGTAATAGACTTAGTCAGTTAGAGGCTGAGGAGATGGTCAAAACTGTTACTGATAAAGAGATTAAAGATACAATATTGGGATGGATGATAACAAAGCTCCTGGGCCTGATGGTTATACTGCTTTATTCTTTAAAAAGAGCTGGGATATTATTGGTAAGGATGTGTGTGAGGCAATGAAATAATATTTTCAATCTAACAAGTTGTTGGGAGAAGTGGTATGTGCTTAAACACATACTTTTTTTTTTACCAAATTAAGAACAAATTGACCAAAAACTAACCATAAATGCCAAAGATATTGTGTTTTTGTGTTTGTTTCTATGCAGGTACGGATATCGAGAAAAAAGGACAAAATGAAGTCAAAACCCGGAAAACCCGAGCACGAGAAACGGAAGAAAATTTATAGTCTAGAGAGGAAGCAAATGATCAAGTCTCGAGCCTAACATCTCAGAATAGCCCTTGGATTATTTCAGAATTACAAAAATAGTCCCTGGGTTACTTTCCTCAAATGGCAGAATCAGTCCCTCATTGTTAAATACATTTCACAATAAGTCCTAACCATCATCACTACAAAAATAAACCCAATCCAATTAAAACAACACAACCCAGCCCAAGCCCACTTACTTTTAATACTAAACCCAGTCCACAACACCCGTTTTACCCATAACCCGAAGTCAAACTACCCTTACCCACCAGTCAAAGAAATAATAAAAAAACCCACACGCGCCATTTTTACCCAACCCAGTTACTGTAGCATCATCCCCTTTGTTTTACCCCAATCCCTCACCATTTTATTCGTACTTCTAGAAGCCATAGCTGACAAGGACAGGTGTGACATCAATTATGCCAGCGTGGACAAATCCCAGCATCCTATTGGTGGATACACCTCTACACATGATCCAAGGGCCGAAAATAGTAGATTGGAGAGCAAGCAGAGATCAAAGGCCAAGATTAGAGCTCTGGATCCTTCTATAGAAACCCTAGCTTCCTCAGCTCAACTATAAATAGAAGACCTCCTCCTTCATTAATGGTTGTCCAATTTTTATGCTTTAGAAAATTGTTACCACTTTATTTTCTTGTCAAATTTACTGCTTTTCTTAGTGTAATCATTTACGTTTCAGCTGTAATTTCAATTTTAGTTTTGTAATCTCAGTTTCATTAATGCAATTTACCTTTTCAATTTAAATACCTTGTTGAATTTACCTTTTAAGCATTTACTTTATTCAAAATCTGTTTTTAGCTTTCATTTAGTTTCTATAAGCTCATCCATAGCTTCCTGTTAGTTTAATCTAGTGTGCTTTTTCTAAATCTCTTATAATTTCAAAAAGTCAAAATAAGTCAAACTACTTATTCAGCTTATTCTAGTGCTTAAATGTTTTATAAAACTGAGTCTTTAACCTTTATTTACTTATGTGATCAATTCTCTTTCAAAGTTGTAGCTTAAAATAGTCTTTTGCAGTTTTAAAGTCAAAACAGTCTTTCAAAGCAGTGTTTGGATCATGCAGCAAAATGGGTAAAAAGTTGCTTGTCACTGTTCATTGGTCTCTTGGTAGGTTTTGATCTAGTCTCAGTTTAATTATTTGAGTTGTTTTTAGAAAAGTCTCAGATGTTTTGTATGATTTTGTGGTTTTGAATAGAATGGTGCAAGTTTTAAGATCAGTCCTGATCTCATAAGCTTATTTAGGAATAAGCTGTTAAGGTTGTTAATTTTGATGTCTTTGAACCTCCTTTAGGTCATTAAGAAGAATTACATAAGTTGGAATTAGGTCAATAGGATTTGGTTCAAATTTGTTGATCACTGCAGTCTGCATATCTGCACAAGTTCTGTCCCAACTTACCACTTTCTCAGCTTATTTTTCTTTCTATTCATCAGTACTTAGGGTCTAATTTTTGGTACTCTGATAGATTGTAGTTTAAGCTTGATCTGTTTTTGCATTTTGAGGTTTCTAGAGCTTATTAGAGTGCTTATTATTAGGGCTGCAAGTAGGGACAAGGCTGCTGATTGCATCAGCAGCCCTTGAGTGGATTTTGTTTTTTTTTTATTCTAGCTTAATGGCCTATTTAGGGTAGCTTATTAGATTAGATATGCTTATTTAGATTGCATTTATGTCCCATTAGCTTATTTAGGCCTCAGCTTAGCTTATAGCTTCTAAGAATAAGCTTATCAGTCCTTATCTTGTTCCCTTTGCTTATTTTTCCTTCATTTGCAACTGTTTGGATTTCTTTGCTTATTTCTGAGCTAATTATTAAGTTTAAAAAAATAGTTTTAGTTAAAGAAAGTGCTTATTAGTTAGTGCTTATTAGCTTTTTAAAAGAAAAATTAAAAAAAATATATATATAGTTTTTCAAAAAGCCAAGCCAGGGATTCGAACCCTGGTCTCTGGCCTTCACAAACCCCACAACACACTCTCCTAACCAACACTGCCCTTGGGTCTTTTCTGCCCAAGGGAGGTGAATAATTCTTTTAACCCTTTGTAAGTTCTTTTGCTTATTTTCTTTCATCTGCTTAAATCTGCTTATTTAATTCAGCTTTTTCTCCCACCTTATTTTTCTCTTATTTCTTTTAACTTTAGCTAGTTTTCAGAAAATTTCCAGATTTTTATAATGAGGTTTAGTATTTTTAATCATTTAATTTCTTTAAAATAGATTTTAATTCATAGAAAATTAAATATTAATCAGAAAAATTTTATTCTTTGTTATAAAATTTTCTTTTAATTTTTAGCATTTAGGAAAAATATATTTGCACCCGTAGAGTTAGTATTCCATAGATTTCACTTTTATTCTTGGGATTAGCCCGGGAATGTGCGTTTTTAGGATTCCTTCGTGATTTTAAATGCATTTGCCTTAGTATAGAATTCCCCCTTGCGTTATTAATCGTTTTTAGTTTATGTTTGCTATTTTTAGTTTAAAATCCTATCACTCACTTTTATTCTAACCATTCACTACACGTTTCACGAACCCAAAATCACTATTCCATTCAATCTTCGTCGGGACAACGAACCGGGTTTTGCATATTTCCTTTGCAATTCTCCTTGAACTAAATTGTTAAACCAATTTTTGGCGCCGCTGCCGGGGAGGGTTGAAGTGAATTCGTGATTCCGTTTTTCGATTCGTGTTTTGAAGACCCTTCCTCGTGGAGTTATCGTTTTCATTTGTAAATATTTTCTTATTATAAAATCCCAAAAAGATTTTCTTGTCCACATTATTTTTCCTTTTTCTTTTGTGATTTTCAATGTTTCTAAAATTTAAAAAATCTAAAAATATTCTTCGTATCCTCTTTAATGTTTAATTCTTATCTCCTTATCCTCTCATTGTTTAATTCTCCACAATGATCGATTTTGTTCCCGAATATGAGAGTTTTCTCTTTGATGCCGAAGAAGAGAGTAGTGGCAGTCCCACTTCTCATCCCAATTATCTTCTTCCAGCTTATGCAGCTTTTTGCTTTGATATTGATCATTCGGAAGAGAAGAGTAGTGGCAGTACCACTTCTCATGCTTATCTCTCTCTTCCCGAGTATGACTCATTTCTTTTTGATATAAATGATCTTTATTATGAGGAGTTCTCCGGTGAACTCTCTCTTTTTATATCTCCTCCGAAATACGATCATTTCTATTTTGATCTTGAGGACGATTCTAGTCTGGGGGGAGGTGTGCTTGATCAGAAGAAATTGCTTATTGAAGATTTCATCCCGACCCTCCCTCCCGAGACTTTTGTTACAATTAAGAGCTTTAATGACAAATCTGCTTTAGATGATGAAGAGTTTTATACGATAATCTTAAAAATCTTTCTTCTCTTCATCACATATGCTGTAACTTCTCCTCTCCTTCACTCATTTGTGAGTGAAGATGTCATCTTTGACCCCGTCATCATTCTTTCTTAAAGCCGTGGGTATCTCGTCGGGGTGGAACTTTCATGTGCTTTAATGTTTCTCCAAACATCCTGAATGAAAGTCCGATGAAGATTATCTTTTCCACATGCTTCCCCAAGAACAAATGAATTCAGCTATACGACTCGATAAAAAACAAGCGCTTCGTGGGAGGCACCCCATGCTTATCCATCTATCTTCTTTCTATTTTCTTTCTAATAAGTGACGTGAGGAGGGCTACCTCTTCCATTTGTCGTGTTTCGTGGTTGTTTGTGATGTGTCCAGGATTTTCCGAATAATGAAGAATCTCGTGCTCGTGGTTTGCTTCTATCCACTCGAGTTTCATCATTCGTTGCTCATCCGATATCCTAAATCTTATCGTTTTACGTTTATCTTTGGCATAATTCATAAACGGCCCTAGATTTATGTAGGAGAACCCTTACCTTTAAGACATTGAGGACAATGACTTGTTTTAGTCTGGGGGGGAAATCTTTCGATTTGATTTGTGCCTTGCATTTTTTGCCGTTTACTCATGCAACCCCATTTTTCCTCCAAAATTGAAAAAATCCAAAAAAATGAGAAAAATTGAAAAATTTTGTGCAAAAATAGAATAAATTTTGACATTTTGTTGATTTTCCGCTGGTGAGAGTAGGAATAAAATTCTAACTTGATCGGGCGTGTTGAGCCCTAGCTTGTCTCCTTAACCTTTCTTGGGTAAGCATTCGCGGATCTTATTATTTAAGATTTTAAATTTGCGAAGAACGAGAAATGATAGAGTTGTTTATAAGTTAGATTGCTAAGCGTGGAGTAGTTGGTTCTCTTTAGAGCTCATCGAAGTTATTTGTGGCCTTTTGCTCCCACAAAACTATTTCACCATATATAACCGTAAGAATAATTAAAGATGTTAGGTTTTGCCGATGATTAGTTCTTGGTCTTCTTAAAAGAATCCTTGCTTTAAAAATTGGGTACACATCAAGGTTACTTAATAAATACGTTTAATAATAATAAGTTAAGTGCTCTGAGCTACGGATTCGAGATCGGGCCTTGGATCCTTATTTCCGGAAGGAGTTTAGGTCTTGGCTACCCTTTTGCACCGGCCCTTGGACCTCTAGTTCAGGAATGTGTGAGGTCTTGGTCTAACCACCTTGGATCCTCATTTCAGGAATGTCTAGAGTCTTGGAACACTCAGTTGTAACGGCCCTTGGATCCTTTATTCCGGAAGGTGTAAGGTCTTGGAACTAAACCCTGAAGCTCCGTCGTTTAGGGTACGCAAGTGAAAAGTTAGTGATAAAAAAAAATAAAAAATGGTGATGAATGAAAAAGAGAAAAATGCGAAAGTCAAAAATATAAATAAAAACCTTGATGTGGACCTCATTTTTTAAGCAACGGTTCTCGAGAGAAGATTGAAAACTACTTAGCGTCTTAATTTAGTATCTTTATCGGACTAAAAACCTATCGAAACGAGAAAATATGAAGCAATTCATTTCTCACCAAAAATAAAATAAATAGAGGCAAATTAGGAAAATGGGAGCAAGAGGTAATTACACAAGTAACTTCCATGGGTAGTGTTGGCATCTAACTTGTAAATAACGATGATTTCGTTTTTAAGCTTAGTTTGGGGACTCGTGAAAAATCAGGGACGACGAATTTTATCCGTATGGTCACTTCTTTATGAGTCGTGTTTCCTACTCGTTGACCCTAAAAGTTATTGTTAGATAATGATTGTCAACAAAGCCGTCACATAATAATGAGAAAAATACAAAAATAAAATAAAAAGAAAAATGGGGAGTTTTTAGAACTTAGTGTTTTTATAACATTGCGTGAGGACACTGCAATATCTTAGTCTGGGGGAATTTTGGTATGTGCTTAAACACATACCTTTTCTTGACCAAATTAAGACCAAAACGACCAAAAACTAACCATAAATGCCAAAGATATTGTGTTTTTGTGTTTGTTTCTATGCAGGTACGGATATCGAGAAAAAAGGACAAAATGAAGTCAAAACCCGGAAAACCCGAGCACGAGAAACGGAAGAGAATTTATAGTCTAGAGAGGAAGCAAATGATCAAGTCTCGAGCCTAACATCTCAGAATAGCCCTTGGATTATTTCAGAATTACAAAAACAGTCCCTGGGTTACTTTCCTCAAATGGCAGAATCAGTCCCTCATTGTTAAATCCATTTCACAATAAGTCCTAACCATTATCACTACAAAAATAAACCCAATCCAATTAAAACAACACAACCCAGCCCAAGCCCACTTACTTTTAATACTAAACCCAGTCCACAACACTCGTTTTACCCATAACCCGAAGTCAAACTACCCTTACCCGCCTGTCAAAGAAATAATAAAAAAACCCACACGCGCCATTTTTACCCAACCCAGTTACTGTAGCATCATCCCCTTCGTTTTACCCCAATCCCTCACCATTTTATCCGTACTTCTAGAAGCCATAGCTGACAAGGACAGATGTGACATCAATTATGCCAGCGTGGACAAATCCCAGCATCCTATTGGTGGATACACCTCTACACATGATCCAAGGGCCGAAAATAGTAGATTGGAGAGCAAGCTGAGATCAAAGGCCAAGATTAGAGCTCTGGATCCTTCTATAGAAACCCTAGCTTCCTCAGCTCAGCTATAAATAGAAGACCTCCTCCTTCATTAATGGTTGTCCAATTTTTATGCTTTAGAAAATTGTTACCACTTTATTTTCTTGTCAAATTTACTGCTTTTCTTAGTGTAATCATTTACGTTTCAGCTGTAATTTCAATTTCAGTTTTGTAATCTCAGTTTTATTAATGCAATTTACCTTTTCAATTTAAATACCTTGTTGAATTTACCTTTTAAGCATTTACTTTATTCAAAATCTGTTTTTAGCTTTCATTTAGTTTCTATAAGCTCATCCATAGCTTCCTGTTAGTTTAATCTAGTGTGCTTTTTCTAAATCTCTTATAATTTCAAAAAGTCAAAATAAGTCAAACTACTTATTCAGCTTATTCTAGTGCTTAAATGTTTTATAAAACTGAGTCTTTAACCTTTATTTACTTATGTGATCAATTCTCTTTCAAAGTTGTAGCTTAAAATAGTCTTTTGCAGTTTTAAAGTCAAAACAGTCTTTCAAAGCAGTGTTTGGATCATGCAGCAAAATGGGTAAAAAGTTGCTTGTCACTGTTCATTGGTCTCTTGGTAGGTTTTGATCTAGTCTTAGTTTACTTATTTGAGTTGTTTTTAGAAAAGTCTCAGATGTTTTGTATGATTTTGTGGTTTTGAATAGAATGGTGCAAGTTTTAAGATCAGTCCTGATCTCATAAGCTTATTTAGGAATAAGCTGTTAAGGTTGTTAATTTTGATGTCTTTGAACCTCCTTTAGGTCATTAAGAAGAATTACATAAGTTGGAATTAGGTCAATAGGATTTGGTTAAAATTTGTTGATCATTGCAGTCTGCATATCTGCACAAGTTCTGTCCCAACTTACCACTTTCTCAGCTTATTTTTCTGCTTATTCATCAGTACTTAGGGTCTAATTTTTGGTACTCTGATAGATTTTAGTTTAAGCTTGATCTGTTTTTGCATTTTGAGGTTTCTAGAGCTTATTAGAGTGCTTATTATTAGGGCTGCAAGTAGGGACAAGGCTGCTGATTGCATCAGTAGCCCTTGAGTGGATTTTTTTTTTATTCTAGCTTAAATTTGCTTATTTAATTCAGCTTTTTCTCCCAACTTATTTTTCTCTTATTTCTTTTAACTTTAGCTAGTTTTCAGAAAATTTCCAGATTTTTATAATAAGGTTTAGTATTTTTAATCATTTAATTTCTTTAAAATAGATTTTAATTCATAGAAAATTAAATATTAATCAGAAAAATATAATTCTTTTTTACAAAATTTTCTTTTAATTTTTAGCATTTAGGATAAATATATTTGCACCCGTAGAGTTAGTATTCCATAGATTTCACTTTTATTCTTGGGATTAGCCCGGGAATGTGCGTTTTTAGGATTCCTTCGTGATTTTAAATGCATTTTCCTTAGTATAGAATTTCCCCTTGCGTTATTAATCGTTTTTAGTTTATGTTTGCTATTTTTAGTTTAAAATCCTATCACTCACTTTTATTCTCACCATTCACTACACGTTTCACGAACCCAAAATCACTATTCCATTCAATCTTCGTCGGAACAACGAACCGGGTTTTGCATATTTCCTTTGCAATTCTCCTTGAACTAAATTGTTAAACCAAGAAGTTAATGCAACACTCATAACATTGGTTCCTAAAGTTCAGCAGCCTAATAAAGTGTCTAATAAAGTGTCTGACTACAGACCTACAACTTGTTGCAATATTATTTACAAATGTATAAGTAAAATCATCACAAACAGAATCAAGTTGAGTTTGGATAAGCTTGTGAGTAGTAATCAAAGTGCTTTTGTCCCAGGAAGACTGATTCATGATAATTTGCTTATTACTCAGGAATTACTCAAGGGGTATAGTAAGAAAATGGACCTTAAAGGTGTGCTCTTAAAATTGATATAGCAAAAGCTTATGATACAGTGAATTAGGGTTTTCTTAAGCAAGTGTTAGTTCAGTTTGGGTTCCATGAAAAGATGGTGGGATAGATTATGACCTATGTTAATAGAGCAGCCTTTTCTATTTGTATAAATGGGGAGAGACATGGCTATTTTAAGAATGGAAGAGGGTTAAGACAAGGGGATCCTATATCTCCCTACTTATTTACTCTGGTAATTGAGGTTCTTACTTTAATGGTTCAAAGGAGCTAAAATTAACTCAGTTGTGCTTTGCTGATGATATGTTGATGCTCTGTAATGGTGATCACAAGTCTGTGCAAGTTTTAAAGGAAGGTCTTTTGGAGTTCAGTGGTACTTCTGGTTTAATTCCTAATTTGAATAAGAGTACAATCTTTTTTGGCAGTATGAAAGCTATTGAAAAACAAAAGATCTTGGAGATTCTACCTTTTGCAATTGGAGAGTTTCCTATGAAGTACTTGGGAGTCCCACTTATCACTAAAAATATTGAAGTTTCTGAATGCAATCAACTGGTAGACAAAGTAAAAGCTAGAGTGAATGATTGGAAAAACAAAGCTTTGTCTTATGCAGGGAGACTTCAACTAATTGCTGCTGTATTGGCCTCAATGCATGTATATTGGGCTTCAGTTTTCCTAATCCCAAAGACCACTGTGCATGAAATTGAAAAAGTTCTTAAGGGGTTTTTGTGGGGTCAGGGTAGTCTGAAGAAGGGGGCTGCAAAAGTGGCATGTAAGGTGGTGTGTTCTCTTAAAAGCCAAGGAGGTCTGGGTCTAAAAAAGTTGGGCCCATGGAATGAAGCCCTGTTATGTAAACATTTGTGGAACCTCGTTACTCAGAAACACAACATTTGGGTGGAATGGGTAAGTAAGGTTAAGTTGAAAGGGAGTAGCATTTGGGATGTTAATATGGAGGATTCTGATAGTGGTACTTGGAAAGCAATTCTGAATTTGAGAAGTAAATTCAGGAAGCATGTTTGGTATGAAGTAGGTGATGGGAGGAATATAAATGTTTGGTATGACAGATGGCATGTGAATGGTCCCATCAGTGATCTTGTCAACTTCAGAAAAAGATATGAGGCAAGATTACTTGAACAATTGACTATGGCTGAAGCTATTGGTGATGGTAGATGGATCTGGCCTGAAAATTGGAATAAACAAATCAATGGTCTTGACTGTATTAATATTCCTACTTTGACTGAAGGTAAAGATGACAAAGTTTTATGGGAAGGTGTTGATGGTAAGAAGGGAAAATTTACTATAAGGAGTGTTTGGGAGATCTTAAAGGAAGCAAATAATGAAGTGCAGTGGAAATAAGTGGAATAAGGTTGTTTAGTATTCACAATGTAACCCAAGACATGCATTTATCATGTGGCTATCTGTGCTTGGAAGGCTTGCTACTCAAGACAGAGTTATGGTGTGGAATAATCATGTCACTTTAATATGCCCTTTATGTAAAACTGTGAATGATTCTCATGAGCATATCTTTTTTAAGTGCACATTCTCTGAAGACATTTGGAATCAGATGCAAGCCAAGATCAAAAGAGTTAATTGGGGTATGGATTGGAGAATAGTGGTTGCTGATATTGATGCTAACAAATGCAAAAATACTATTCAAAGTGTCCTTGAAAGAATAGTATTAGCTACCATGGTTTATTTCATTTGGGCTGAAAGGAACCAAAGGCTGTTTAAACAAAACCAAAGGAGTTGTCAAAGTGTTTTGAATGGGATTGTGGAGAGTATCAAAATGCAATTACTCAGTCTTAGAGTGAAAAAGACTGTAGTTGTGGCTCAAGTAAGTAAAGAATGATAAATTCAAATGAATATTGTGTGTTAAACAGAGATAAAGGGGTGTTTGGCTGTTGGTTATTGTCTTCTATTGCAAACCATAAGGCTATTTTCAAGTTTTTGGCTTTCCACAAGTTTCTTCAAATAGTCAAAGGGGTGTTTGGCTGTTGGTTATTTTCTTCTATTGCAAACCATAACAGTGGGATTGTTCTAGTGCTTGGAGTTCTAATGGTATGACTGTACTCACTTGATTCCCAATATTCTTTAACAGGTTGGCCTTGGGAGGGATCTGTTTAGATATTGTTGAACAAGTGAGAGGTATACATCATATGAATGTACCATAATATAGACAATACACTGTGAACGGTATATGGTTTGGGTGGGCAGTGTATGATGGGTGGAATAGCGAGGAGTAAAAGATGAACCTGCTTGGTCTACCCAATACAGTGATAAAGGAGGTAATGGTTGGTCTTCCTTCAAGGCATGTGTTCCCAAGAAACTGAAGCCTTTTTAAGAGAAGGAAATGTAGGTTTCTTGGTAGAGCTTTTGATTGGAAGGGTTATGGGTGCCTAGTGATGCCTTTCTTCTTCAATCTTTAATCACTGTGGATGTTGGTTGAGTGGTCATGGAGAGGATATGAAGGGAAATGTAGCTAAATGGTCTTTGATGCATAAAGGTGATGCTAAAACCTGCTGCTTGGATGAAGCTGGGTTTTAGCTCCTCTGTTTTCCTTAAACAGAATGTTATCAGATATATTGTGGGTGTTTTGTCAGATATCGGTTACTGATGTTTAGTTTTGTATTTCTTCTTTGTATCTGATCTTGGGAATGCCCATATCAGCAAGTGTTTATGACGTACAAAAAGTCTTTGGTAAGTAAATATAATTAACCTTTTGCGCACAAATAAAAAAAAATCTATATAGTTGATAGTTCAGGTCAACTCAACCTTATATCCTTGTGTTCCTTATTGTTCCTATGTTGCTTGCTCAACTATTTTTCACCTTTGCTCAACACAAGTAGCTTAATCTATAACTATAATCCTTTAATATTCCACAAAGAACAAAGATGAATCTAAATTATGGACATGAATTTCTTACCATAATTTTATGTGTTGGACATATATTAGCACTAGTTATAATACCCGTGCACGCACGGGGTTTTTTCTTAAAATTTTAATAGTATGTTATTATTGATAAAACTACAAATTAATTTACGTGTCCTAAATAGTTTTACTTGTTGTCTTAAAAATATGAAAGCAATTTTATTACGATTATAATTTTTATTTTTATTTTTTATGTTTTAATAGTATGTTATTTTTATTTTTTTTTTTTTTTTTTTGTTTTTTTTATTTTTTATAACTTGTTGTCTTAAAAATAGTTTTATTTTTTTAATGTTTTTATAGTTTTACCCGTGCACGCACGGGGTTTTTTCTAAATTTTTGAATAATGTAGTTTTATCTAGTAAATCAAATAGTTTAATTTTTGTTTTAAATATAAGTCTTTTGCACGCGCGGGGTTTTGACATGAATCAAATGAGGAGACCAATCAACAAAATTAATAACAAAAGGTAAGTTGCAACATCCAAGAAACTCTGTACACAAAATGATATTTGTAAAACAACATCAAAGGCAAAATGTTTTGTGTTTAATCAACTCAACGGCGGCCGCAGCGATCTGTGCGTATGCTTGGCAAACTTCAATAGAAGCTACACCAATAAAGATACAAAGTCATACTTCAATAGAAGCTACAACTGTTGCACTACTTGCTAGTTGTTATGATACATAAGTAATATTAACACCATTCATCAAGGTAAAATTGAATAAATCTTGTTACAGATTTGACGCACATGCACTTTTGTTCTTCTGTACATATTATCTCCTCTGAATGTTGATGTGACCATAGTATTATTCTGAAAAGGATCAGTTAACCTTATATAGCAAGGGTTTACTGAAATTTGTTTGCTCTTACGTGTATACACCAAAACATTAACCAAACAAAAAATTTTAACAAATCAAAACTCATGTATTCGATATCTACTTCACTCAACTAATACTATTGCTAATATTAAACTACTATGGATAAACTCAGAGTATTTATGTAGTTCATGGGTTCATCAGTGTTGAAACCAAAGTTGAATCATGTCTATATAAGTTGGTCGTTAAAGAGTTTCCAACCATCTATAAAACTAAAACACCTAACCTATGTCTACCAGTAAACTAATAAATTGAGATCATCATAATGCTACAATTGAGACTAACCTTCATTATTAGGTAGTTTTTTTCAACTATAGCTCCACCCTAGTCTACACAACTTTATGAAAAACCGACACTATGTGTGTATCCTTGTATTGACATCCTTTACTTATAAACCATCAGATAAGTCATAAGTTTTCAAAGGCTTGCAAACTTTGCATTAAATTTAAGAATCAAGGCTTACCAGTTTCTCATATATTTCCTTAATGAAAGTTACAAATGCTTCTTATGAAGTGGGGAAAACAACCCCTGCATCTTTAAGTGCTTGATTTTTATTTTATTTTTGCAGACTCCATTTCACCACCACTTTTGGCACTCTGATAGTTGGGTAAGAATATTAAGATTTCTTCCATAAAATTATTATATTGCACTTTTGTTGGTAATCCATGAGCAATAACACAATCTTTATAATATATAAACTATGAACTTTATTATGAAATTGCAAGTATGAATACAAGGTTTTCTGTTTATTCGGTTGGCCCTATTTATAAGATGTGAACCGACACAACCTATCGACATACCGTTTCAATATACGGTTATAACTTCCTAACTTTAAGACATATACATAATACCCCCTTAAACTTTATAATATACTACATTAAACCTTTATAATATACTACATTTAGTTTATATCTTCAACACTCCCCCTTAAACTAAATATAGTTTAAATGAGGTCTTCGTCTTCATCTTTGTAACTGGTGTACAGTAACGTAGGCTCGTCATCCTCGTACTGAATCAGATTTGCCTCATCCTTTTCATTTTTCCATTTCGGACATTCATTGCTAAAATGCCCAAGTTCATTGCATTTAAAACACTTCACGTTGCTCTTGTCCTGTTGTGGTCGACCATCGCCTTGACTTCTCCCGGACCCATGACCTCGTCCTCGGCCACGTCCAAAGTCTTTCTGGTTTGAGTTTCCACAACTGCAATGCTCACATTTATGGTGTTTACCCTTTTCCATAGCATCTTCCTTCGTAAATAGAAGTTTACCAGTCATGTCTTCCTCCTTAGTTTGCTTCTTTGTGCGTTCTTCGAAAGCCTTTAGTCTCCCCACGGCTTCTTGGAATGTCATTTTGTTCAAATCCGCAAATTGCTCAATCACCGCTACTATCTGAATAAACTTTTCTGGCACCGACCCTAGAAGTTTTCGAACCTGTCACTTTTCATCCAAAGTATGTCCAAGACTGCTCGCTTGTGAAGCAATCTCACTAATCTTTCCCGCATAGACATCGAGTGGTTCATTTGCACCCATTTTTAAAGATTCAAACTCTGACTCGAGTGTCTGAACGCGTGCTTCCTTAACCCTTTCAATTCCCACGTGTCGAACCTTTAATGCTTCCCAAATTTCTTCTGCCGAAGTAAGGCTTGCAATTTGCAAAACCATATTTTTTGGAATTGCTTGGTATAACATTGCAATTGCCATGTTGTTTTTCTTTTGATCAACTTCAGCGTCCGTTGTTGGTTCAACTGCTTCCCAGATTCCATGGACATTAAATATTGCTTTAATCTTTACTGCCCAAATCGTGTAATTCGTTGAATTGAGAACCGGCATTGGAACGTCATTGATGTTCCACTATCCTTCGTAAGTTCGTTCTTATTTTTCTTGGATCCGTCGCCTTCCATTTTCTTATTTTTCCTTCCTTTTCCAATCTTGATTTATGGGTGTTAGATCAATCCCGCCTCGCAGTTGAAAGTCAAATCCGCTTGCAAATAATTGTCACTTCCACCTCTTGCTAATGACAACTATGTCCGCTTCTCCGCTATTGACAATCAAACCCGCTTCTCCGCTGTTGATCCTGATCAATCCCGCTATTCCGCTGTTGATAATCTAACCCGCTACCCCGCTATTGATTATCAATCCCGCTAATCCGCTGTTGATCTTAAATTACCCTAACCCAATCTTCTAAAACCAATAATCTTATTCTTTAAGAATCAAACTTTCCGTTTGTATTTCCCGTTTTCCTAAAGTATACCCACTTGACAGAAAAACTAAACAAAAAATTTGAATCCTTTTTTATTCTTTCTAACAAAAGTTTTCCTTCCTTATAATCACCAAAACCGATGATTTTTCTTTTTCAATCAAGTTTATCAAACAATTATTTCTGTTTATGTTGTTGCTTGTTTGTAACTATCTAAACAAAAGTTGTTTTCCCACTAAATAAAAACTATTACGAACAACTATAAACCCTTTTTTTTTTTGGTTTTACAAAAACCATGCAAGACACCACTAACAATTGTTTGATATTCCTATTATTATATTTTGAAATAGCCCCACAGTATTTAAAACAAAAGCGTTTTGACTTTTCTTATTTTGAAATAGCCCCACAGTATTTAAAACAAAAGCGTTTTGACTTTTCTTTCTTGAACAAATGAACAAGATTAGTTTCCCTTTTTATTGCAATCTCAGAAAAAAAATCAAAAAAAAAAAAAAAAAAAAAATCAAAAGAAAAAAACGTATCTTCGTCTTCCTTCTTTCCCCTGTTTTTCTGACTTTCCTTTTGCTTTCTTGTTTTGGTTGCTACACACACAAATTGTACAACAACCCTTGTTTATTTCCAATGAGAGAAAACCCAATCGAGTTCTTCTTCCCGATCGTTACACTCTGTTTTTTCCGTGTTCTTAAATTTCTGATTAAGAACAACCACGACTCAAAACTGTTATGTCTCTGTTTCTGAACAAGAATCAAAACAGAGCCCTTCTGATCGATTTCCTTTTTCTCCCCGAATCGAATAAACCGCTCTGATGCCACTGTTGGTAATCCACGAGCAATAACACAATCTTTATAATATATAAACTATGAACTTTATTATGAAATTGCAAGTATGAATACAAGGTTTTCTGTTTATTCGGTTGGCCCTATTTATAAGATGTGAACCGACACAACCTATCGACATACCATTTCAATATACGGTTATAACTTCCTAACTTTAAGACATATACATAATACCCCCCTTAAACTTTATAATATACTACATTTAGTTTATATCTTCAACAACTTTCAATGAAGGTTAATAGAATAGTAGATACACTCACCGCATGATGCACATGTTTCACTGACCTAAACACATAGCTTTTAGGTATGCAAAGAGTAATAGGTATACATGTGAGAGTTTGTTAAACCAAAAGACATGATCGGAAATAGTAAACCAAGAGAAAGCATCTCCGTCAATAGCAATGCCTTTAAAAACATGACCTCAACATTATTAACATATTTACCACTGTGCGGAACAATAAAAAAATTCACAATATCAAGTTCTCTTCAAAACAGATATTAAAAGTATGGTCAAATAATGAGTTTATAATATTTTATTTTACCACTATATAACTTAGTTCGAATATAAAAATCTTTCTGGCATGATGGCACTAATAATTTTTAACTCATTGAAATGCTCTTATTATCGCAAAACACACTATACTGAAGCTTCTTAAGCTAATCTCTTTTATCATCTCCCTACACAAATACATGAAACCTGTTAACCACTACTTGGTTACTTGGTTTTTCCAATTGTTTGTTTCCAAAATATATTTGTTTCCAACTGTTTTTTCTCTCCGTATTTTAACCATGCAGAAGAGTCATGGCTCAAAATAACCTTTGCAAGTCTTGATGTGGTCGGTTCAAATTTATCTATTAAGATAGTATTTCCAACAGAGTTCGTCTTAATTATCATTAACAGCTATAGAATTTGTCTTAAAGAAATGGTGATATGGGAGCTTCTTGAACAACCATTTGAACCGTTTTATTGACTTAAATAAAATACATCAAAGTCAAGATTTATCCAAAAATTATTTAACTTGGTTTAGTTCTTCTATCTGTTTAACTTGGAATGTTCAGTTCTTGTGAAAAAGTTTTGTCAAGGATTAGTATCATTAAGTCTAAGCATTTTAGAATTGTTTTCCACTTTTCTTATTACCTAACGAAAACATCCGGATACTTATAAAACTAATTCAATAATGGCATTTGTTGGGCTACACTTTATAATAATCACTTTAGAGATCACGGTTTATAATAAACAAAAAATAGAACTCTAAAATTACTTCTTAAAAGAGCTTACCAGGGTGTGTGCATTGAACTCGTCCTTAAACAACTTGTCATGCTTCCCAACCTTGTGCTTTAGAAAAATTGAAATCCCTTCAAAATTCTTAGCACTTTTCCTAAACTCCTTAACCTTTGTTGCAACTTTCATCATAGAAGTCAATAGGTTGAGTTATTGAACGATAAGAAGCATTTCATAATTGTCTGCAACTGTTATTGCGTATACTACATAACATATTAAGTGGACCATTACGCTTAACTGACCTTAACGCGCATACTATGATTACTTCATCAGAAACAACACCAGAAAACTTGGTGGTATCATACTCATATGAACCTGACATAAGAAAAAAAAAGGCTTTTGTTATAGGTTTATAGTTTCATAATTATTTTAAATATGCACCAAACATATCAGGAGCTAATGTCATTAGTGGTTTTGAATAGAATGGTGCAAGTTTTAAGATCAGTCCTGATCTCATAAGCTTATTTAGGAATAACCTGTTAAGGTTGTTAATTTTGATGTCTTTGAACCTCCTTTAGGTCATTAAGAAGAATTACATAAGTTGGAATTAGGTCAATAGGATTTGGTTAAAATTTGTTGATCACTGCAGTCTGCTTATATGCACAAGTTCTGTCCCAACTTACCACTTTCTCAGCTTATTTTTCTGCTTATTCATCAGTACTTAGGGTCTAATTTTTGGTACTCTGATAGATTGTAGTTTAAGCTTGATCTGTTTTTGCATTTTGAGGTTTCTAGAGCTTATTAGAGTGCTTATTATTAGGGCTGCAAGTAGGGACAAGGCTGCTGATTGCATCAGCAGCCCTTGAGTGGATTTTGTTTTTTTTTATTCTAGCTTAATGGCTTATTTAGGGTAGCTTATTAGATTAGGTCTGCTTATTTAGATTGCATTTATGTCCCATTAGCTTATTTAGGCCTCAGCTTAGCTTATAGCTTCTAAGAATAAGCTTATCAGTCCTTATCTTGTTCCCTTTGCTTATTTTTCCTTCCTTTGCAACTGTTTGGATTTCTTTGCTTATTTCTGAGCTAATTATTAAGTTTAAAAAAATAGTTTTAGTTAAAGAAAGTGCTTATTAGTTAGTGCTTATTAGCTTTTTAAAAGAAAAATTTTTAAAAATATATATAGTTTTTCAAAAAGCCAAGCTAGGGATTCGAACCCTGGTCTCTGGCCTTCACAAACCCCACAACACACTCTCCTAACCAACACTGCCCTTAGGTCTTTTCTGCCCAAGGGAGGTGAATTAATTCTTTTAACCCTTTGTAAGTTCTTTTGCTTATTTTCTTTCATCTGCTTAAATCTACTTATTTAATTCAGCTTTTTCTCCCAACTTATTTTTCTCTTATTTCTTTTAACTTTAGCTAGTTTTCAGAAAATTTCCAGATTTTTATAATAAGGTTTAGTATTTTTAATCATTTAATTTCTTTAAAATAGAATTTAATTCATAGAAAATTAAATATTAATCAGAAAAATATAATTCTTTTTTACAAAATTTTCTTTTAGTTTTTAGCATTTAGGAAAAATATATTTGCACCCGTAGAGTTAGTATTCCATAGATTTCACTTTTATTCTTGGGATTAGCCTGGGAATGTGCGTTTTTAGGATTCCTTCGTGATTTTAAATGCATTTGCCTTAGTATAGAATTTCCCCTTGCGTTATTAATCGTTTTTAGTGTATGTTTGCTATTTTTAGTTTAAAATCCTATCACTCACTTTTATTCTCACCATTCACTACACGTTTCACGAACCCGAAATCACTATTCCATTCAATCTTCGTCGGGACAACGAACCGGGTTTTGCATATTTCCTTTGCAATTCTCCTTGAACTAAATTGTTAAACCAATTTTTGGCGCCGCTGCCGGGGAGGGTTGAAGTGAATTCGTGATTCCGTTTTTCGATTCGTGTTTTGAAGACCCTTCCTCGTGGAGTTATCGTTTTCATTTGTAAATATTTTCTTATTATAAAATCCCAAAAAGATTTTCTTCTCCAAATTATTTTTCCTTTTTCTTTTGTGATTTTCAATGTTTCTAAAATTTAAAAAATTCAAAAATATTCTTCGTATCCTCTTTAATGTTTAATTCTTATCTCCTTATCCTCTCATTGTTTAATTCTCCACAATGATCGATTTTGTTCCCGAATATGAGAGTTTTCTCTTTGATGCCGAAGAAGAGAGTAGTGGCAGTCCCACTTCTCATCCCAATTATCTTCTTCCGGCTTATGCAGCTTTTTGCTTTGATATTGATCATTTGGAAGAGAAGAGTAGTGGCAGTACCACTTCTCATGCTTATCTCTCTCTTCCCAAGTAACACTCATTTCTTTTTTATATAAATGATCTTTATCATGAGGAGTTCTCCGGTGAACTCTCTCTTTTTATATCTCCTCCGAAATACGATCATTTCTATTTTGATCTTGAGGACGATTCTAGTCTGGGGCGAGGTTTGCTTGATCAAAAGAAATTGCTTATTGAAGATTTCATCCCGACCCTCCCTCCCGAGACTTTTGTTACAATTAAGAGCTTTAATGACAAATCTGCTTTAGATGATGAAGAGTTTTATACGACAATCATAAAAATCTTTCTTCTCTTCATCACATATGCTGTAACTTCTCCTCTCCTTCGCTCATTTGTGAGTGAAGATGTCATCTTTGACCCCGACATCATTCTTTCTTAAAGCCGTGGGTATCTCGTCGGGGTGGAACTTTCATGTGCTTTAATGTTTCTCCAAACATCCTGAATGAAAGTCCGATGAAGATTATCTTTTCCACATGCTTCCCCAAGAACAAATGAATTCGAGGCGAGTCTAAGCTATACGACTCGATAAAAAACAAGCGCTTCGTGGGAGGCACCCCATGCTTATCCATCTATCTTCTTTCTATTTTCTTTCTAATAAGTGACGTGAGGAGGGCTACCTCTTCCATTTGTCGTGTTTCGTGGTTGTTTGTGATGTGTCCTGGATTTGCCGAATAATGAAGACTCTCGTGCTCGTGGTTTGCTTCTCTCCACTCGAGTTTCATCATTCGTTGCTCATCCGATATCCTAAATCTTATCGTTTTACGTTTATCTTTGGCATAATTCATAAACAGCCCTAGATTTATGTAGGAGAACCCTTACCTTTAAGACATTGAGGACAATGTCTCGTTTTAGTCTGGGGGGGAAATCTTTCGATTTGATTTGTGCCTTGCATTTTTTGCCGTTTACTCATGCAACCCCGTTTTTCCTCCAAAATTGAAAAAATCCAAAAAAATGAGAAAAATTGAAAAATTTTGTGCAAAAATAGAATAAATTTTGACATTTTGTTGATTTTCCGCTGGTGAGAGTAGGAATAAAATTCTAACTTGATCGGGCGTGTTGAGCCCTAGCTTGTCTCCTTAACCTTTCTTGGCTAAGCATTCGCGGATCTTATTATTTAAGATTTTAAATTTGCGAAGAACGAGAAATGATAGAGTTGTTTATAAGTTAGATTGCTAAGCGTGGTGTAGTTGGTTCTCTTTAGAGCTCATCGAAGTTATTTGTGGCCTTTTGCTCCCACAAAATTATTTCACCATATATAACTGTAAGAATAATTAAAGATGTTAGGTTTTGCCGATGATTAGTTCTTGGTCTTCTTAAAAGAATCCTTGCTTTAAAAATTGGGTACACATCAAGGTTACTTAATAAATACGTTTAGTAATATAAAGTTAAGTGCTCTGAGCTACGGATTCGAGATCGGGCCTTGGATCCTTATTTCCGGAAGGAGTTTAGGTCTTGGCTACCCTCTTGCACCGGCCCTTGGACCTCTAGTTCAGGAATGTGTGAGGTCTTGGTCTAACCACCTTGGATCCTCATTTCAGGAATGTCTAGAGTATTGGAACACTCCGTTGTAACGGCCCTTGGATCCTTTATTCCGGAAGGTGTAAGGTCTTGGAACTAAACCCTGAAGCTCTGTCGTTTAGGGTGCGCAAGTGAAAAGTTAGTGATAAAAAAAATGGTGATGAATGAAAAAGAGAAAAATGCGAAAGTCAAAAATATAAATAAAAACCTTAATGTGGACCTCATTTTCAAAGCAACGGTTCTCGAGAGAAGATTGAAAACTACTTAGCGTCTTAATTTAGTATCTTTATCGGACTAAAAACCTATCGAAACGAGAAAATATGAAGCAATTCATTTCTCACCGAAAATAAAATAAATAGAGGCAAATTAGGAAAATGGGAGCAAGAGGTAATTACACAAGTAACTTCCGTGGGTAGTGTTGGTATCTAACTTGTAAATAACAATGATTTCGTTTTTAAGCTTAGTTTGGGGACTCGTGAAAAATCAGGGACGACGAATTTTATCCGTATGGTCACTTCTTTATGAGTCGTGTTTCCTACTCGTTGACCTTAAAAGTTATTGTTAGATAATGATTGTCAACAAAGCCGTCATATAATAATGAGAAAAATACCAAAATAAAATAAAAAGAAAAATGGGGAGTTTTTAGAACTTAGTGTTTTTATAACATTGCGTGAGGACACTGCAATATCTTAGTCTGGGGGAATTTTGGTATGTGCTTAAACACATACCTTTTCTTGACCAAATTAAGACCAAAACGACCAAAAACTAACCATAAATGCCAAAGATATTGTGTTTTTGTGTTTGTTTCTATGCAGGTACGGATATCGAGAAAAAAGGACAAAATGAAGTCAAAACCCGAAAAACCCGAGCACGAGAAACGGAAGAGAATTTATAGTCTAGAGAGGAAGCAAATGATTAAGTCTCGAGCCTAACATCTCAGAATAGCCATTGGATTATTTCAAAATTACAAAAACAGTCCCTGGGTTACTTTCCTCAAATGGCAGAATCAGTCCCTCATTGTTAAATCCATTTCACAATAAGTCCTAACCATTATCACTACAAAAATAAACCCAATCCAATTAAAACAACACAACCCAGCCCAAGCCCACTTACTTTTAATACTAAACCAAGTCCACAACACCCGTTTTACCCATAACCCGAAGTCAAACTACCCTTACCCGCCGGTCAAAGAAATAATAAAAAAACCCACACGCGCCATTTTTACCCAACCCAGTTACTGTAGCATCATCCCCTTCATTTTACCCCAATCCCTCACCATTTTATCCGTACTTCTAGAAGCCATAGCTGACAAGGACAGATGTGACATCAATTATGCCAGCGTGGACAAATCCTAGCATCCTATTGGTGGATACACCTCTACACATGATCCAAGGGCCGAAAATAGTAGATTGGAGAGCAAGCTGAGATCAAAGGCCAAGATTAGAGCTCTGGATCCTTCTATAGAAACCCTAGCTTCCTCAGCTCAGCTATAAATAGAAGACCTCCTCCTTCATTAATGGTTGTCCAATTTTTATGCTTTAGAAAATTGTTACCACTTTATTTTCTTGTCAAATTTACTGCTTTTCTTAGTGTAATCATTTACGTTTCAGCTGTAATTTCAATTTCAGTTTTGTAATCTCAGTTTTATTAATGCAATTTACCTTTTCAATTTAAATACCTTGTTGAATTTACCTTTTAAGCATTTACTTTATTCAAAATCTGTTTTTAGCTTTCATTTAGTTTCTATAAGCTCATCCATAGCTTCCTGTTAGTTTAATCTAGTGTGCTTTTTCTAAATCTCTTATAATTTCAAAAAGTCAAAATAAGTCAAACTGCTTATTCAGCTTATTCTAGTGCTTAAATGTTTTATAAAACTGAGTCTTTAACCTTTATTTACTTATGTGATCAATTCTCTTTCAAAGTTGTAGCTTAAAATAGTCTTTTGTAGTTTTAAAGTCAAAACAGTCTTTCAAAGCAATGTTTGGATCATGCAGCAAAATGGGTAAAAAGTTGCTTGTCACTGTTCATTGGTCTCTTGGTAGGTTTTGATCTAGTCTCAGTTTACTTATTTGAGTTGTTTTTAGAAAAGTCTCAGATGTTTTGTATGATTTTGTGGTTTTGAATAGAATGGTGCAAGTTTTAAGATCAGTCCTGATCTCATAAGCTTATTTAGGAATAAGCTGTTAAGGTTGTTAATTTTGATGTCTTTGAACCTCCTTTAGGTCATTAAGAAGAATTACATAAGTTGGAATTAGGTCAATAGGATTTGGTTAAAATTTGTTGATCACTGCAGTCTGCATATTTGCACAAGTTCTGTCCCAACTTACCACTTTCTCAGCTTATTTTTCTTTTTATTCATCAGTACTTAGGGTCTAATTTTTCGTACTCTGATAGATTGTAGTTTAAGCTTTTCTGGCACCGACCCTAGAAGTTTTCGAACCTGTCTCTTTTCATCCAAAGTATGTCCAAGACTGCTCGCTTGTGAAGCAATCTCACTAATCTTTCCCGCATAGACATCGAATGGTTCATTTGCACCCATTTTTAAAGATTCAAACTCTGACTCGAGTGTCTGAACGCGTGCTTCCTTAACCCTTTCAATTCCCACGTGTAGAAGCTTTAATGCTTCCCAAATTTCTTCTGCCGAAGTAAGGCTTGCAATTTGCAAAACCATATTTTTTGGAATTGCTTGGTATAACATTGCAATTGCCATGTTGTTTTTCTTTTAATCAACTTCAGCGTCCGTTGTTGGTTCAACTGCTTCCCAGATTCCATGGACATTAAATATTGCTTTAATCTTTACTGCCCAAATCGTGTAATTCGTTGAATTGAGAACCGGGCATTAGAACGTCATTGATGTTCCATTATCCTTCGTAAGTTCGTTCTTATTTTTCTTGGATCCGTCGCCTTCCATTTTCTTATTTTTCCTTCCTTTTCCAATCTTGATTTATGGGTGTTTGATCAATCTCGCCTCGCAGTTGAAAGTCAAATCCGCTTGCAAATAATTGTCACTTCCGCCTCTTGCTAATGACAACTATGTCCGCTTCTCCGCTATTGACAATCAAACCCGCTTCTCCGCTGTTGATCCTGATCAATCCCGCTATTCCGCTGTTGATAATCTAACCCGCTACCCCGCTATTGATTATCAATCCCGCTAATCCGCTGTTGATCTTAAATTACCCTAACCCAATCTTCTAAAACCAATAATCTTATTCTTTAAGAATCAAACTTTCCGTTTGTATTTCCCGTTTTCCTAAAGTATACCCACTTGACAGAAAAACTTTACAAAAAATTTGAATCCTTTTTTATTCTTTCTAACAAAAGTTTTCCTTCCTTATAATCACCAAAACCGATGATTTTTCTTTTTCAATCAAGTTTATCAAACAATTATTTCTGTTTATGTTGTTGCTTGTTTGTAACTATCTAAACAAAAGTTGTTTTCCCACTAAATAAAAACTATTACGAACAACTATAAACCCTTTTTTTTTTTGGTTTTGCAAAAACCATGCAAGACACCACTAACAATTGTTTGATATTCCTATTATTATATTTTGAAATAGCCCCACAGTATTTAAAACAAAAGCGTTTTGACTTTTCTTTCTTGAACAAATGAACAAGATTAGTTTCCCTTTTTATTGCAATCTCAGAAAAAAAATCAAAAAAAAAAAAAAAAAAAAAAAAAAAAAAAAAAAAAAAAAATCAAAAGAAAAAAACGTATCTTCGTCTTCCTTCTTTCCCCTGTTTTTCTGACTTTCCTTTTGCTTTCTTGTTTTGGTTGCTACACACACAAATCGTACAACAACCCTTGTTTATTTCCAATGAGAGACAACCCAATCGAGTTCTTCTTCCCGATCGTTACACTCTGTTTTTTTCGTGTTCTTAAATTTCTGATTAAGAACAACCACGACTCAAAACTGTTATGTCTCTGTTTTTGAACAAGAATCAAAACAGTGCCCTTCTGATCGATTTCCTTTTTCTCCCCGAATCGAATAAACCGCTCTGATGCCACTGTTGGTAATCCACGAGCAATAACACAATCTTTATAATATATAAACTATGAACTTTATTATGAAATTGCAAGTATGAATACAAGGTTTTCTGTTTATTCGGTTGGCCCTATTTATAAGATGTGAACCGGCACAACCTATCGACATACCGTTTCAATATACGGTTATAACTTCCTAACTTTAAGACATATACATAATACCCCCTTAAACTTTATAATATACTACATTTAGTTTATATCTTCAACAACTTTCAATGAAGGTTAATAGAATAGTAGATACACTCACCGCATGATGCACATGTTTCACTGACCTAAACACATAGCTTTTAGGTATGCAAAGAGTAATAGGTATACATGTGAGAGTTTGTTAAACCAAAAGACATGATCGAAAATAGTAAACCAAGAGAAAACATCTCCGTCAATAGCAATGCCTTTAAAAACATGACCTCAACATTATTAACATATTTACCACTGTGCGGAACAATAAAAAAAATTCACAATATCAAGTTCTCTTCAAAACAGATATTAAAAGTATGGTCAAATAATGAGTTTTTGATATTTTATTTTACCACTATATAACTTAGTTCGAATATAAAAATCTTTCTGGCATGATGGCACTAATAATTTTTAACTCATTGAAATGCTCTTATTATGGCAAAACACACTATACTGAAGCTTCTTAAGCAAATCTCTTTTATCATCTCCCTACACAAATACATGAAACCTGTTAACCACTACTTGGTTACTTGGTTTTTCCAATTGTTTGTTTCCAAAATATATTTGTTTCCAACTGTTTTTTCTCTCCGTATTTTAACCATGCAGAAGAGTCATGGCTCAAAATAACCTTTGCAAGTCTTGATGTGGTCGGTTCAAATTTATCTATTAAGATAGTATTTCCAACAGAGTTCGTCTTAATTATCATCAACAGCTATAGAATTTGTCTTAAAGAAAATGGTGATATGGGAGCTTCTTGAACAACCATTTGAACCGTTTTATTGACTTAAATAAAATACATCAAAGTCAAGATTTATCCAAAAATTGTTTAACTTGGTTTAGTTCTTCTATCTGTTTAACTTGGAATGTTCAGTTCTTGTGAAAAAGTTTTGTCAAGGATTAGTATCATTAAGTCTAAGCATTTTAGAATTGTTTTCCACTTTTCCTATTACCTAACGAAAACATCCGGGTACTTATAAAACTAATTCAATAATGGCATTTGTTGGGCTACACTTTATAATAATCACTTTAGAGATCACGGTTTATAATAAACAAAAAATAGAACTCTAAAATTACTTCTTAAAAGAGCTTACCAGGGTGTGTGCATTGAACTCGTCCTTAAACAACTTGTCATGCTTCCCAACCTTGTGCTTTATAAAAATTGAAATCCCTTCAAAATTCTTAGCACTTTTCCTAAACTCCTTAACCTTTGTTGCAACTTTCATCATAGAAGTCAATAGGTTGAGTTATTGAACGATAAGAAGCATTTCATAATTGTCTGCAACTGTTATTGCGTATACTACATAACATATTAAGTGGACCGTTACGCTTAACTGACCTTAACGCGCATACTATGATTACTTCATCAGAAACAACACCAGAAAACTTGGTGGTATCATACTCATATGAACATGACATAAGAAAAAAAAAATGCTTTTGTTATAGGTTTATAGTTTCATAATTATTTTAAATATGCACCAAACATATCAGGAGCTAATGTCATTAGTTCCTCATCTTTAACATTTGATTAAGTATATGAAATTTATTAAATTTTGATAATATTTCATATACTTAATCAAACACCTAACATACATACAATGATAATATTTTAACATTTGATGAAATCATCACAGGTCACTTTCGTCGACTGGTTCCAACTTGAATGCAACACTATAACACCATTTTTAAACTTGGAAAAAAAAAAAAACTAGATTATGATTTAAGACGACCATTAATTCACGGATACTGTATTTATAATTTGGATTTCAGGATAGTATTAGACTATTAGGGGATAATATATGTTGCATGTGGGTCATTTGATGGTAATCTAGAAACTGACCAATAACGATTTGCATTTCCTCTCGAACAAGCACGTCTTTACATACATATGTGCTTAATGGATACTTACAATAATCGAAAATAAATTTCACAAATGTTAGTGAAATCTTAATGGAAACTGAAATTTGTAAATTGGAAATGAAGTAAATTGAAGGCATATTAGTAGTTGAAACTAGAAATGAGGGGTGGTTCTCAAGGCAAGTAGAAGATGGGTTTATCCCACATCGCTTGAGTAGTGAAAGTTGAGAGTGAGAAAGAGTATATATAAAGACCAAGCTGCTTTTTGTTTAAAGGCACGCAGCCGAGCAATGAGCACAAAGCGAACTATTCTTTCGCCTTTTACTAAAGAATACCGTGTGCGCGTTGTATAAATTGGCATACGCCTATTTTTGGAGAGCTTCTTCCCAAAAGGAAGAACTCCAACCAATGTTAAACTAAATTTTTTTTAAGGCAATCTTAAGCTATGATTATGCTTATATCAAGCTGACCTTATTGTGCAATTTGTATCATGTATATGTATAATAAAGCGTAAAAGCTAAAGTTAATTAATAAAGCATGGAATGACAACCAAGTAACTTTTATGGCATCAACAAGGTGCTTTCCAAAGACATCTTTCTATGACATCGACAAGGTTCTAACAGAATGCGACAGCACCCAACGTGTAGCATAGAATTGGTATGAAAGAAGATAAGAAATCCAAAGACATCTTTCTATGACATCGACAAGGTTCTAACAGAATGCGACAGCACCCAACGTCGTATAACAGAATTGGTATGAAAGAAGATAAGAAATGACGTACATATGTGGTTCGTCACTGAAAACATACCAAGACTAATAAACTTTTTATGGTGTCACAGGTCATCAAACAATAGAAAAGATCACACATAATCGATCATAGGAAGTTAATCAACGGGATACAGAGATGATAATTAAGTACTAAAGACTCAAAAAGTCAAAGTACTGAAAAGTTTGAAACCATTAATCCAAGTGACGGTCATTTGGTTTGTTAAATAAACTATACAGATTAATAACTATTTATCTGTTAAATAAACTATACTCAGATATGAAAACAATGTGAAGTCAAGTTGAGGGTGTCTTGTCTTCTTTCAGCTGCAAGTACCTTTCAAAAGGAAACAAAGGTAAGCGTTCTGTCCAGTTGAATGTGGTATGTAAAATAATTGGCATAACTGAAGGCAACTTCAAAAGGTAGAACGCATATGAATGTGGTATTCAAAATATAGACAGTTTCAGAAGGTAGCTTACCCTTGACCTTTTGCCCAGCGTGAAAGCTGATATAGTTGAACCGTTTCATTTGAGGCATGACATACAAGAAGCAAATGGTTGCGAGGCCGCACCACCCACGCAAATCTCATGCACAAAGCCGAAAACACACACATCACTGCAGTCATGTTGCCAGATATCATCTCTGGAGGTTTGTTGATGTCAGCCATCGCCTGTCACATTTCACCAATCATAGTTTTTTAACAAAAGAAATATCTTGTTTTTAAGGTCAATAGTAATCTTTAGTAGTAGTGAAATAAATTAGTGGACAAGCATACCGCTGCAACGAATCCGAAGTTGGCAACCGGACCCCAGAAATGAGTAGTCTTAGGTCCAACAGGACTATTAAGGCATGTCCTGAAGAACGACATTATCGATTTTGCAGTTACCAACACCTCTGCAATGATACCATTTACATAAAGTTATCTACTAAGCACATTTAACTACCAGTAACTTATAGCAAGATACATAAACATTATAATAGTTTTTTTGCAGGCAAGAAACATGTGAGTTGAATAACCAAAATTAGACAATAATTTACATCTCATGAAAAGTCCAACTACACAATTTGGGGTTTTGTCAAATTGAATTATAACCAAGTCCACAACTAGTCAAAAATAAAACTTTCACTTCATCATTTCTTGACATAAGTTTGTTAGAGATGTGATCAAATTAAATTAAGTAATACCCGGACTCAAATTGACTAGGTGCATTCAAGAAAAAAATAAACTAACACTTGAAACGTAATTTTTTCGAACCGGGTGCATTTAGTAAAAATCAAATATTTAACAAAAATTAAAACTATGCTGCAAAAATCCATGTGCGTCCCGTGACCCTCTAGACGCACCGTGGTTCCGTCCTTTTATAAGCTATAATTAGTGGTTCAATGCATCTAAGAAACTAAAAAGAGCTAATTCTCAAAATAGGACAAAAATTTAACTTTTTTCAAAAAAAGGTACAAAAATAATACCTATTCTCTAAATGGTCATGTGCGAATATGCGACTCCACTAATTTGTTGACACGTGTTCAGACAAAAAATACAACACCAATCATTTGTTGGCCCAAACAGATGTGCGAACGACGGTGTGCGAACGACGGCTAATGTGCGAACTAAGCCAACAAACATATACATATCCAGATCCGCAGATCCAAACACCACCACCATCCATCACACCATCCAAACACCACCACCATCCACCACACCATCGAAACACCACCACCATCGAGACACCACCATCGAAACACCACCACCATCGACACCACCATCAACAACCAAGCTGCCAACAAATAAAGAAGCTGCCAACTTTCTGATTTGGTTTTTATCAAGACCACCCAATTAGATTCCATTTAACCATTAATTCGTCCTATTTTCTAGAAAAATTTGATTACTAAATCTATGAATTTATTCATCCTATACTCCTATCAATGCACCCACGCATCATGATTCATATGACAAAGTCAATCATACAACTGGGAGTTAGATGTTCAAGACGACTTGAAAATGTTATAGCTGAGATAATGTAGGTTGATCTTGATGAAAATGATTCAATAGCTAAATTTGGAGGTGCCAATTTCGACATATTTCCTGTTAATTGGGTTGATCTGTGTTAAGTTTGAGTTCTAACCTATCCAACGGGTAAAAAGAAAGCTAATAGGAAACACAAGATATATTTGGCATACTATAACTTTTTGGACAAAGAAGAGTCTTGGACCAGCCCAACCGACCCTGCCTGTCCTGTACAACAAATACTCGTTTGGATGGTGGTGTCGATGGTGTGGTGGATGGTGGTGGTGTTTTGGATGGGTGGTGGATGAGGTGGTGTTTGGATATGTGGATGTGGATATATGTTTGTCGGCTTAGTTTGCACATTAGCAGGAATTCGCACACAGTCGTGCGCACATATGTTTGGGCCAACAAATGATGTATGTTGTACTTTCTGTGTGGACATGTGTCAACAAATTAGTGAAGTCGCACATTTGCATATGACCATTTAGGGAATGGGTATTATTTTTGGGGACAAGTTATCCAAGCCCCCTATTTTTGTTATCCAGGCCCGCCCCCCCCCCCCCCCCCCCCCCCCCCACCCCCACCGGTTTTATTGATTTTTATTTTATTTTTATAATTTTATTTATATCAAAAAACTATAAACCTGAAAGTACAGAACAGAAAATATAAAGTTTAATATGTCAAATGCTAAAAACTGTCAGAAATACGTAACAGAAACTGACAGAAAAATGTGTTAATACTGAAAAGTGAAAGGTGTCGATTTGACATCATAGGGGCTTCTATGGTATAACCCTTATTTTTGTATTTTTTTTTTGAAAAAAATTAAATTTTTGTATATCTCTTTTGAGAATTAGCTCAACTAAAAATTCAGTGCATGCAGTTAGATATCAAGCTTGTAACATCGTTAGTTAAAAAAAAAAAAATCGATCGTAGAAATATACTAGCAAGTTACAATAAAAAAAAAAATGTACTAACCTTATTTTCCACGAATAAACGACAGTTGGATATGTCGTACCGGAAATTGCCTGAGATGAAATGAATGAGAGAATGATATTATTGGTTGGAAGAAAAGGTGGGATACTTATATGCCACCTGCTCATGGATAACAGTTACACGAGTACATAATACTTATGTTTGTTTATTTTACGAATTGGTCCCTCGAGAATTTAATAATCACACATATTTTTAATGTATTTACATTACCCGTTTGGTTAGGGGGAATGAGAATGAATCTATGACTTTGAAAGTCATTCATGTTGTTTGGTTGGTTATTGGTTGGGGGGAATGGGAATGAGGATACGCACGGGTATGTGTTTCCTCATATATGATGTGTGTGGGGGGTTTCCTCATTCCCTCCAATACCCATTCCACCCTATACCTATACCCATACCCATTGTCACTCTTTTAGTTTTGATAGCACCCGCAGGTACCCGTGCGGTGCGACGAGTCGACGACAATAGCTATTATGTAATTAAATTTTTTGGTGACCAATTTTTTTTTATACGTTAAACGTGAGATATGGTTCTCGACTAAGTCGATGACCGGTGAGGTGAGGTCTGCTTTAAATAATAATGGTTTGGTATACAAATTCATTCGCAAATAGTTCATGTTCATTATTCATATTGAAGTTAGCTAGATATGTTAAAATTTAATAGTGAGATTTAAGTCTTGAATTAAATGTCTTGAATATAATGTAATTCCTAATATTATTGTAATATTTTTGTGTATTATAAATATGTACAAATAAGCAATGGAATGTGTATGTACTTAAAAATCTATACAGAAAAGGAAAATCTTAAAACTTACTCCCTCCGTCCCAATTTTATTGTCCCTTTTTTTTTTTTCGGACGTCCCAAAATTATTGTCTCATACCAAAAATAGAAAGTGAATAGGTACAAGAGTTTGGTAAAATTTACTATATTACCCTTGGTTGAAATTAATATTAAAGAAGTGTTAATTAATTGGTTAAGGGTAAACTTGTCATTTGGCAAAAAAGTAAGAGAGAAAGAAAATAGTGATAGTGACATTTTTCTAAAAGAATGTGTTTTTTGTCGGGGGACAATAATTTTGAGACGGAGGGAGTAATTAAGAGAGTTCATCATGTATTATAGATAATCATGTATTATAGATGGTATGATATGATATGCGTCGTAGATACATTTGGAGTCGTTACGCTTTATGTTCTCTTTGTAATACTGTAGATATGAAACGAAGGTTGTTGAGGCTCAAAATTTCTATGATAGGTTCCTTTTGATACTCTCTGCGCAGAAGAGTTTTACTAGCTCTTAACCTGTTTCGTGCGCAGTTAGAAAGATTAGCCGCAATGTGCGCGCGCTGTACCACACACCCAACTTTAAAAATAAATGTTTATTTGTAAATTTCACCAATCAAACACTTATACATGGGTAATAATAAAATCTATGATGAATAATTACATTTTTTTTTACATGTAGTGATTAAGTAAACATATATGGTTTTCCTGTTCAAATTATCTAAAGAATGTAAATTTTCAAGACATCTTCGTGGCCGTTGAGCATTTATAACATTTTTTTAAATCAACTTAAATTAAACATGCACTTAATGGAGTTTGAACTCTATTCGTAAAGATGTTGTGTGCTTTATACAAAACCATTTGCAATGGTTTGTGCGATTTTTGTTTGAGAACATTAATTTTGAGATAGAGAGATTAATAGATTATATATAATTCGGTTTCTAATGGCGGTATCTGATTCCTCATTAAGGCTAAGAACAAATCCAAGTTCATTTTAATATTCTAGCTCGCGTTAAATTCAAAGCGAATTTTTTTGGTGAAGATGCTTAGAATTTGTAGATATATTTTTTTAAGTTTACAAGTAGCACTTGTTTCACGCGGCTTAATACTTAAATATTTATTAAACCAAAAGTTGAATTATAGTTATTTCGACATCAGGTGAGATAAGTCTGGTTCAAACTCCACTAGTAAAGTCGTAACAATATACTATTTGTAAAAGTCAATATTTTTGGCACAATAAAATTATAGTAGTAGCCAACACCGGTTGACAATTTAATTAAAAAAATTCGGCTGTTAACAAAGAAAATATAAGTGCCTAAAACAAGATTCCGATTTTTATTTCATTAAACAAAAAATATAATTCGGTATATGTCATACTCACTACTCACTAGTCAACATATGGCTTGCACCCCTTGGTTCTGTTGAAGTGTTGTACCGTGTTTGTGTTTTCGTTTTGGAACTGTCTAAAAATCTTTTCATTTTTAATGTTTTTATTTTTTTTGGTACCAAAAGTTTCATGTTTTGGCCGACTAACATTTTTTTTTCTTTCTTGGGAATCATGGTTTCCGACCTTTGACCGACTAAGCCACGGGATCTAAGTCCACCGTCACACAGATTCAAACCGGATAAAATCCTCCCCTTTTCAAAAAAGTTGACGTGACCACTTAGAGTTATTTGCAACTAGCAGAAATTGAACTTAATACCGGTCAATACTTGCTACAAACTTTTACCACTACACCGTAAATTTTATTTATTTATTTATTTTCTTTTGCAATTTTCGTTAAATGGGTACTTTTAAATATACCACAAAAACAATCAGTCAATGTGGTGAGGCGAGATATAGTCATTGAATATTAAATGTTGCATTAAAACATTAGCTACTTAGCTTAGTATGTCTAGATAATTAAAGTTGGGAATATTTAGTGTAGTTTAATTAACCAAATGAGTAACCAGCCACATTTTATTCCACTGAGCCAAATTGCTCAAACTTTGGAACCAAAAATGACCCCTTAAGCAGGGGCTCTAATGAGCACTTGAGTAGTCGAGTGTACAGTTTAAGTGTAGTCGTATGAACGACATAAGAGTTTTGTACTTCAAGTAGTCGAGTATACATTTGAGCAGTATTATCTACGCTTCTGTCTAAACAATTTTTTTCTCTCTAAAACCTCAAGGTTGGCAGCTCGATGAAGAAGGGTCTCTTATATCAACAGGATTGGAATCTAAATTTTCAAAGAGTCTCCTAATATACCATCAAAACTTTAATGTAAGGTGTTAAATATGATCAAGTTTTGGCCTTTTAAACTTAAAGATCAGTTTTGTTTTTATGATTAAATATGCTATATACACACTAAAAATTGGTAAACTAGTTAGAGATCTTGGTAAAATAATTTCAAGGGAGACTGTAGATTAAAGACTTTTAGTATGACATATCTATAAACAAAGATAAGGAGCCCATCCTGAGTTTCTAACTTACAAATTCAAAGGAGACTGGCTGGAAACGATGGACAGGGAACTCAACCCCGCCAGATGCATAATAACAATTTTGACAGCAATCGGCTATGTGGTATCATTAATTTGTAATGTTTTATGCCTTCGTAGGAAGGTCACATGGTTCAAGTCTTGCATGTATGTATTTGATCTCTTAATTTCTATGATGGTCACATGTGTTTTGTAAGGGGTCGTCTTGCATATGTTAATCACAGGAAAATTGTCACAACGGGTTTATTTTTCAGAAGGGTTCAGTGGAGAGACAAATTTAATAGCCTTTTGGTTCTGAAATGTGTGATTAAGTGTAGAAATAACAACGGGTTTATTTTTCAGAAGTTTGGGTCATCTTGAGCCTTTTTGGGACTTGTAGCAAGATTTTGGCTTTTTAAAGATCCTAGTTGTGGGATCAATAGATGCAAGTGAAGATGAAATTATTTGCTCTTTATCAGCTCCAAGTGTGTTTCGCTAGCAGAAATACAAATCCTATACGCTAACTTATTCCTGCCACCATCATTGATCATCTAGTATGTTTCAGAAACTAAACATGAGTACCTTTTTAGTGTCACTGACATAACAGCCATATCCATCTGGTCACAACAACTTATGTGAAATTACTAAAGATTAAGAAAGATCTAGACATTAAATGTGTGACACTCGAACTTTACGGTTCATCCCATTTTATATAGTTTAAGTTCCCTTTATCAGTTAATTAATCATCTTGTCATCTGTTTACTGAATCAACTTTGGTACAAGTAAATGCCATTCTCGTGCTTCATTCCATCATAAGTATTTGCATTCTTCCTTAAATATATTGGTACTTTGCTAGTGACCTTTACATTTCACTATTTCAGCAGGTTACAGTTCAGCTAATCACAACAAGGTATTAAATTTCAAGAGGTTGGAAACAAATGAATGTGTTAGCTAACTGCCATTTTATGAATAGCTGATTTGGACATATTTGCTTATTGGAGGAAAGGGCAACTAGACGGGTCAGATTGTACTTTTGACATTATTGAAAATTTGCATCCCAGACAATTTAAGCAACGCGAACCCATGTTTCGTGATGGTATTTCTGCTAGATAAGTACCATGGATAGTTGATTCTCACACTAAAAGCAAAAAGTTTTATGTTCACATGCATTTACTTATCCCAATTCAAAAATCTATACAATGCCAAAATTGCGCAAGTCCTAAACAGGTTCAAGAAGGATCCAACATTCAACCCAAAATTGCCTGCAGCTAGTGTTTACACATGCATTCCGGGACTGGAAAAGTTATTACATCTCTGTCTCTCCTCTTAGCCCTCAGCTGTGGCTGCCCCTTAAAATTCTTTGACATTGTGACAATCTTTCTGTGTCCCACATATGCCCGATGACCCTTAAGAAAACAAAGAATAACAATAAAAATCATGTTTACCATAAACTATAAACTTGTAAAGATCCTGAGAAAAGATACCTGCAAGGCTCGGACCATATGACCATCATAAGAAGGCAGGAAAACGTCACTACTTAGTGATACTATATAATCAATTGCTGTCAAAATAGCAGTTCTGTTTTTGTATGGGTTGAGCTCATCATTTCGAGCCAACATCTCTTTTGTAACCACATTAACAAATTCAGACTTTATTGGCAGAATGGCTCGATCACCCCCAAACGGCTCTCCACCAGAAATATATACTTGAGAATTCTCTGGTGCCCCTGATTCTTTAAGAAGTCTGCATTTTTTTGAAAGAATTTTAGCAATTTGGCGAAAAATTACTGTTTCTAAGCAAGAGAAGCCTGGAAAATGTACCTTGCTGCTTCTAAAGCATTTAGAGGGCAACTTATGTTTGATCTTTTAGCAGGAAACTCAGGATTAGATTCTCTTTCTGCGTTTATAATGGTATCATAATCGGAGCCTAAGCCTATGAGGCATCCTGTTCTTACCCACACATCTTTTTCTAGACTGAGATGAATGGCTACGTACGGGCCTTCAATCCACATTCTTCTTGCAATTCGGTTACCAAGCTCTCTGATTGGTTTAGCAAACTTCAGTGCATGAAACGCTACCTGCAGTCATCAAACATGACCATAAGACTTAAATTATCTACAAATAAAAAGGTAAAAAGGAGTCGATAATGTTTGTTTAGTACCTTGCATCGAAGTTTTTGAAGGTCTGGTGGGAGATTTCTTGAAAGTTTAGATTCTATCCCTCTTAATACAAGAGACCCTTCTTCATTGAGCTGCAAGACATTAGTGTTTATAAGACTTGTAATCGTGCTTGTTTTGTAGGATAAAACCGAGCAGAAATGGTCGTTTGATGGTTCTTACCTTCTTAAAAAATCTTGCACGAATCCAAAATGGATGAACATTGTGTGGAATTTGATTCTCTAATGTCTGCCAAGAAACCAAATGTGTAGAAGGAAGAGATGATACAACTCGAATATCAGCTTTTAAAGTCTCCCTAAACTGTTGCACATCGAAAATGTCTGAAAATTCACTGCACAATCAAATACAGAAATTAAGGTCTAATTTTCCAAATGATCCTTAATTTTCCAAAAAGGCAAAAATTTAACTTCAAAACACATCCAATTGGTTTTTCTAGATGGCATATTAAGCAATTCTGAAACTCATATCAACAAGGCACACAAGCCTTCACAGCTTTTAAGTTTAATTCAACTAAAACGAGTAACTATGAACATAAACATTGCACGCATCCAACCCCTAAATCAGTTACCTGTTGCATCATGAATCCTAAATTTACAATAGGCACACATTAAACCCCGAATCAACTATATCGGAGCTAATATGAACACTAATTCAGCAGTTAGCACATAAGCATTTGCACATTCAACCCCATATCAGATATACGGGCCAATTATGAATGCTAAATTAATCGACAGTTGGACACACATTTAACATAATATATGAAGCTAAAATGAACCATAATTCAGCAATAAGCACATATTTAATCCAATAAAAATTTATGAACATTAATTCAACACTATGGATTAATAATGAACCCTTAATCAGCAAATAAGATTTAAGACACCAGTATACACACAAATTCACCAATAAATCAATATACATGAAAACATATCGGCTTTCTACGTGATCTTGATACACAATTCAGTTATGCAACATTCATAAACCCGAAACCAAATAAGTGATAAAAGTACAGTAATACCTTTCATCTCCATTTAAAACCGGCAAAACCAACGCAGCTTCAAGAATCCTAGCAATAACAACCGCATCAACAATCTGATTCCTAATCTCAAACAACCCACCCGAAACCACAACAACCAAAAACCTCTTCTTCTCATTTGCAATCACACCCGACAGTCTCCTATACTCCAAACTAAAATCCAAACACGGCACGTAGCCTTCCCCATCCGGCTGCTCCCAAAACTCCCCCACCGCCGACCTCGGCGGCAACGGCACCATCGCAGTCGTATCCAAACTCACCAACCCATCTTTCTCCCCATGACTCGGGTCCTCAAACACTGACGCCAACGAAGCTACAAAAATCGGCGTGTAAGAACCCGTGTGATCAGTGCGAGTGATTATCGAGATATTGGGCGTGTTTGAAAAGTGATTGACTGACGCGAAACATAGAACCGAAGCGAGGACGAGTGTGAAGAAGAAGAACGTGTGTGTTGATGGTGGTTGAGGGTTTGTGTAAGGGGGGTTTTTGGCGGGAAAGATGGTGAATAAATGATTTGGGTTCAGATTTAAGATTGAGTTCTTGGTTGGTGTGGATTTTGCCATTGATGGTGATGATGATTGAGCTCCTATTGTGTTTGTGTGTTGCTATAACTGTATTTATAACTGTTTTATGTGGAAATTCTGTTAATTTTGGCGCCAAATTTACTAACAAACTTATTAGCATGTAAGTGAAATAAAGTACGGAGTATTAGAGTTGAGTTATTTTATATACTAAAAAATGCTTACATACTAAGGGACTGATCCCCACCTTCGATCCCCATTTGATCTAATGGCTTGGATTAAAAGCTACCAAAATATAATCAAATCAAATTAATACGTAAGGGCATTCAAGTCATTCACCTACCGTTATCCATACCAACAACCACCACCAAATAGATTTGCACAAAATACACACACAAAACACTCCAGTACTGTGACAATCAAAAGCTCGTCTTCTAGATCCACAATATCTATCAACACACCAGTCGCACCTTCACTCCAGCAATCCTCACGACCATCGCCTCCACCACCGCCGGAGGAGGATGCTAACAACCGCGGCTGAGGCGTCGGTAAAGCTAATGTCAAGGAGTTTTGTTGAGGCTACCGTTACAGTGATTCGACGACTTGACGGTGGAGATCCGGATCCGGTAGATCTATTTGATCGGATCTCATCATCATCATCATCACCAAAACACAATAAAATGAATGAATCTAGCATTGATTTTACAATTTTCGCAGTAGTTGTTGTTCAATTTGATCCGATTCAACCTCCGATTGAACCTTTAATTCAAGGTATTTATACTCAAAACTTCTTATATTTTTCTTTTATTTTAGATCTCGTTCACAAGTTATGTATCCATGTTCGATTTTTAAGATGTGTTGTGTGCAATCATTTTGTTGTTGTTGTTCTTGAGCATGTTCATCTATTGTACAGTAACATTTTTAAATTGGTATGTCAACAAGTGTAGATTCAAATATTGTTCCAAGTAAAATAGTAATAATAAGCGTTTGTTGATGATTTTGGTGAAAAAATGTGTTATTAGTGATTACGGTTTAGATTCGTTAATGTAATTGATAATTTTAGTAAAGATGTGATAGCACAGGTGATAGCACATGTGATATCACAGGTGATAGCACATGTGATATCACAGGTGATAGCACATGTGAAGAAGCTCAAACACCTGTGATATCACAGGTGATATCATATAAGATATGTGATATCACATGTGATAGCATAGGTGATAGCACATGTGATATCACATGTGCCAGACCACCAACAGGCAACGCCCCATTGATTAATGGGCTAAGGAGTCACAAAAACCCGTAAACACTAGTATTAGAAACATCATGTGAAGAAGCTCAAACACCTGTGATATCACATGTGATAGCACATGTGATATCACTGGTGATAGCACATGTGATATCACTGATGTGATATCACATGTGCCAGACCACTGACAGGCAACGCCCCATTGATTAATGGGCTAAGGAGTCACAAGAACCCGTAAACACAAGTATTAGAAACATAACCCATAGTGAAGATACCAAGCCCTGCCATTTTGTCCCACATCACTAATCTCAAACTAAAGATTTTGAAACAAAGACACAGAAATACAAGTATTCCGTCTCAAGATAATTAAGGAAACTTTTGGGAAAGGTCTTCCGAAAGAGAGTCAATAGGCCAACAAAAACAGCTTTGAAAATCATCATGGTATAGAACACATCTCAAATCAAAACACGCTCAGAGTATATTCAAGTATTCTGCTACCACAGGGTATACTTTATTAGAGAACAACGCATAACACAAGTCATAGTTTCGGGGAAACAGATACAACAATTGTAAAACCCTAAAAATCTAAAATGTGCAAAAGACCAAAATGCCCCTACAACTTGAAAATTAAATAAAGGCTTATATAACTTATAAATTAATTCCAAAAATTATGAAATGTACCAAAGTATGACATGAAATAATTAGAGAGTATCAATAAATATTTGTGCAAGCTATAAAAATTATTATTGCACATAAACAAGTTCAAAAATAATTAAGTATACATTTATTTAATTTTAAAAGTTATTTAAGTATATTTAAATTACAAATAAATGGGAATTAATGCCAAATAAATGGTGATTGACCTATGCATTGATTAGGCCGCTCCTCTTGATCCCCCTCCTCCTAATATTCGGCCTTATCACTATCTAAATGACCAAATCATTTTCCTTTACAAAAACAAAAACCGAAACTCCATAAACCCTAGAAATAATCACCAATAATTCGTGCGACTTCCTGGAGGTGTGAGATTATTTTTCGTGTGTTCTTGAGCATCAATTGAATCCTAGAAAAATATCCTTGGAGCTGTGTGTGGGCGGATTCGATTGTGGTCAATTATTTCCTATCGCTAGAACCAATTGTAAGTTAATTCGTCTATGATTCATACGACTCTTATAAAATTCGTTCCTCATTTTTCTCAAGATCCTCACATCATATATACTCTATGAAAAATGATTACAAGATTTGTAGATCGTTCGTGAGGCCGTGGTAAATTGTGGTGTGTCGCGCGTAGAACCGAAAGGAAAGAATTCGTGCCAACCTTTCGACTCATCCTAAATTCGGTTTGTCATTTTTCCTGAATCCTTTATGATCTAAGAACATCAAATAAAATGCTATACACGAACCATGCATGATCTACGAATTAATTGGGAATTAAATCTTAAAATCGTGTTTAAATCCAAAATAGTTGAATCCGAATTTTTGGGGCTTCTTATTTATTTTATTTGGACTCTACATGATCATAATATTCTGAGAAAAATGCTACTTCAAATTATTGGGGCCTAATCGAATTATTTGTGGATTTATTTATTTTACCGATTTAAAGGAAATTAAAAAGAAAAAGAAATAAAATGTAATTCGAATTAGGGTTTATAAATTAGGGCTTGAATTTGACTGAAAAATGATGTTATAATGATTATATGATGATTGGTGAATGATTGATATTTTTAGGGTTAGGATTTTGTTAATAAAAAGTGTTATACGATTTGATTTAAAATGTTAGGGGGTGTTTTGTAACTTTTGAAACTTAAGGGTTATGTTTAGAACTTATTTTGGGCTGTGAACATTTCGAATAAAATATAAGTTGAGGGCCCCATGTGTAATTTTTATATTTAAAGGGATTAAAATGTTTATTTTAATAAAGTACAATTCAATTTGTAAATAATTAAAATGAAGGGACTAAATATGTAAATTCTGGAAACTTAGGGTTGATTTGAGTAATAAATTATATTCAGGGGGTTATGTGTCATTTTGGTAATTTAATGGCTTAATATGTAATTATTGATAATTAAAGATTGAAAATGTAAATTAAGGGTTAAATATGTAACTTTGATAACTTGAGGGACTTGATGTGTAATTTATGAAAACTTAAGGGTAAATTCGTATAATATGATGAAATAAGTGTCCATTGTGTAATTTTGATAAACTAAGGGTCTAATGTGTAATTATGGATATTATAAGGTTTAAAATGTAAATTATATAACTTAAGGGTGTAAAGTGTAAAATTGGGAAACTTGAGGGGCTGAACTTGTTAACTTGATAAATATGGATTCAAAACAGATTATTTGGGATATTTTCATAATTGAACCTTATCTTTGATATAATTACACTTAAAACCCTAATTTATGTAAAGTTGTCATAAGTAACCCTAAACTTTTGTGACTTGTCAAAATACACCCTAAAACCATAATATGATTTAATAACGACTTAACCTAAATGAGAATATGGAAATCTTACTAATTATGGAAACTTTCTAAATATGGAAACCTGCTAAAAATGGAAAGTTACTTAAAATGGAAAGGTTTGTAATTCTTTTCTACCCCTCTAGGTGTGAAGAAGGAGAGGACCTGATCTTTTCATCTTATTCATTTCTGGTTGTGTTTGCTTTTGAAATAAGGTACAGATATTCTGCCCTTTTTAATAAGGTGCCTTCGACCTCTTGATTTCTGATTTGAACCTTTGATATGAACCTTTGACTTCTGAACCTCTTATATGAACCCTGTGATATGAACCTTGAGATTTGGACCATGATTATGACATATGAACCTTTACTATGATATGAACCTTTGACCTTTGACCTTGACCCCAGTTTGATACTACGAGCCAAAATATGTTTCCTAGCCATGAAGGTAACATGGCCGTGTCATTGATGCACCAATGGCATGACTCTTGTGTGGTCAGAGTGATTAACCACACCGTCCCCATTTGATATGATATGCGCGCTTTATGATTTGTTATGGCCAATATGATTTGTTTGGGGGGGGGGGGGCGTATGGATGCATCCTAGATATGTTATGATATGTTTTTATATGATATGATATGGTGACTGGGGCTGGGTGCAATCCACTCCTTTCACAAAATATGGGAGCTGATCACTCCAACTGGTACATGAGGACACCCCTCATATTATCGGCTTATTCGAGAGGCATCCCCTCTATATGATTATGATATGCTATGATATGATATGTTATGATATGGGCTCGTGGTGGATGACTGTCCTAACCTTTACTCTTGTACCCTATTTATATCTCTTTCATTATGTTTCGTTTCCGTTTATTATATATATCTGTTCACTGGGCTTTTTAAGCTCAGCCGCACGTTTTCTTTTCGTGTGCGGCAGGTATCTAAGCTAGGAGCTTTTGGATTATGCTTTGGATGGGATGAGAGTTAGATGAAGCTTTGACCTTAGATGACCACCTTTATTTTATGACTTTGTTGGGACATGATTTCCTTTGTATTCGTACCTTTGGATTATTTTCCTTTCCTTGAACTCATGTATTATTCAAGTCGTGTTGACTTGACTTTCTCTTATGTATTTGTTTAAGACTTCCGCTGTGCTATTATGTATGCTTTGATTTGTCACCATAATGTGATGCTTCTACCCTTGTCGGGTTGGGGTGTTACAATTATGGTATCAGAGCCAGGTTGCGACCTGTAGTACATAAGTCATGGCCTGTGAGTCTTATGGACCCTAGGATTTGACCCTTAAGGCTTAAGTTTTGTCTGGTGAGGTTTTGGGTAGTCATAGGTTCTGTTTCGTCTTCCATTTCGTGCTTATTCACTTATATTTTTGCTAATCGTTTTCGAAATCATTCAGATGGTGAATACTCGACATCAGGAATATAATGGAGGGACCCCTGATTTTATGGCCATGATAGCAGAAGCTTTGGCCAACGCTCTTCCTAACTTGGTGACTCAAGTCACCAACAATATTCAGAATGGGGCAGGTTCTTCCGGAGGTGGTGGTGCAGGTTCAGGTCCAGGTGGTGGTGGTGGAGGTGCTCCACCAGTTGGTATCCATGTTTGGATTGAGAGGTTTAACAAGCTCAAACCCCTCTCTTTCCGGTCAGCTGCCGTCCCCACTGAGGCAGAAGACTGGATTATCCACATGGAAAAGATGTTTAAGGTTTTGGGCTGCCCAGATGAGTTTAAGACGAGATTGGCTGCATTTAAGTTTGAAGGTGATGCACAGAGCTGGTGGACAGCTTATGTCCAGGCTCAGGAGCAGGGTTTTGAGGAGACTTGTACTTGGGAGGATTTCATGGGTATCTTTTATAAGCAGTACATTCCAGTGGCGGAACAGCAGCGATATGAGCGGGAGTATGGTAACATCCGTCAGGGGGACCGAGAGACGACTGTGGAGTTTATGCAACGATTTATGAGGCTGGCCAGTTTCGTTGGGCCAGAGATTACGGGAGATGCTTACCGTCAGGCTAAGACGTTTAAGTGGGCGTTAAAGAAATGGATATTGGACCGTATCGTGAATACGCATTATGATGATGTGGCCGCGGTTGCGAACGACGCTCGCAACATTGAGATGTTGCATAGTGATGGTAGTGGTTATAATAAGCGTGATAGGGATGGTAACCGGGTGCATTCCAGGGGACAGAGTCAGCAAGGTCAGGGTCAGGATTTCAGAGGTCGACAGGACCAGGCATCCGAGCAGAGAGGTCGACAGGACCATAGGTATGATCAGCGTGGTCGCCAGGACCGGGACTACAGTCAGAGGCGACAGGATTCTCGGGGTTATGATAGGCAGGTTTCTGGGAGGAGTGGCTACAACAACAACAATAACAACCAACGTCAGTATCGTGATCAGACTACTCGGGGTGCTCAGTTGGGTTATCAGTCAGGTTCTTCTGGACAGGGGAGGACTAATGAAGTGTTACCTCCTCCACCGCTGTGTCCCACTTGTGGAAAGCCTCATCCGGGGCCATGCCACAAGGCTACCGGGGGTTGCTTTGCTTGTGGGTCTACTGCTCATCGGGTGAAGGACTGCCCACAGGGAAAGCAGGTTGTTCCATCAGGTTCGGGTAGGCCAGCTCCTACTACCGGCCGGGTTTATTCTCTCACACGTGATCAGGCGGCAGGCACGTCAGGTACCATTACCGGTTATCTTTATGTTGGAGATCATATTGTTTTTGTTTTATTTGACACCGGTGCTACGCATTCTATAATATCTAATACGCTTGCCAAGAAAATAAAAGTAACTCCAACACCATTGAATAATCTTATATCTATCTCTACTCCTATGAAAACCCAAGTCACCATCGATTGTGAGTATGTAGATTGTCCGCTAAGATTTGATGATTGTGTTCGTCCGGCTAATCTGCTTCCTCTCGATATGATTGATTTTGATATAATTTTGGGTATGGACTGGTTGTCTTCCCATAAGGCCTCTATCGACTGTCATGCCAGATGTGTAAGATTTGGTGATATCCATCATCCGGATTTTGTTTATCACGGTTCTCAGCCTTTGAAATCTGTTAAACTCATTTCTGCTATGAAAGCGCGGACTCTAATCTCTCATGGTTGCCAAGGGTTTTTGGCCTCTGTTAAAGATACGTCTTCTCAGGGACCTGATGTTAGTAGTGTTCCCATTGTTCGGGAGTTCGCTGATGTCTTTCCCGTAGAACTTCCTGGTATTCCTCCCACCAGAGAAGTTGAATTCAGTATTGATCTAGTTCCCGGTGCTGAGCCTATCTCTAAGGCCCCGTACCGAATGGCTCCAGTTGAACTCAAAGAATTGAAAGTGCAGTTAGAGGAGTTATTGGGGAACGGTTTTATTCGTCCGAGTGTTTCTCCCTGGGGCGCTCCTGTGCTATTTGTGAAAAAGAAGGATGGTAGTATGCGCCTTTGTATTGATTACCGGGAGCTCAACCGCATTACTATCCGTAACCGCTATCCCCTTCCGCGCATCGACGATTTGTTTGACCAATTGCAAGGGGCAAAGCACTTCTCTAATATTGATTTGAGATCGGGATACCATCAGCTTGGTGTGAGGGAACAAGATGTTCCCAAGACTGCCTTTCGCACCCGCTATGGTCATTACGAATTCCTGGTTATGCCTTTCGGCTTGACCAATGCTCCGGCCGTTTTTATGGACCTTATGAACCGGGTTTTTCATGAGTTCCTCGATAAATTTGTCATTGTCTTCATCGATGATATTCTTGTCTATTCGAAATCTAAGGAGGAGCACGAACAGCATCTTCGGACTGTGTTGGAGATTCTTAGACAGAAGAAGGTGTACGCGAAGTTTTCTAAGTATGAATTCTGGTTGAGTCAGGTCGCTTTTCTAGGTCACGTTGTTTCTGCGGAGGGTATCACTATGGACCCAGCGAAGGTCGAGGCTATCACTAAATGGCCTAGACCTACAAATGTGACTGAGGTGAGAAGTTTTCTGGGACTCGCTGGTTATTATCGTCGTTTTGTTGAGGGTTTCTCGCGGCTGGCCTTGCCATTGACACAGTTGATGAGAAAAGGGGAGAAATTTGTATGGACTGAGGAGAGGGAGAACAGTTTTGAGGAGCTTAAGCAGAGATTAGTGTCGGCACCTATTCTGACTCTTCCGTCTGGTTCGGGTGGTTACCAGATCTATAGTGATGCATCTAAAAAGGGTTTGGGTTGCGTTTTAATGCAGCATGGGAAAGTCATCGCCTATGCTTCGAGGCAACTGAAACCGTACGAAGAAAATTATCCGACGCACGATTTGGAATTGGCTGCAGTGGTTTTCGCTCTTAAAATATGGCGGCATTATCTCTACGGCGGGTCATGTGACATTTTCACCGACCACAAAAGCCTTAAATATATTTTCACGCAGAAGGAGCTAAATATGAGACAGAGGCGATGGTTGGAGCTCCTGAAAGATTACGACACCCACATCCAGTATCATCTCGGCAAGGCAAATGTTGTTGCCGACGCTCTGAGCCGGAAGTCGGGTATGGTTGCTAGTCTAAATTTTGAGCCTCGGATTCTAAATGATTTGGAGATTCTAGATGTTGAGTTTTGTGTTCGGGGTTGTGACGGTTACTGGGCTAGTCTAAAGGTTGAGTCTAATCTCATCCTGCGGATTAAAGAAGCCCAGAAAGATGACGGTGAACTCTGGGCCATTGTGCAGAATGTGGAAGATGGAAAGCAATCTGAGTTTCGGGTTGATGAGTTTGGTGTGGTATGGTTCGAGGATCGTCTGTGTGTTCCTAACGATCCTGATTTGCGAGAGGCTGTTTTGTCAGAGGCGCATAGTTCTCCCTTTACTATACATCCGGGTTCCACCAAAATGTACCGAGATCTGAAGCAGCACTTTTGGTGGAGCGGCATGAAACATGATGTGGCGTCTTATGTAGCTAGGTGTTTGACTTGTCAGCAGGTCAAGATCGAGCACCAGAGAGCTAGTGGGTTATTACAGCCGTTAGATATTCTGACTTGGAAATGGGAGGAGGTTACTATGGATTTTGTTACGGGATTACCTATTACTAGAAGGAAACATGACGCGATTTGGGTAGTCGTTGACCGGCTGACCAAATCTGCTCATTTCCTACCCATTCGTGTGAAGTACGGTGTTAATAAGTTGGCGGAGATCTTTAGGCAGGAGATTGTTAGGCTTCACGGTATGCCCACGGCCATTATTTCTGATAGAGATCCACGTTTTACTTCTAGATTCTGGAGGGGTTTACAAAAGTCTTGGGGTGCACGACTCAAGTTCAGTACGGCTTTCCACCCTCAGACAGATGGTCAGTCAGAGCGGACCATCCAGACATTGGAGGACATGCTGAGGGCATGTGCGTTAGAGTGGACGGGTAATTGGGACGAGTATCTTTGTTTGGTAGAGTTCGCTTATAACAACAGCTGGCATGCTAGTATTCGGATGGCTCCTTTCGAGATGTTGTATGGACGGAAATGTAGAGCACCCGTCTGTTGGAACGAAGTGGGAGAGCGTGCTATTGAGGGTCCGGAGTTGGTTCAGATCACGAATGAGAAGGTAGATGTTGCTAGGGAGAAGTTGAAAGAAGCTCGGGCTCGTCAGAAAAGTTATGCGGATAAGCACCGTCGTGATTTGGAGTTTCGGGTGGGTGATCGGGTCTTCCTTAAGGTTTCACCGTTTCGAAGAGTTAAACGTTTCGGAATCAAGGGCAAGCTGAGTCCTCGATTCATCGGGCCATTCGAGATCCTGGAACGTATTGGAGAGGTTTCCTACCGTCTAGCTCTACCTCCTCAGCTTTCGCATGTGCATGATGTATTCCATGTATCTCTTCTACGGGGATACAACTATCACCCTTTTCATGTGGTATCTTACCCTTTCGATCAGATTCAGCCGGATATGTCTCTTCCGGAGGAGCCGGAAGCGGTTCTGGATCGCCAAGAGCGAGTTATGAGACGTAAAGTCATTCCATTCGTTAAGATTCTTTGGCGGAACCACCCAGAGCGGGAAGCTACCTGGGAGACCGAGGAGTCTATTCGAGCTAGTTATCCTCATTTTGTATTCTGATCTGGTATGTCTCTATTTTGTTTCCGTTCCATTTCAGTTCTACTTCTTTGCAAATTTCGAGGACGAAATTTTTCGTTTAGAGGGGAAGAGTTGTAAAACCCTAAAAATCTAAAATGTGCAAAAGACCAAAATGCCCCTACAACTTGAAAATTAAATAAAGGCTTATATAACTTATAAATTAATTCCAAAAATTATGAAATGTACCAAAGTATGACATGAAATAATTAGAGAGTATCAATAAATATTTGTGCAAGCTATAAAAATTATTATTGCACATAAACAAGTTCAAAAATAATTAAGTATACATTTATTTAATTTTAAAAGTTATTTAAGTATATTTAAATTACAAATAAATGGGAATTAATGCCAAATAAATGGTGATTGACCTATGCATTGATTAGGCCGCTCCTCTTGATCCCCCTCCTCCTAATATTCGGCCTTATCACTATCTAAATGACCAAATCATTTTCCTTTACAAAAACAAAAACCGAAACTCCATAAACCCTAGAAATAATCACCAATAATTCGTGCGACTTCCTGGAGGTGTGAGATTATTTTTCGTGTGTTCTTGAGCATCAATTGAAGCCTAGAAAAATATCCTTGGAGCTGTGTGTGGGCGGATTCGATTGTGGTCAATTATTTCCTATCGCTAGAACCAATTGTAAGTTAATTCGTCTATGATTCATACGACTCTTATAAAATCCGTTCCTCATTTTTCTCAAGATCCTCACATCATATATACTTTATGAAAAATGATTACAAGATTTGTAGATCGTTCGTGAGGCCGTGGTAAATTGTGGTGTGTCGCGCGTAGAACCGAAAGGAAAGAATTCGTGCCAACCTTTCGACTCATCCTAAATTCGGTTTGTCATTTTTCCTGAATCCTTTATGATCTAAGAACATCAAATAAAATGCTATACACGAACCATGCATGATCTACGAATTAATTGGGAATTAAATCTTAAAATCGTGTTTAAATCCAAAATAGTTGAATCCGAATTTTTGGGGCTTCTTATTTATTTTATTTGGACTCTACATGATCATAATATTCTGAGAAAAATGCTACTTCAAATTATTGGGGCCTAATCGAATTATTTGTGGATTTATTTATTTTACCGATTTAAAGGAAATTAAAAAGAAAAAGAAATAAAATGTAATTCGAATTAGGGTTTATAAATTAGGGCTTGAATTTGACTGAAAAATGATGTTATAATGATTATATGATGATTGGTGAATGATTGATATTTTTAGGGTTAGGATTTTGTTAATAAAAAGTGTTATACGATTTGATTTAAAATGTTAGGGGGTGTTTTGTAACTTTTGAAACTTAAGGGTTATGTTTAGAACTTATTTTGGGCTGTGAACATTTCGAATAAAATATAAGTTGAGGGCCCCATGTGTAATTTTTATATTTAAAGGGATTAAAATGTTTATTTTAATAAAGTACAATTCAATTTGTAAATAATTAAAATGAAGGGACTAAATATGTAAATTCTGGAAACTTAGGGTTGATTTGAGTAATAAATTATATTCAGGGGGTTATGTGTCATTTTGGTAATTTAATGGCTTAATATGTAATTATTGATAATTAAAGATTGAAAATGTAAATTAAGGGTTAAATATGTAACTTTGATAACTTGAGGGACTTGATGTGTAATTTATGAAAACTTAAGGGTAAATTCGTATAATATGATGAAATAAGTGTCCATTGTGTAATTTTGATAAACTAAGGGTCTAATGTGTAATTATGGATATTATAAGGTTTAAAATGTAAATTATATAACTTAAGGGTGTAAAGTGTAAAATTGGGAAACTTGAGGGGCTGAACTTGTTAACTTGATAAATATGGATTCAAAACAGATTATTTGGGATATTTTCATAATTGAACCTTATCTTTGATATAATTACACTTAAAACCCTAATTTATGTAAAGTTGTCATAAGTAACCCTAAACTTTTGTGACTTGTCAAAATACACCCTAAAACCATAATATGATTTAATAACGACTTAACCTAAATGAGAATATGGAAATCTTACTAATTATGGAAACTTTCTAAATATGGAAACCTGCTAAAAATGGAAAGTTACTTAAAATGGAAAGGTTTGTAATTCTTTTCTACCCCTCTAGGTGTGAAGAAGGAGAGGACCTGATCTTTTCATCTTATTCATTTCTGGTTGTGTTTGCTTTTGAAATAAGGTACAGATATTCTGCCCTTTTTAATAAGGTGCCTTCGACCTCTTGATTTCTGATTTGAACCTTTGATATGAACCTTTGACTTCTGAACCTCTTATATGAACCCTGTGATATGAACCTTGAGATTTGGACCATGATTATGACATATGAACCTTTACTATGATATGAACCTTTGACCTTTGACCTTGACCCCAGTTTGATACTACGAGCCAAAATATGTTTCCTAGCCATGAAGGTAACATGGCCGTGTCATTGATGCACCAATGGCATGACTCTTGTGTGGTCAGAGTGATTAACCACACCGTCCCCATTTGATATGATATGCACGCTTTATGATTTGTTATGACCAATATGATTTGTTTGGGGGGGGGGCGTATGGATGCATCCTAGATATGTTATGATATGTTTTGATATGATATGATATGGTGACTGGGGCTGGGTGCAATCCACTCCTTTCACAAAATATGGGAGCTGATCACTCCAACTGGTACATGAGGACACCCCTCATATTATCGACTTATTCGAGAGGCATCCCCTCTATATGATTATGATATGCTATGATATGATATGTTATGATATGGGCTCGTGGTGGATGACTGTCCTAACCTTTACTCTTGTACCCTATTTATATCTCTTTCATTATGTTTTGTTTGTTTCGTTTCCGTTTATTATATATATCTGTTCACTGGGCTTTTTAAGCTCAGCCGCACGTTTTCTTTTCGTGTGCGGCAGGTATCTAAGCTAGGAGCTTTTGGATTATGCTTTGGATGGGATGATGTTGGGTCTAAAATGCTGCTGATTGGAGAATTACAACTCTGCCGAATAGTTATGTAACTCTGCCGATTAGCACAAGAACTCTGCTGTTTTGATAACTCTGCTGTTTTGGTATAATAGGCATATTGTAACTCTGCTGCTAGCTCACGAGGACTCTGCTGCTAGAAGGATTACTCTATTGCTTGTTATTTATGTAAAGTATGTTAAGATAAGTATAGAAAAGATACGTATGAATATTTTTCTTGTATAGGAAGTCTTGTAAACCGACTAGGACTCCTTATGCTATAAAAGGAGGTTCTAGAGTTAGGGTTAGATGTCGATTGATTAATCATCTTAGCATACGTATTATTGTTTTCACTTCAAGGTTTCTTGTAACCCTATTGCTATTCAGAGCAATCGTATTAATATATTGAAGTGTTGTTTGATAATTCGTTTGTGATTTCTTCTTAAGATCAAATATTAGTTTCCGCATAATATTTGATATACAGTTTCTATACCTATTACTTTAGATTTATCTAAGGTAATTAACAAGATCGTGAAGCTCAACTGGGATCAACAAGTGGTATCAGAGCTTGTGATCTAGAAACTGGTACCAAGAAGAATTACTGAAAACAAGATCTGTTTAATCATCAAAGCAAGCAATGGATTCCGATTCAACACACATGGTTACTGCATCAAGAGTTCCCATGCTCAAGACTGACGAGTATGAGATCTGGAAGATGAGGATTCAACAATACATAAAAATGGTTGATTACTCACTTTGGGACGTTATTCTTGAAGGTGACAAAGTGCAAACCAAGACTGCTGCTGGTTCAGTCTTGACTCTCAAAACAAGTGAGGAGAAAGCACAGAGAAGATTGGAGGTTAAAGCTCACAGTATTCTCATGATGGGAATACCTAATGATTATCAATTGAGTTTTAATCATCTGGAGTCTGCTAAGGAGTTATGGGAAGCCATCGAACTTCGATTTGGTGGGAATGAGGCTACAAAGAAATCAAGAAAGAATCTTCTGAAGCATCAGTTTGAGACTTTCTCTGCTTTAAGTTCTGAGAACATTGAAGGAACTTATGATCGACTTCATAAGTTAACCAGTCAGATGGCTCTTTTGAAGATTAATGTACCTAAAGAAGATATCAATCTAAAGTTTCTGAGAAGTCTATCTTCTGAATGGAACACTCATACAGTGGTTTGGAGACACAAGGATGATTTTGATACTATGACATTGGATGATCTGTACAACAACTTGAAGGTTTATGAATCTGAAGTGAAGGGATTGTCAAGTTCATCTTCTACCACAAATAATCTTGCTTTTGTCTCCTCAAACAGCAAGAATATTGGTAGACATCAAGAACAGCACTCTGCTGGTGGTGCTTCTGCTCCTGCTGTTGGTTCACATGTCTCTGCTGCTGACTCTGCTAACACCAACACCATCAGTGATGCTGCTATTTGTGCTTATCTGGCTGAACTCACTACAAGTACTTCAGTCATGCCTCAAGATCTGGATGAACTTGATCCTGATGATGTTGAAGAGATGGATATGCATTGGCAGTATGCAATGCTAACTATGAGGGCAAGGAGGTTTCTTAAGAGAACTGGTAAAGAGATGAAGTTCAGAAGAAATAGGAATGTGGGATTTGACAAGTCAAAGGCTGAATGTTTCAACTGTCATAAGAAGGGACACTTTGCAAGGGAATGCAAAGCACCCAAAAGAAACATTGCAGATACCAAGAAGGTTACTGTTGAAGAGTCAAGTCCTGATACTGCTGCTGCTGCTATGGTGTCATGTGATGGGTTTGGAGAGTTTGATTGGAGTGAGCATGCTGAAGATGGTCCTAACTATGCTTTGACAGCTGAAGAGGAATCTCAAGTTCAACACTTTGCTCTTATGGCCTATTCTTCTTCTGGATCAGACTCTGAGGTATCCAATGATTCAACTTGTTCTTTTAAATCATGTTCTGATAAAATTGAGATGCTTGAGTCTAGCTGTGGAAACCTTAAAAAGGAAAATGATATAATTAAGCTAGATAATCTTAGTTATGCATATGGTTTAAAGAACTTAGAAGAGAAATTAGAATTTTATAAAAAGGCTGAAATTGAATACCTTGATCAGATCACTGTCTTGAAAAATGAAATTATCTTAAAAGATGATGAGATTAAGGTTCTTATGGAAAAAGTAGAACAGGCTGAACAGGCTAGAGATACAGCTAAGAGTGAGACTGAGAAACATGTTGTTATGATAGAAAAACAACAATTTGCCACAGACATTCTCAGTAAACCATTAGGGAGACACTTTACTGGTTTAGGATATAATGTTGTTTCTCATCCTAATAAGCTTAGTGCTAATGCTCCTCCTACTAGGACACTATCATTCATCTCTGAGTCTGGAGCTACACATATAGGTGAAATTAGTAAACCTGTTGTTGAAACTAATGAAAAAGAAATAGAGTCACCTAAGGTTGAGGAAAAGAAGTATGATGATGCACCCCTAATTGAAGATTGGGTGTCTGACAGTGATGATGATGAAGTGGAATCTGATTCAACCCCTAAGAACAAAAAGGAAGAAATTCCTACTGTTGTTGAATCAAAAGCACCTAGGACTAAAAAGGTTGATTTTGTTAAGCCTAGGTTTGGTAAACGTATCTCTAGGAAGATGGCTGAGTATGAAAACACACCTAGAGTTTATCCTAAAAGAACAAATAACTTGTCTAGGGGAAATCAAAGAAATTGGAACAACCTAGTTTCACACAAATTAGGTACTGATTTTCAATTACTAAAGAAGGCATGTTATTGTTGTGGAAGCTTTGAACATTTGCAGGATGAGTGCTATAAGAAACCTGCTTGGAACCAGTACACTAGGGTGAACCATAGAAACTTTGGTAGAAAGACTCACCCACATCCCAAAAGAAATATGGTTCCTAGGGAAGTTCTGATGAGAGATGGTACTTCTAGAGTTATCTCTCCTATTGCCCCAAATGTGCCCATAAAGAAGAAAATAGATGACTCTGCTGTTAAGGCAAACCCTGCTGTTAAAGCAAACTCTGCTGTTCAGGCAGACTCTGCTGTTTTGCCTAAAGTTGTGACTGATACTGTTGTGGGCAATCATTTTTATGCTGTTAAAGCCTCAGCTTGCTGGGTCTGGAAACCAAAAGTTAAAGTTTTAGATCATGTTCTCAGACACAGCAGTGCACCAATGCAGTTGAAGAAATTTGACTACTTTGATGCACAAGGTAGATCCAAGTCAGTAATGGCTTGGGTCCCCAAGAGAAACTAATTCTCTTACTTTTTGTGCAGGGCAATCTACAAAAGGAGCTAAAGGACAAATGTATTTTTGATAGTGGATGCTCTTCACATATGACTGGAGACCAAAGCAACTTGGAGAATTTTGAAGCTTTGGATGGTGGTTATGTGGCCTTTGGGAATGACCCTAAAGGAGGAAAAATAGTTGGACAAGGCATCATCAGAACTGGAAAGTTGGATTTTGAGAAAGTGTATTTGGTGAATGGTCTCAAATTTAATCTTTTTAGTGTCTCACAAATGTGTGACAGGAAGAATTTTGTTCTTTTTACCGACACTGAATGTCTTGTTTTGTCTCCTGACTATAAGATTCCTGATGATAAATTGGTGCTTCTTAAAGTCCCTAGACATGACAATATATACAGTGTGGATATAAAGAATATTATTCCCAAAAGAGATTTGACTTGTCTGTTTGCCAAAGCCACTGTTGATGAATCCAAACTATGGCACAGAAGGCTTGGTCATTTGAACTACAAAGCTATGAACAAGTTGGTGAAAGGGAACTTGGTCAGAGGATTGCCTTCAAAGGTCTTTGAGAATCCTGAAGTTTGTGTTGCTTGCCAGATGGGAAAGCAACATAGAGCTTCCTGTAAGTCCAAATTGGTGAATTCTATAACTGAACCTTTGTTTATGTTACACATGGACTTATTTGGACCTACATATGTGAATAGTTTAAATAAAAAGATGTATGGTTTAGTGGTCACTGATGACTATAGTAGGTTCACTTGGGTTTTCTTTTTGGCTACTAAGGATGAAACAGCTGGCATTCTTAAGGCTTTTATTACCAGGATAGAAAACCTATTTAATCATAAGGTCAAAGTCATCAGATGTGATAATGGAACTGAATTTAAGAACAAGGTGATGAATCAGTTCTGTGAGGAAAAGGGTATAACTAGACAATTTAGTGTAGCTAGAACTCCTCAGCAAAATGGTGTGGCTGAGAGAAGGAATAGGACATTAATTGAAGCTGCAAGAACTATGTTGTCAGAGTCTAAGTTACCCACTATCTTTTGGGCTGAAGCAGTCAACACTGCTTGTTATGTGCAAAACAGGACTAAGATAGTTAAGCCTCATAACAAGACCCCCTATGAGTTATTGCATGGTAGAAAACCAATGATAGGTTTCTTAAGACCATTTGGGTGTCCTGTTACTATATTGAACACCATTGACCACTTAGGAAAGTTTAGTGAGAAAGCAGACATAGGTTTCTTTGTTGGTTACTCTACTGAAAGTAAGGCTTTTAGAGTTTTTAATCAAAGAACTGGGTATGTAGTGGAAAATTTACATGTGACTATTAGAGAAACCACACCTAATGTTGATGGAAAAGGACCTGACTGGATGTTTGATATTGATTCTTTAACCAAAAGTATGAATTATCAACCAGTTGTTGCAGGTACTACTAACATGTCTGCAGGTACACAAACTAACCCTAATGCAGGTACACAAGCAACGAAGGATGGATCTGCAGAGGAATTTGTGTTGATTGAAAAGTGGAAATATGATCAGTACTTCACTCCTAAAGAAGGAAAAAGTTCAGATGATGCTGCTGTTCACAAAGATGTTGATGTGGAAGGAGTTGATGAACCTTCTCATGATGATAAGGAAAGAAGTACAGAGTCACAAGTTGATGGAATTCAAGGGAATACACCAAGCAGCAGTTCTCTTAACTCTGCTGCCAAGTCTAAACACTCTGCTGTTAAGCCAAAGCACTCTGCTGTTAAGGCAAAACACTCTGCTGTTCAGCTTGGTAACTCTGCTGCTGAACTTAAAGACTCTACTGATAAAGATGGTGATTCTTATGATGATTCTTCTGATGATATGCCCGAATTGGAAGAAGTGTATGTGGATACTGATGATGAAGTTGTTGATGTTTTTGGTGCTGAAGCTGATTTATCCAACTTGGAGACTGACATACCTGTTAGTCCCACACCAACAACAAGAATTCACAAGATTCACCCAAAGGAGCAGATTATTGGTGATGTTCACTCTGCTGTACAGACAAGAAGTAAATCAAAAGGGTTGAGTGATTTGCTTGATCAGGGATTATTTGCTCAGACACTTAAGAGAAGAAATAGCCACAAGGATCTACAAAATTGCATGTTTGCCTGTTTCTTATCTCAGGAAGAACCCAAGACCATTCACAAGGCTATGAAGGATGAAAGTTGGGTTGAAGCTATGCAAGAGGAGTTGCTGCAGTTCAAGCTTCAGGAGGTCTGGACATTGGTTGATTTGCCAAATGGAAAAAGGGCAATTGGTACAAAATGGGTGTTCAGATGCAAGAGAGATGAAAGAGGGATTGTTGTCAGAAACAAGGCTAGATTGGTGGCTCAGGGATACACTCAGGAAGAAGGTATAGACTATGATGAGGTATTTGCTCCAGTTGCAAGATTGGAGGCTATCAGACTTTTCTTGGCATATGCCTCATACAAGAATTTTCCTGTGTATCAAATGGATGTGAAAAGTGCTTTCTTGTATGGAAAGATACCTGAAGAAGTTTATGTGATGCAACCACCTGGGTTTGAAGATCCTAAGTATCCTGACAGGGTCTACAAGGTAAAGAAAGCACTGTATGGATTACATCAAGCTCCTAGAGCTTGGTATGACACCTTATCCAAATATTTGCTGAATAATGGTTTTAGCAGGGGAACCATTGATAAAACATTGTTCATTAAGAAAGACAAAAAGGATATCCTACTTGTTCAAGTTTATGTAGATGATATCATTTTTGGGTCTACAAATAAGGTGTTGTGTGAAGGATTTGAGAAGCTAATGCACAGCAGGTTTGAGATGAGTTCTATGGGAGAACTGACTTTCTTTCTTGGGCTTCAAGTTAAGCAGAAGTCAGATGGGATTTTTATTAGCCAAGATAAGTATGTGGCTGATATATTGAAAAAATTTGGATTCCAGGATGTGAAGGCAGCCAAGACACCCATGGATAAAAACAAACCTTTGCTCAAGGATGAAGATGGGGTAGAAGTTGATGTACATCTGTATAGATCCATGATTGGCTCATTGATGTATCTGACTGCTTCAAGGCCAGATATCATGTTTTCTGTGTGTGCCTGTGCTAGATTCCAAGTGTCCCCTAAGGTTTCTCACTTGGAAGTAGTCAAAAGAATTTTTAGGTACCTAAAGGGTCAACCAAAACTTGGTCTTTGGTATCCTAATAATTCACCATTTGACTTGATAGCATACTCAGATAGTGACTATGCTGGAGCTACTATGGACAGAAAATCTACTACTGGAGGCTGTCAGTATCTTGGTCATAGGCTGATCTCTTGGCAATGTAAGAAACAAACAGTGGTGGCTAATTCGACAACTGAAGCAGAATATGTTGCTGCTTCTAGCTGCTGTGGACAAGTGCTCTGGGTTCAGAATCAATTGCTGGATTATGGGTACAATTTCATGAACACAAAAATTTTTATTGACAACAACAGCACAATGTGTATTATCAAAAATCCTGTTTTTCATTCTAAAACAAAACACATAGAGATAAGACATCATTTTATTAGAGATTGTTATGAGAAAAAGTTAATTCAAGTGGTTAAAATTCATACTGACAACAATGTTGCTGATTTACTTACAAAATGTTTTGACATAAGTAGATTTCAGTTTCTAGTTGCTAGTATTGGCATGATCAATCTTTAAATCATTCCACATCTTATCTTTGTATGTTTTTTTTGTAAAATTTTGTAAGGATTTGTGCTGTTGATTTGTCATTATCTGGTGTTTAGTTAAAGTCTGCTGTTTAGTTAGTTTGTTTCTATGCTACTCTGCTGCTATTATGGAATATACTTGTTTTGTGTTTGTTGTTTGCTACTAACCTTTTGCAGATAAATAAACATACACAATCAAGTAAAACATTAACAGAGAAAATTCATTGATCATAAAGGCTTCAGTACATAATGTTTCCATACATTCAAGCTATTCAAAAGACAGATCAAAAGACATCAAGCTACAAAGATACACATCCTACATTTTAGCAAAATCAGGCATGACTTTGCTTCGTGGTCCCCTTGTGCCCATGGCTTCATATACCCTTGGGCAGGGGAGTGCAATGACTACTGGACGAGGAGGTGGATTTTGTTGCTGACTAGTGGATGAAGCCGCTTTCTTCTGCTGGTTGTTCTTCCTTGGCACAGCGGGTTTCTTCTCAACTGGACTTGGTTTTGGCTGAGGAATGTGGACACTTTTTGCAAAGTCGGCTGCGGCTTTCTCCAGTTGTTTCTGAAGTTCAGCAGATAGTGGATGTTTTGAAGGGATGGTTTCCCAAGCACCTTGGTAGTATGTCATATGTTTTGGCCAACCTTGCTGTTTCCCAGGCCAATCAGCTGTTTCGTCATCGCTTGACTCATCAAAAGACGATGGTGTTGAGGGGAGTGAATCGGAGGATGATTCTTCTTTGATCGCTTTTCCTTTGTTTTGTGAGGTGGATGCGTTCTTTGGAAAGTAATTCGCCCAACCACTTGAGTCATCAGATGATGAATCCGAAGAAATTTCGATGATAGGCATTTTTGAGGAACTCATTTTGGATTGGTGTTGAGTTAGGGTTTGGAATTGGGGATTTGTTTTTGTGATTAAGGATTTATGAAGTTTATTGTGGGGTTGGTATGGTATTTAAGGAGGTGATTTTTCAAGATTTTGGGAATGTTGACTTTCGGTCAACACTTTCATAACTCTGCTGATGAGTTTGAAAGTTGAAGGGTCAAACTGAAATATTTTGGCGCGGTCTTAACCCTAATTGAATCAAAAAGGTATCTTTTACCCAATTGATCTCATTACACTCTAATTGCTCCAAACTTACACTCAATTCTCACTCAAACACCACAATTCATATCATTTCACCCCAAACCCACAAATTAAATGGCTCGAAGAACATTTCCGGAAGAACACAATGAGATAGCGTTTCTAAGTAAGGTCACTGCAGCGGATGGATTTTATGAAGTTATGGATTTTCTGGGTTCGTCGAAGTTAAGGTATGCATTAACAGTTGCCCCTACTATTTACAAATCACATATGAGGCAATTTTGGTCAACTGTTCGATTGGATGTGTTAGATGGAGAAGAACGACTGATAGGTAGTGTAGATGGGGAGGACATTGTAGTTAGTGAAACCACCATTAAGAGATGTTTGAGATTGTCTGGAACCCCAACACCCCCTACTATAACCCCAGAAGTTGTGATGGCTGCGCTAGAGACGTTTGGTTACGAGAGACCTGAGAATAGTGGAACATTTTTAAAAGGTCGTATGTGTCCACATTGGAAGTTTTTATTGCATACTCTACAACACTGCATGTTTCCTAAGATAGGTGGGTGGAGTGAGTTTAATGCATCTCAGGCAATGGCCTTTGTATGTTTAGCTACAGGGCAACCCTATGATTTTTCTGTTATGATATTTGAAGGGATGAAGAAATTTGTTAAGAAGAAGTTTTACTTATACCCTAGGTTTCTACAACTTATCATAAATAAACAGCTAAGGGAACCTTTGAGGCATTCACAAATTGAGCCCTGTAGTAGAATGGCCATCAAGATGTTTGCCTTTCTAAAGAAGAATGGGAAAGGATTTTCTGGTGTTATTACTCCCTTATCTGAGCATATCTTGAATATAGTGGCTGAAGTGCATGAGGATGAAGAGGCTGGTACACCCACAGCTTCCCATCACACATCCTCATCAACAAGTTTAAATGAATCATCTTCTACTGAACCACAACCTACCCAATCACCTAGGAATTCACAAATTGAGAACATTGTGCACCCTCAGGCCAATGTTAGTATGGTAGCAGATGAGGCTGGTACAGGTGGAGGTGGTACCATGATGGAAGAGGCTGGCACTACTGTTTCCAACTTAGTAGTTGAACAGGACAGTGCTAACATACTTAAGACCTCAACCATGGCAACATCATTTGTAGAAGGTTCTCAGGAACCTGACACAACTGGTGGTAACCCCAGCCAAATGGATTTTATGGGGGGCTCAGATGTTCATCCTAGGGATGAGACTGAGTTTATGTCCAAAGATTCACCTCTCGGAGAAGGTAATACATCTCGAAGTGATGAGGACAGAGATGAACATATTGAATTGATGGACACTTATGTACAAATGGACATTGCAGATGATACACCTCTCGGACCAGGTCACACAGGTCGAAGTGTTGATGCTAGTATTGAACTTGATACTGATGATTTGACGGCTAACACTCCTGTACAAAATGTCAATTCCCATGATCAACCTCTCGGGTCAGGTTACACAGACCGAAGTTGTGAGGATATTCTGAAACAATTGAAAGAATTGACGGAAACTTGTACCAATTTGTCAAAGGAGGTGCTTGATCTGAGAAAAGAGTTAAAGACAGTCAGAGCTACTCAAGGTGCTGAAATTAGGAGGCTTAAACTACGGGTTACACACCTTGAGGGGAGGCTTAAGAAGAAGTCCAAACCAGGTTTGGGAGAGGATGCTTCCAAACAGGGGAGGAATGATCAAGAGGCTGTTGTAAATGATCAGGAGGCTGTGATGAATGATGCTGAACAAGAGGATGTGATAGGTTCAGGGGAGGTTGAAAAGGATGTTACAAAAGATTCAGTGGAGGTTGAAATTGAAAAAGACTCTGTTGTTGTTGGTAATGAGAGTGTAAAGGATGACTCTACTGATGTAAACAACTCTGCTGATGGGTTGAAGGTTTCTGCTGATGAGACTGAGCAGAGTGCAGGTGTAAAGAACTCTGTTGGAGTAAATGATTCTGCTGATTCAGATGATGATCAAATGACTTTAGCTGAAGTGCTTCTGAATATGAACAAAGCAACTAAAGCACCTACAACATCACAAGCTCAACCTATTGCTGACTCTGCTGAAGATTCTGAAAGGATGCAGAAATTAGCTGAAGAGGCTCAAATTGCTCAGGATGAAGAACTTGCAAGAAGTTTTGCAGCTAGTGAAGAAAGAGATCAGTCTGAACTTATGGAAAGCACTGCATTTAAAGAAGTTAGTCAAGAAGAATTGGATGCACAGTTGCAGTATTTTATTGAGTCTGATATGATTGTCAGAGGTGAAGCAAGACTGATATCAAATGATGAGCAGTTGAATGGAGCTGAAAAGACAAAAGAGCTTGTTGAGTTCATACTTAGAAAGAATGGATTGACTAGGTGGGAAGAGTTGATTAAGAGGATAACTGAAGCTCAGAAGCATGGTTATAAGGGAAAGTCAACTTCAAGAAAAGCATTGGTTACTGACATGAAATACTATTTGAAGAATGCTAGAAACTATCAGATGAAGGATTTCAAAGGAAAGCCAGATCACTTAATTGAAAAGGAATTTTATGAAACTTATGCTCAGCTAAATCCAAGAAAAGTTTCTGAAAAGAAGAGAAATCCAGAAGTTAAGGGATCTGACAATCTAAAAGCATCTGGGAGTGGAGGTGGTTCAAAACCTGTAGTAACTGATGTTGAGAAAGAGAAAGAAGTTGTAGTTGAAGCTGAAGAAGAACCTGAAGTTGTGACTGAATCATCTGCTGGTACAAAGAGATATAGAAGGAGAGTAAAGCAGGTGAGTAGGAAGAAGAGAAAAGTAGTGATGAGTGATTCTGAGGAAGAGGAAAAAGGAGATAGTGATTCAGGGAATGAAGAAGTGACTGAAGATGAGATGAAAGGGGTTATGGATCTCACAGTTCATGAACCTCAAGAAGAGCCTGAGATACTTGATGAAGCACCTTTATCGGTAAAATATCCAATAATTTCTTATTCACATGATATTTTAGCTGATAGTAGTGTATGCTGGGTGATTGAAAGATCAAATGGTTCAAGAGTGGGGTATACTAGTTTTTCTCAAATGATGCACTATATGGATAGAGATGATATTACTCAACTCTGGAATTTGTACAAGATGAGGTATGGAGGTATTAGACCAGAGATAGTGTATGAGAGGCTGAATTATTACTACTTGAAGAACATGTTTGAACCTGATGAGAAAAGCATTGAATGGAGGAAGTTACTGAGCTCTACAGTTCAGAAGTGGTACTTATATCAAAGTTGTGGAGTTCATGTTTTGACTTGCATAGGTGTTACTGTATATATGCTTGTGGAAAAGGACTATGTCATCAACAACAGTACATCTATTCTGTATCAAATGCTGCAACCTGGTAAGTTGGCACTTCAAAGACTATTTGATTCAGATCATCAAGCAAGAGAATTGATTGAGAAATACAAACAGTTGCTGGTATCACAAGTTTCAAAACAGTAAGGTGTTTGGAAGCATCCTCCTGGTGGTTATCTGGGATTAAGGAAACTTGATGATTTTTGGGAGAAAAATATCAAGTTTAGGGGAGGATTGTTGGGTCTAAAATGCTGCTGATTGGAGAATTACAACTCTGCCGAATAGTTATGTAACTCTGCCGATTAGCACAAGAACTCTGCTGTTTTGATAACTCTGCTGTTTTGGTATAATAGGCATATTGTAACTCTGCTGCTAGCTCACGAGGACTCTGCTGCTAGAAGGATTACTCTATTGCTTGTTATTTATGTAAAGTATGTTAAGATAAGTATAGAAAAGATACGTATGAATATTTTTCTTGTATAGGAAGTCTTGTAAACCGACTAGGACTCCTTATGCTATAAAAGGAGGTTCTAGAGTTAGGGTTAGATGTCGATTGATTAATCATCTTAGCATACGTATTATTGTTTTCACTTCAAGGTTTCTTGTAACCCTATTGCTATTCAGAGCAATCGTATTAATATATTGAAGTGTTGTTTGATAATTCGTTTGTGATTTCTTCTTAAGATCAAATATTAGTTTCCGCATAATATTTGATATACAGTTTCTATACCTATTACTTTAGATTTATCTAAGGTAATTAACAAGATCGTGAAGCTCAACTGGGATCAACAGATGAGAGTTAGATGAAGCTTTGACCTTAGATGACCACCTTTATTTTATGACTTTGTTGGGACATGATTTCCTTTGTATTCGTACCTTTGGATTATTTTCCTTTCCTTGAACTCATGTATTATTCAAGTCGTGTTGACTTGACTTTCTCTTATGTATTTGTTTAAGACTTCCGCTGTGCTATTATGTATGCTTTGATTTGTCACCATAATGTGATGCTTCTACCCTTGTCGGGTTGGGGTGTTACAGCAATTATATAGATTTTCAAGAAAGTAAGCCTTGCTATCCCAATATCCCTATCATGGAGAAGAGCAGACTCAACCCTGCAATCCAATGATACCTGCAAAGAATGTAAACACCAGTCTTAAATAATGCAAGTAACTCCAGTTTGTGATTATATTCATTCAAGAGAATTTATATGGTCATCCTAGTAAAGTTTGCTTAAATTTTGTTGGAAACACAAACTGCCATCAGAAATCACTTGCAGTTAGTGACTTAATAGAAAACAAAAAAATTAAATTAATGCTTGCTTGTCAGCTAAAGTTGCAAAATGGGTTGGGTTGGGTAAAGAAAAGATAATTTTGGTACGAGTCTATGTGGGTTAACAAGTCACATATGATTACTAAACTTAAATTATTCAAATCATTAGATAGTTTCTTGGATAAAAGGATCTCAAATCTTATATTCATTATAATACACATCAAGCAGCTTTCAACCTGTTTGACCGTTTCTTTATTAGCTACTTCTTACATAAACCGTTCAACCACTTATAAGCAAACAAGTCAAAATTGCCACCTCTAACTATGAAAAATACTAGCCGGATAAACTAAATGGCCGCGATAAAATTAACTAACCAACTTAGTCAACAAGTCAAACTTTTTGGGGCAATCACACCAACCAAATCTATAGTGTCAACTGTTCGTATTTTAGGGTCAACTGTTCGTATTGTGTCTGGGACTTTTACTGACTTTACAGGCACCATAAAGAAGCTTGATAAGAATCGAGGACTGGTATGCATTCATTCTACCCGCTGAAAAGTTGTAATCAAAGGATAAATTGGTCATTTTATTGTAAGTGATTCACAATCTGTAAGTTGAATTTGCACTTGAAACATGGTTCTTTTCATCTTTTGCAGGTAACTGTTGGATTCTCCTTGTTTGGGAAGGATACTATAGTGGATTTAAATCTCAGTGAGATCGTAGAAGAGCAGAAATGATGCACGAAAAGCCTATTTCATGATCTATAGTGGTAAGTTCTTGACTTCTCTTATCCATTGGTCTTCCTTTACTCCTGAAACCTTATTACTTTTTGCTTACAAATTACCGTTATTAAGCGCTAACATAGTCTCATTTCTATGAGGCCAAAGTCATTCTCTTTTGCCTAGAAAATGGGACTAGTTTGCACAAAATGGTCATCACATAGGTATAGTCACCAATTAAGTTACGCTTATAGTTTTATTACAATACTCCCAAATTGCTTTACTGGATAATTAGGGGCAAAGTAAATAACGTCTCCTTGGGCCACATAGGTCTGTTTTCTAATCACCAATGAAAAACAAAACTTACAACAAAAGCACTTCTGTAGCTTCATTGCAACGACATAAGTGTGTCAGGTGTTGTTGTGGTATCGAACTCAAGCAGGAGGCAGACTGCTGGTAGCATGATTCTCAGGTGGGGAAGATGAAGTGCACAGCTTCGTTGCAACAGTGCCCTCTATTATCCATGGTAAACATGTGTATGTAAGTATGTATAGGTTTAGATAGATAACGATTTGATTATTTCTTGTAAAATGTAAATACATCTGTGTACAGAACAGGTGTTTTTATATTTATTAGCAGAATCAGAAAATCCAAAAAAAGTTGAAAAACAATCTATGTATTCTTTCAGCTTTTTTCAATAGCAGAATATATTATGCTTTCTTGTTCCTGAAGAATTAGGTTCGTCTAAGATACGGTATTTATTTTGAGGCTGCTTCTCCATTGTAATTTTAGCTAAACTTTTATTTTGACCCATCCATGTTGAGAAATAAAAAGAGTTTGCTGGCGTGGACTATATAGTTGTACACATACTTTTTCTATGCCTGTATCAGTCCATTTATCTCTATTTGGTGTTTCTTTATCAGGTATATCTATGGATATTGTCACAAGCGATATTCTGAACATCTATGATGCACTGCTAGCTGGTTTTCTTATTGCTGGAAGGAAAATTGATCGAGTGTGTTGTTTTGAAATTATGTACGGACGGGCTGATGATATCGATGTCGTGTTGGAAGTAGGATCATACATGGCGGATATTGGTAAGATGAAGAGTCAGCTGACTCTTAGAAGATATCTTGTGGTTCTGGAAGCAACAGATTGATTGGACCTGGTCGAAGCTTCAACTGGCCTTCTCGAGAACTGAGGAAGTTGTGCCAAACTAGGAAGAATGGAGCTATACCCAGTTTAATAGTGTGTTCAGAATACCTTGTATTGAAATACAATGATTCAGTGTAAATCAGGATGCGTCTTTTGGAGGTTTATCCGGCGGCACGGAGAGGTTAGAACAGATGACAAGGTTAAAGGGAAGATGATTAACTACTGGAGCTTGTTGAGATGGTTTGAACAGTCTCTAAATGGGAGGTTGTTGGGTTTGTGCAGCCAGATCAAACGCAACAAGCATCAAACTACTAGGCGAGTGGTTAGATGGTTTGAAAGTTGTCCCACATTAGAAGTAGGAAACCTTATAAATAGATGTCTCCTTCTCTTTGTAATATGTACCACAAATTAATATGTTCTCTCTTTGAAGAGTGGACTGACCACGAACAATCGTGGAAACAACCATAAATTCATGTGTCGTGTTTTGTTCTCATAAGTCTTCTTTTTCTTGTTTATTGTTCATAGTTATTATTCTATTTATTGTTTTGTGGTGTGGAGACACAATAGCTAGTCTCATGGTGTACACGAAGCCTTGTTTGACCCCCAAAAATGGTGTGCTAGGATCGACGTAGTCCCGACATTTTATAGCATTGCTGCCTTGTCAATACTCTGTAACTTTACGTACTATATTAAACAGAAATATCGAATACATTTAAATGAAACGAACACAAGTGATATTATCACAAGCGATATTCTGAATATCACAAATGATATTCGGTGATACCATAAGTGATATTTTGAGTACCACAAATGATATTCTGAATACCATAAGTGATATTATGTGTATCACAAGTGATATTCTGAATATCACAAGTGATTTTCTGAATATCAAGTGATTTTCTGAATATCACAAGTGATTTTCAACTAATGTTTTGTAACATGAAAATCACAAGTGATATTCAGAATATCACAAGTGATATTCAGAAAATCACAAGTGATAGATATTCAGAAAATAACAAGTGATATTCAGAATATCACCAGTGATATTCAGAAAATCACAAGTGATATTCCGAATATTAGTTGTGATATTCAAAAACGTATAAAAACGGACGAAAACATAAGAAAATGGACGAAAACGTAAGAAAATGGACGAATACGTATGAAAACGGACGAAAACATAAGAAAATAACAAGTGATATTCAGAATATCACAAGTGATATTCTGAATATCACAAGTGATATTCTGAATATCACAGAATATCACTTGTGATATTCAGAAAATCACAGAATATCACATGTGATATTCTGAAAATCATGTAAGTGGCAGCACTAACAAAGATAACCAGCAGTACTAAGCTCCATTGAACAACATTAAAACCAACTAGCAGTACTAACCTATGTGTGATTTTGTATGTATCACAGGTGATACCTAATAAGTTATTTTGTATCACAGGTGATACCTAATAAATTATTTTGTATCACAGGTGATACCTCATAATGTAAGTAGGTAACTACAGTTTACGCAAACTCTTTGTGCCGGTCACTAAGCCCAAATTATTTTTCTTTATTGGGCTAGTGTAACAACAAGTATTTAGCCAAAAAAAATAAGCTTAAAAGTCTGTAACAATCTATTTTCAACAAGCAGAAGTACTAATCATGTAAGTGGCAGCACTAACAAAGATAACCAGCAGTACTAAGCTCCATTGAACAGCATTAAAACCAACTAGCAGTACTAACCAATGTGTGATTTTTTATGTATCACAGGTGATACCTAATAAGTTATTTTGTATCACAGGTGATACCTAATAAGTTATTTTGTATCACTGGTGATACCTGATAATGTTAGTAGGTAACAACAAGTATTTAGCCAAAAAAAAAAAAAAAAAAGCTTAAAAGTCTACACAATAAGCAACATGAAAATAGCTTATCAAATTCTTAATATTTTGATAAAAACATTACATAACAAAAATATTATAACTAAAACATAAAAACCTAAAAATCAAAAATTACCCCTAGATGTGTAAATTTAGTATCCATCTAGGGGTAATTTTTGATTTTTAGGTTTTCTTAGACTCGTTTAATTCCCGTAAGAACTCGTTTTTCAGTTTAATTTGCGTTTTTGCTTATTTGTGATTTACTTACTTATTTTGTATCACACGTGATACATAATATGTTATTTTGTATCACCTATGATTTTGTATGTATCACAGGTGATACCTCATATTTTGTATCTACAAAAACAAGTAGCTAACTACAGTCTAACTATCACAGGTGATACCCAATAAGTTATTTTGTATCACAGGTGATACCTAATAAGTTATTTTGTATCACTAGTGATACCTGATAATGTTAGTAGGTAACAACAAGTATTTAGCAAAAAAATAAATTTAAAAGATATGGGATTTCATGGTAAAATCGTGTTGGATAGGATTGTTGAGGCCGTTCGTAGGAACCCGCCTTCTGTTATAGTCCTTTCGGATATTGATGAAGCGGATATGTTGGTATCACATGTGATACAAAATAACTTATTGGGTATCACCTGTGATACAAAATAACATATTAGGTATCACCTGTGATAGTTAGACTGTAGTTAGCTACTTGTTTTTGTAGATATAAAATATCAGCTGTGATACATACAAAATCATAGGTGATACAAAATAACATATTAGGTATCACCTGTGATACAAAATAAGTAAGTAAAGCACAAATAAGCAAAAAAGCAAATTAAACTGAAAAAAACGAGTTCTTACGGGAATTAAACGAGCCTAAGAAAACCTAAAAATCAAAAATTACCCCTAGATATGTAAATTTGTCTTTATTTTATTTTTAATGAATTAAAAACAATTTTGGACTAAGAATAATATTAAAAATACTAAATTAATATGAAAAATTGTGAAAATTTTTGGAAAACTACTTTAAGCTATATTGAACTTAGAAAAAATAAAAAGGAATCGACAGCTTATTTGAATAATCTGTGAATAAGCAAAAAGGGAAGTTAAGCTAAAAGGGAAAAAATTGGTTAAGTGAATTAAAGGTGCAAGCTATAACGAAAAAGATCCAATGACAGAGATGGTTGTGGTGTGTTAAACTGGTTGAGGATGATAGAGGTCTGGGGTTCGAGCCTAGGCTCACTCTGGGCTTCCCAATTTTTGTTTTTGCAAAATTTTTTTCTTCATGAAACTTATTAATAAGCTAAAAATGAACAACTTTTGTGAAAACAAAATTTTTATAACTTGAGAATTAAGGTGGAAAAGGCAAAATAAACAAACAGTTAACTAATAAGTTATTTTGTATCACAAGTGATACCTAATAAGTTATTTTGTATCACAGGTGATACCTAATAAATTATTTTGTATCACAGGTGATACCTCATAATGTAAGTAGGTAACTACAGTCTACGCAAACTCAATAATAAAAACTCAGTAATAATCAATCATGTATAAGTCTGTTATTCAAATTTCATCAACACAATCTGGGAAATTTAAAATTAACAAAGATACTAAAAAATTTCATTACAGTTCAGATCCCATGAAAACTAAAAAATTTCCTGTTGACTTCATAGAAGTAAATGAGAATGACCACAGTCGCAGCAACAACAACTCCAACAGCACTTTGTGCCAATAATGCAGCATTCTTTGACGATAACTTGAGACATGATGTTGGTGGGTTGAATCCCAATTTTGAAAGCTTCTTGTGTGATTCCGCATAGTCTTTGAAGAATGCCTCTTCATCCTGCCCACATAAGAAGCCCAAATTATTGTTTATCTTTGCATATAGAACACCTAATGATTGTGACTATCTAAAACATAAAAGCAAGTTAATAGAATTTTACCTTTGCATAAAGTTCAACATAGCAACGAAATTTTGGGTCCTCAACTAAAGCTTTATCAGTAGGAAGTTTCAATAGTCCAGCATCATCTCCTTTCAAAAATTGATATACAATTTTTTCACACAAAATGTATTTCAGTTTGAGGCTTACTAACATCTTTACGGGTTATATTATTTTATGAATGACATATTCATGTTCTTAGGTAGTTGCAGCAGAACCCACGGATGAACCCGTTCTTAGAATCAATCGCACTCAAACAGCCCTTGTGCTTGCTGCAAGTGCTCCATCTGCTCTTCCCCCAGATCTTTTACTTCCTGGGAAAAGAGGTTTTGCGCCCTTACATCAAGACACGATTAAGACACTGGCCTCCATTATTACGCCGACTTTATGCCCCTCAGAGCTTTCGTCAAAATTCAGGGTTGCTGTTCTATTGTTTGGTTTACCTGGTGCGTTATCTTTGGTTTACCTGATGCAGTATGTAATATGATAGCTTTGACCATATAGGTGCCAAAATTGGTGGGTTGGGCGGGTAACTGGTGAAGTGGATTTGTATCAAATGGGTGATATTTGGAGTGGTTCGAATTTCATTGGGGAGGGTTGGGGATTGGGTTGAACTGAAATAGATGTACTAATAAATTTGGTTTTCTGTTATCTTTAGAGCGTGTATATTTTGTTATCAATCATAATCAGAACCGTTGACATGTTTACTATGTCTAGAGATGACATACTAACCACTGTGACAAACTACAAGTAACATAAATAAGAGTAGCAAATCATGTGTCAGGATAACATACTTAAGAGCATCAGGGATGACCATTCTTTTCTTCTTGTTGTAAGGGATTGGGACTCCCTCGTACACCTTCAACCTAGCTAGGGCAGCAGCTCCACGCTTGGTCTTGTGTGGAATCATTCTAAAATGAAAATACCAATAGTTAAATCCAAGTGAATTTTACTGAACACATACATATTACTTGTGATATATCACATATTACTGAACACATACATATTACCTGTGATATATCACATATCACATATTATTGAACACATACATATTACCTGTGATATATCACATATCACATATATCACATATTACTGAACACATACATATATCACATATTACTGAACACATACATATAACCTATGATATATCACATATCACATATATCACATATTACTGAACACATACATATATCACATATTACGCTTGGTCTTGGTGTCTTCCCAGATCTCTGGGCCCGTTGTTTCATAATGTACCTGTAGAGAATTTTACTGAACACATACATATTACCTGTGATATATCACATATTACTGTATATAAAAAGGTAATATGTATAACAGCAGTGATAGATTGTAATTAGAATAATATTATATAACAGGTAATATTATTCTAATTACATACATGTTTTGACCCGTGGCCCGCCTACTCATTTAGCTACCTTTTGATCACGTCATCAAAACTCCAGTCAGTCATTAATGCTCGATTGAATATTTGATACATTTCATGGTTGCAGAATAAAGCAGGCACTGAAAGCTGATGAAGCGAAAAGTGTACCGCTTTTGGGGGGTCATTTAAGCCCTAAATCGTATTTATTTGATCAAATATTGCCCTAAATCGTTCCTATTGTCATTTTAGGTACTTTGGAGAAGAAATCTGGAAAAGGAAGCATTTTGGACGTTTTTGGAGCATAAAAGTGAAGAAAACGACAAAGTCTCCAAAGCTGCTGGAAAAGTACACTTGACGGCGTCAAGTATTGCTCTTGACGGCGTCATGGCTTGGCAAAAGAGGTGGATATGAAAAATACACGTGACGCGCCAGAGAGTTTTGCAATGGAAAGTCTGACGGCGTCACCCTTTAAGGTGATCAAGGCCATCACGGTTTATGTTAAAGAGAGACGGCGTCAAGCTTTATTCTGACGGCGTCAAGCCTTGATAAGCCAGGGAGGATTTTGGAGGAATAAAGAGGGACGGCGTCAGGAAGACCATCCGGGAACCCTAGACACGGCGAGGTGACGGCGTCAAGATCTACAACGTGACGCCGTCAGATACTAAGTTCTATATATAGTTTTGCATTTTTTTGTCATTAGTGTGCAACTTTGTGAGGAGAAACCCTAAGACGAATTTCTGCCATTTTTAAGGGTTTTCATACCCTTGGATCTCCTATGTTTAATTGAAGATAAGTATTCATTTAATCAATTAATATGTCTATGTGTTGTTTGATTATATCTTGTTCTTGTCTTTTGATTAACATGCTAGGCTAGATTTATCTTGTGTTTGCTTAGATCTAATGAAACCTAACTATTGATTATCGGTTGTTAATGTGTTATTAATTGTATTGGATGATTGTTTATCGATGTTAGGCTTAAGAAAACTGGCTAACTTCCTATACGGTAACTTGCTTGAACGTCTTAAGAAACATGAACCAATGCGTACTAAGGTTTTTATGGTTGTATTTAATGCATGAGCGAATTCTAGTGATCCCATGTTAGGAGCTTCCTATCCGGCTCGACATAGGAGTGAAGTAGGAGCTTGTAGAGTTGGGGAAGTACGTACGCCACCCCACGATTGGTATTAAGGAATACACCCGTCATCCACGCAATTAATACACACTAATCAACCGGTAAAAGATAGTTAGGGAGTAAGGAAATCTAAGTAAACACATTTCTCTCCATATAAGTTTCACAACCTTTTCATTTTCAGTTATTTTATTTTATTTGCATTTGTAGTTATTTGGGTTAGTTGACTAGCAACTAATTCCGCCCACTCCTTCAAACCCGAGATTTTACTTGCTTTCATAAAATATAAAAATACAAAAAGAATCTTCCCTCACCCTTAGACCTATTAGAATAGTTTTTCAATCCTAACGACACTATTCTCCTAGAAAACGATCAATCCCCCGGTACTTGCCACTTCACTATACTACATCGGTCAGGTACACTGCCTGGTGGGGATTGCAAGCCTCTTGAGATCCCTCGAGAGGTAAAACCTGTTGTAAGGTCGCAAAACCACGCATCAAGTTTTTGGCGCCGTTGCCGGGGAATAGTTATTGTTTAGGTTGAATTTTTATTTTATTAGGTCTACTCACTTGATTCCTATCGAGTGAGATATTTATTTTCTTTTTATTAGATTTCTTTAGTCTATCTTTTTCTTTGTGCCCTTTGTTTGTAAAACCATTTTCATTTGTCACCATGACGGATGAAATTCCATTTAGATCATTAACAATAGAGGAACAATTACTTTACACGGATAGATTTGCTTCCTGTTGTTCCAATGAATTTTTAAGTGATCTTAGATATATACAAGAGGAGATGGGTGTAAAGTTTGATAGGTTTGATGAATTATGTGTTTGTGCGGCTTCTATTAAACAATCATTGTTAGGATCAACTCCTTTTAGTGAAACCCTTTGGAAAAAATTTGAGGAAAGCTTCCTAACCGTGAACCATAAGTTGAATGAATTGATGGGTTTATATACATCACAACTTGAGGAAACAAATGAGGAGGATTTATCCGACTATAGGTACCATGTGCAAGAAGACCTAGTTTTTAAGAACATGGACCTTGAATTGGACAAAGATTGTGAGATGGTTAGTGTTGAACTACCTAGTTGCATGAGTGGGATAGATTTCACCAAAACATATGACACGCATGAGGAATCCTTTAGGCAATTGGAACATAGTAATCAAGTTGAATATTACTATGAATCGGACTTAGAATTTCAAATGGCTAGAGAAGGATTTGAGATACTTAGGAATGTGTTTGGGTTAGATCCTACCAAAACACATGATGAACATATAGGTGATTTAGATACTATGGAGAATGAGGTTAGAAATGCAAGACCACTAAATACCCCACAAATCCTACCATCATTTGAGGTTAACACACCGCCCGTAACTTACCCGGAAAAAGTAGAAGAGACTATAGGAACCCCAATAGAGGTAGAACCCTTGGACCAAACACAACTAGAAGAAATAGGTTTGAATACTTGTAGTCACAACCTTTCTTTTAGTTCTATGTAAGTTCCTAGTTTTGATGAACCGGAGCCTCAACCGAGACCCTTACCCAATTTTCCATCCTTGGATGAAAAGTTAGGAATTAAAATAGGTCCCGATCCACCCATCAAACCATATAGTCCGGGTAGTTTTACGATAAAGGTAGTAGACTCTAAGCCTTGTAGAGAGGAAGCCAATATAGGAGTGAACCATGACCTTACATACTTACATCACCCATTTATGGTTGATCATAAGAAACATTATGGGTTTTAAACCGGGTTTACTAGGTCAAAGTGAATTCTTAACTAGGAATCTCTCGAAGTTGATAGAAGATGATCCCTTTCTAGGAAAAAATCTTAATCCGCCCATTAGCCCAATTGAATTAGGTAAGGTTATGACGATAGGAGCACACATCTTTGAGCATATAATTCATCCACCACTCTTTCCTCACGTGGCATACTCCTACCAAGTTGGTGTGTTATCGCTACTATCACCCACACTTAATCTTAAGTGTAGGGAAAACCTCACCTTTATCCATTAAATAAGGGTAGAGTCAGGCTCGTGACTCGAACAAAAACAAGCGCTTCTTGGGAGGCAACCCAAGCTTTATTTGCTTTGTGTGTTTATTTATTTGTTTGTTTGATTTTATTTGCTTCCGTATGTATGTTTAATTTTTATTATTATTGATTCATGTTCAAAAGTAAATTGTGAAAATGCTTTATCTTGTTTTTAACTTCGTCTTAACTACATATAAAGGTATTTTGCAAAAGTTAAGTGTAAGGGAAATCCAAATCGGTTTATTAGAACAAATGAACATGAATCGTAATAATATTAAATTAACATACATATTAGTATTTGTTTGAGTCAAATGCTTGTATCGAGTCATAATGATGTTTTGCAGGATTTCCAGGAAGTAAGGTATAGGTTTTTCCAGAAATTTTCCGGAAACTTAACATGAGAATTCTGTCAGATCATTTCTGACGGCGTCAGGTTTTAATTTTCTGAAATTTTTGAAAGTTTTGTTTTCATAAAAAGTTTTTATTAAATCTCTAACTTATAAACTCCAGGAATCTGCAAAATTATCATTCCACAAGCATTATATCCTTATATAGAATTTATCCCGCCGATGTTATGCAGGTTTTCGTGTTTGTTTTCTCAGGTTTAACAGGTTATTTTGGACAAGGAAATGTATGTGGAATCAAGCTTATGGCGATGCTTTAGTCTTGGAGCTTCTACATTCTCTTGGAAGAAGATCTAACCATGTTACCTCTTTATCCACCAAACGAATCAGGGGAGTATTTGATTTCATTCTTTTACCTTATTTACTTTTACATCTTGTTATTTGAACATTGGGGACAATGTTCATCTTAAGTGTAAGGGGGGGGGGGGTAAAGTGCGATACTTTAGAGAATGCTATTACACTTGATTTTTGTTTGTTTGATGGTAGATGTGTAATAAAACTGAGATAAATACCTGTTAGGGCAATTTTAGTGCCAAATTTAAATTTTTTTACAACATATAGGAGTGAAACTTTGATCTTAATGAGCGTCTCATGGATAGGAGTTATATGACTAGCACAAAAACCGTACCACTAAAAATTTTTCCACCCCAAATATGTGAGGTTCGCCCCTAGAATTGGTAGGAAAAGCATTTATGCTATGATGTGTGTACCAGTAGCACTTAGATTCTAGAACTTGCGTTAGGACCATTCCGAGGCCACAAGTGAGACTACATTCGTGTAGTTAGATTTACTACATGATAAGAGGCATTAGGATTAACCCATTGTTTTACACCTGTGTTTTTGTTATAATTACATTGGCTACATTGGTCAAGTAATTCTCCCACACCCTTTGCGTTGTACTCATTTTTAGTACACGATACCCCTAGTACACCCCTCAGAGCCTATCTTTTCGTTTCGACCTTTAAGCATTTTACTTAAAGGAAGAATTTGTTTACATCCCACTTAAATGTACACCCAAATCGCCTTAGCCTACCTTGTATGCACTCATTTTTAGTGCATTATTGTGACAACATTTGTTTAAACCCCAAGTTAATTATCTAATTGATTACATGGTTGCTAAGTCGAGTCATATCCTTGTACATATTGTTTTGGGACGATTAGGACTCATGGGTAAAGTACTAGTGTAATGGAGTAATGGGGAAGAACAACATTATTACCCCCATATGTGCTAAATATTTTAAAAGTACTCCAAGTGTTTCGATTATCTTAATTCGAGTCATTAGAATAGTTATTTGTAAAGTTATGTAAAAGTTCAAGTGTAAGGGGAATGCAACGCCCCTGTGATGTATTATTTTGGATGGTAGGGCAAGAGTGTGTGAAAAAAAAAAAAAAAATCAAAAAAATCAAGAAAAATACAAAAAAATGAGAAAAAGAAAAGTAGAAAAAATATACGGACTACCATCCCGTTTCATTTTATGTTTATTTTATGTTTTTATTATTTTGTTTTTAGCTTAAGTCGAGTCTAGTCTTGGCTTAGCAACGCCATATTGTACATGTAATTAATCAAGATCTTTAACTCGCCACCAGTAAAATATCCCTTATCCAACAAATCCGTGTTTATCATATCCCTACACCTCATGTTATAACCCATGTAAAAGCCCTCTTTGATAGTTTATCTTAGGTGCTTACGCCTAGTGGAGAAGGTTTTTGATCCTTTCCCAAGCCTATGGTAATCTATTTGCTATGACAGGTAGTGAGAGATATTATCCGTTTTCATTTATGAGATTTATTTTGATGACACCTTAGAGATGTGAGTATCTAAACACTACTTGTGAGGTGCTAGTTTGTAATCTCCGTGCTTATTATGATTAAATTGGAACGACTATTTGTTGTAATTACTTTTATATTAGCGTTAAATGACCCCTAACTTGTATTTTGATTAGAATAAAAGCGCATTTGCTTGAGGACAAGCAAATCTCAAGTGTAAGGGTATTTGATGAAGCGAAAAGTGTACCGCTTTTGGGGGGTCATTTAAGCCCTAAATCGTATTTATTTGATCAAATATTGCCCTAAATCGTTCCTTTTGTCATTTTAGGTATTTTGGAGAAGAAATCTGGAAAAGGAAGCATTTTGGACGTTTTTGGAGCATAAAAGTGAAGAAAACGACAAAGTCTCCAAAGCTGCTGGAAAAGTACACTTGACGGCGTCAAGTATTGCTCTTGACGGCGTCATGGCTTGGCAAAAGAGGTGGATATGAAAAATACACGTGACGCGCCAGAGAGTTTTGCAATGGAAAGTCTGACGGCGTCACCCTTTAAGGTGATCAAGGCCATCACGGTTTATGTTAAAGAGAGACGACGTCAAGCTTTATTCTGACGGCGTCAAGCCTTGATAAGCCAGGGAGGATTTTGGAGGACTAAAGAGGGATGGCGTCAGGAAGACCATCCGGGAACCCTAGACACGGCGAGGTGACGGTGTCAAGATCTATAACGTGACGCCGTCAGATACTAAGTTCTATATATAGTTTTGCATTTTTTTGTCATTAGTGTGCAACTTTGTGAGGAGAAACCCTAAGACGAATTTCTGCCATTTTTAAGGGTTTTCATACCCTTGGATCTCCCATGTTTAATTGAAGATAAGTATTCATTTAATCAATCAATATGTCTATGTGTTGTTTGATTATATCTTGTTCTTGTCTTTTGATTAACATGCTAGGCTAGATTTATCTTGTGTTTGCTTAGATCTAATGAAACCTAACTATTGATTATCGGTTGTTAATGTGTTATTAATTGTATTGGATGATTGTTTATCGATGTTAGGCTTAAGAAAACTGGCTAACTTCCTATACGGTAACTTGCTTGAACGTCTTAAGAAACATGAACCAATGCGTACTAAGGTTTTTATGGTTGTATTTAATGCATGAGCGAATTCTAGTGATCCCATGTTAGGAGCTTCCTAGCCGGCTCGACATAGGAGTGAAGTAGGAGCTTGTAGAGTTGGGGAAGTACGTACGCCACCCCACGATTGGTATTAAGGAATACACCCGTCATCCACGCAATTAATACACACTAATCAACCGTAAAAGATAGTTAGGGAGTAAGGAAATCTAAGTAAACACATTTCTCTCCATATAAGTTTCACAACCTTTTCATTTTCAGTTATTTTATTTTATTTGCATTTGTAGTTATTTGGGTTAGTTGACTAACAACTAATTCCGCCCACTCCTTCAAACCCGAGATTTTACTTGCTTTCATAAAATAGAAAAATACAAAAAGAATCTTCCCTCACCCTTAGACCTATTAGAATAGTTTTTCAATCCTAACGACACTATTCCCCTAGAGAACGATCAATCCCCCGGTACTTGCCACTTCACTATACTACATCGGTCAGGTACACTGCCTGGTGGGGATTGCAAGCCTCTTGAGATCCCTCGAGAGGTAAAACCTGTTGTAAGGTCGCAAAACCACGCATCAAAAGCTGGCTTCTCAAATCTTGTTTTTGAGGACAATTATGATACGGGAACTGGAGATCATTACTCCTTGAGGCAAATATGTGATCAGTTTTACATTCAAGGTTAGTTGTTCTTAATCTTCACATTCATAAGAAAAGTAGTACCCCTGATTCCCCATATTGCTATTTATAAGATTTTTATAACTTTTGGTGGCGATTGATGTCAATCGGTTTATATAATTTTGCCCCTACTAATGCCGTCTTTTTCTCTAGGAGGCGGGCATAGCTGCTTTGAAGACAGTGATGAAGCCAGAGCAAGATCAAAAAGAGAAAAGTTCTGGGATAAGGCAGTCGACACTTGAGAACTATGCAGGCCTGGGGAAGCCTGGTGGGGAGTTAGAGGATACATGCGGGACGACTTTAACCACACCAACAAACCAATAACATACACACAACATTTCCAAAATAGCAGATATATAGAATCAATACTTGATGTTTATTGGGAACTTCCACCAGTAGCTGGCCCGTCACTTACTCATCAAACGAGATATGATCCAGCTCGTGCACCGAGTCCCATTGTTTCATAATGTACCTGTAGAGAATTTTACTGAACACATACATATTACCTGTGATATATCACATATTACTGTATATAAAAAGGTAATATGTATAACAGCAGTGATAGATTGTAATTAGAATAATATTATATAACAGGTAATATTATTCTAATTACATAAATGTATTAGAAATAATATTGTGTAATCACAATAAATGTGAAATTCCATTATCACAAGTGATATCACATGTGATATCACCGGTGATATCACGATATCACATGTGATATGACAGGTGATATCACTTGTGATATCACAGGTGATTCTAGAAAAGAAACATATAGAACAAATGGAAGTACAGAACAAAAACCTTATACAGCAACATACAATCCAAATTCCGAAATACCCTTTCCACACTAGACATGGAGGTTCTGTCATTCAACAACTTCATTTCCAGCAGCTGTCATACGTGTTATACCAATCTATAGCTTCTCCACACATTGAAAGCTGCTTGAACATTCTAAACTCACTTTCAGTTAAGACTAAAAAAGGTGTTTGGGATTGCGCTTAGTAAAGTAAAACTGGAGAGCGTGATTATCTGTGTTTTTTAAAACAAAAGGCCAGGGACTTTCGCAAATGCAAAATTTTAAAAACGCAATCCCAAACACCAACAAAATAAGCTCCAATCGCTAATCCAGGCCTCTAATAATATCCGTTCAAACATCAAAACACAACTTAACACTCACTTTATCAAACGCTTACTAATAATTCAACAACCAATTACGCAGCATACTAACCTAAAGTTCACACAAAATTTCAGTTCACACAACCGAGCTCATACTCTAAAATATCAGCTGCAGTCAACCTTCACGCTTCAAGTCTTAAAACTGAATATGCGCCATTTCAACGGCATATTACTAGACGTCTCAATCTAATGTTGCACTCTAAAGCAAAACTATCGCTCCTACCAAAAGTACAAAACATCGCTCCTACCAAATATCGCTATCATTAGACGTCTCAACCCAATGGAACAATATTATTTGACATCTCAATTTTGCGCCTAAACTATTCTCAACGCCAAATGTACAATCTATCACTGCTGATATCACAATTCATATGCATATAAATTCTTCATAATTCAATTATCATACGTAACAGACACAATACAGTTAAAGCGAGATTACCTTATGCGAGCAAAAATTAACCTGTAATTTAATCAATCTGCTCAAATCAAATCATAGCAGATATATCAATTAAAATCATGACTAAAGCATCAGATTAAAGCAAATCTATTAAAAACGTAAATACCGGAGGAGTCGCGGTGGTGTCTCGGTTGCTGTGATGGAGTTGCGGAGGTGTTGCGGTGGTGTTGCGGTAGAGTAGCGGTGGTATTGCAGAGGTGTTAGGGTGGAGTGGCATGTCCTTTATCTTCTCCACCGAATTTGGATTTAGGGATTTGATAAGTGGATCGGAAGGTGGAAGTATGTTAAATCAGAGAAGAAACACGGTTTTGTGTGTGTTTTTTTGAGAGAATAGAAGAAGAGGTTTTTAATTTTGTGTTTATATAGATGACAATTATACCCTTGTAGTGTAAATAATGATTTTAATCTCAGCCTTTAGATCAAAATGAATGGAAGGTTGGGATTGGTCCCTTTGTATCTAAGAAATGTTTTGTCCTCAAATGATCTTTGATCAAAGTATTAAGCTTTCAAAACGAAACCCTTTAAGTTTGTAAGGTTTTTCACTTTATGTTATTAGTTTTACGGACGAGCATTTTTAGTTGATTTATGCCCTCTAACCAGTATTTTTGTATCTGTTATCAGACTTTATATCAAGATGTTCACTTATCGAGGTTTGAGTATTGGTCTCTTTACTAGACACATTACCGATAGGCACATGGGGAGACGAACGCTGCAATGCACCAACAACTTTTGGGTACCAACGGTGGCGCCAACTGTACTGGTTCACACGCCATTAGGCGCCATTCATCCCTTTCGTTGGGTAATTGGCGACCGTTGTTCGCTATTTCTTTTTATTGAATCCGAACATTTAAATGCAACGGCTAAAAAAAAAAAAAAAAAAAAAACCTTTTCACCTATAAATGCCCCCCTTTAACTTACATTTTTCAAACATTCAAAGCAAATCACAATTTAACTACACTTTCACATAGAATTCAATTTTCTCTTCCCAAAATGTCACAACAAAACAACGATTTGCTCATGAACAATATATTTTCTCCGTCTTCTTCGTCCGCTAATTTTAGTTCCCCGTTACCCGCTACACCATCATCCTCCCGTTCTATTCCTTTCCAACACCGCAAAACCCGATACCGTTATTTGCACAATATGCAAACCAAAACCAATTATTTTCACAACATGCGTCCCAAAATCCATCAACCCGCTTTCACACGACAAACTTTACAAATGAACCAATATCATTTTAACCAAATGGCTTTACTCCAACTTCAACAACATTACACATTTTACAACTCTAACCAAATGGCTCTTCGTAATTCTTCACAACCAACACAAATGATGCCACCAACCCAACCAGAACAACCACCATAATCGGCACATGACTCACCACTACACTCACCATCACAAACATAACAAACCGAGTCTTCTCCCGTCAGAAAAGGAAAAGAAAAAGGAAAAGTAAGGACACGAAAGTCGAAAGCGAAGAAAACCGACATCATACATACCCGTTGGACACAAGCGGAAGAAAGACTTTTGGCCGAAACTTACATACAAATATCCAAGGACAAAATACTTGGTTTGGATCAAAATTCAAAAACATTTTGGCAGAAAGTTCATAGTGAATACTACCGCTTTGCATCCTTCCCATGTGCCAAGGATATGATTACGAGAAAGTGGACAACGTTAACACGTGATTGCAACAAGTTCACCGAGATTGTCAACCAATATGAACGGATGAGTGGTGAAAACGATTCGACGTGACTAACTCGTTGTTACAAAAATTTCCAAGAACTTTTGGGGGTTTGCATTTGCCCACTATGAGGCATGGCGTGTCTTGAAAGATCACCACAAATGGCGTGGTGCCAAAGCCTTTGTTCCCGAAAGATGCGTTCGTACGGATGATGACGTTGAAGAAATGAACGAGCTATTTCAAAATGATCCAATATCACGTCCTCCTGGCAAGCCAAGCCCTTCCAAGAGTAAAAAATCAAACTCTACAAAATCGGCGGCATCTTCGTCAAGTAAAGAAGCTTTCAAAGAAATGATCCAAGAAGAGTTGTGACAAGAACGTGCTAAAAAAGATGATTATATCGCGACTCAAAAGAAATTCGAGGAATTGAAGTTTCTTAATTTTAGCACTAACGAGAAGAAGCCGGAACATGCGACTAATATAGAAAAAATCAAAGACGAGATACGAGCAAAATATTTTTAGTTTTAGTAGTTGGCGTATCTTAGTTCTAATTATTTTTTGTATCGTAGTTTTTAATATTTTTCGTATTATATCGTATTTTTAATATTTGTAGTATTGTAGTTTTTAGTTTTTATGTATTTGTCGTATTCATATATTATTGGAATTGTAGTTTATAATGTGTTTGTTTTAATAAAAGAAAAAAAAAATGGTGAGATTCAATGTCATCAATAACAATTATTGTAGGAAGAGTATTTCAATTATTGTGGTGTTATTGACTGAGGTGGCACACACCAATAATATTTAGTGGTGCACCACTTCACCTAGCTCCCTAAGAGCATCTATAATGCATCGTTTTTGAAGACCCGATGCATTTAATGCAAATCACATTTAATGATTAAGGCTTTTATAAAAGAGTTGAGGTTTATCATGATTTTCAAAAAGTTTTTGTTGCAATGCAAAAAACCTTATCAAACTTTTAAAATAGTGAAAATTCTTTCCCAACTTCTCTAATAAGGTTGAGTTAACTCAATCATGACTTTTAAAAAATATATGAACCTAGCTATTGATATGAAAGACTACTACTAACTTCATTCGTTACAAAAATGCTTTTCAAAAAGTTTGTATATAAACACCAAGCTGCATAGGTGATAGTTGCGGTCCCACCTTATGCAACTTAAAAACAAGAGTTAACTACATTTTTGGTCATTGTGGTTTGGTGCGTATTTCATTTTTGATCCATTTTTTCAAATTTTTTTGGTTTTAGTCCAAAACCGATAGTTTCGTTCCACTTTCAGTCCATTTTGATAACGAAGTTAGTTCAGTTAGTTAAGTCTAATCGTAAAGTGTCAACATTAGTCCTTCATACTAATGGTCGTTTGCAACATTAGTCCTTCTACCAACGATCGTTTGCAATGTTATTCCTTTTATATTCGTATTTATTTATGTTTATATATACATTTTTAGACACGTTTTTACACGCGTTTTCACACACGTTTTGAAATACGTTTTGACACACGTTTTTACAAACGTTTTATACATGCATTTTTACACGCATTTTTACACGTGTTTTCACACACATTTTTATACACGTTTTTATAAACGTTTTACACACGTTTTTGCACGCGTTTTTACACACGTTTTTCAAATTTTTTTTCGATTTTTTTTTGAAATCTTTTTTTAGAATTATTTTTTCAAATTTTTTTTTTGAATTTTTTTTCCAAAAACATTTTTCGAAAAAAAAAACATGCGTAAAAAAATTTTCTAAAAAACATTTTGGAAAATAAAATTCGAAAAAAATTATTCAGAAAAAAAATTCGAAAAAAATAATTTCAAAAAAAAAAATTGAAAAAAAAATTTTCGGAAGAAAAGTTTTTCGAAAAAAAAAATCTATAAGAAATTTCCGAAAAAAAACGTATATTAAAACGTGTATAAAAAAATGTATAAAGACGTGTATAAAAACGTGTACAAAACGTGTGTGAAAACGTGTATAAAAAAGTGTTGAAAAACGTGTATAAAAACGCGTGTAAAACGTGTATAAAAACGTGTCTAAAAATGTATATAAACACATAAATAAAGACGTATATAAAAGGACTAACGTTGCAAACAATCGTTGGTAGAAAGGACTAATGTTGCAAACGATTATTGGTATAAAGGACTAACGTGACAAAGTTGCAAACGAGCTATGGTATAAAGGACTAACGTTGCAAACTACCGTTAGTGTGAATGACTGATGTTGCCACTTTACGATTAGACTTAACTAACTGAACTAACTTCGTTATCAAAATGGACTGAAAGTGGAACGAAACTATCGGTTTTGGACTAAAACCAAAACTTTTTGAAAAAATGGACCAAAAATGATATAAGCACCAAACCACAAGGACCAAAAATGTAGTTAACTCTAAAAACAATGGCGTTGCATAAGTTGGCATACGTCTCCAATTTTAAGTTTAAACAAAATTCGTTAACTATAAACACAACTAAGTCATGTTTTCTATAGCATAACTTGCCTTTAACTTCCGTGAGGAGCTAGAGTAAAACGTATGATTCCTTTGTAATGAAAGCGGAAATTGCATATGTTTTCTATAGCTTAACTTGCATTTAACTTCCGTGAGGAGCTTTAGTAACAACTAAGGAAGATAATCGTATGTCCCTAGTAGCAATTATTGATATGCTAAAAGTTGTTGCCACAAAGACTCCCTTCGATATTAGATTTCTCCAAAAATATGGACACACATGATATAACTTTGCTTGCTTTCAATTCCTAGAAAACTATAGTAACAACTACTTTTAGCCTGTCACCACCACGGAGTCCCAAAAACGATACACGTCCTTAATAATTGGAAGCAGACAATGAAAATTTACCCAATCATCACTTATTATGGAGGAGAAATATGTATGCCACAGGGTTACTGCTCATATGTTAAAAGTTATTCAGTTTGCCCCATTAGTTATTTTGAATCGACGACTGGACATATAAGCTGTAAAAGTTTAGGAGTATGTATGTGTTTGATCTTTTCCGCCAACAAACTACAAGTAATAATCTTCACTCTTCGAATTTCATGTATTTTGCTTTTACAGATATCCTACAAAATACAAAAAATGCATTGAGAGGGATAGCAATCCAATGAAAAGAAAGGCATTTTTGCATTATAAAGTAGCCAAAAGCCCCAAAATGAAATTTACTGTATCAAAACAAAAACTAAGTAGCGGTATGAGAGTGATTTAAACAACAAAATTTAAATCATAATCTTTGTTGAAAACAAACTTTAAAAAGAAAACTTAGTAACAATGGTGAAAAGAGAGAAACATGAAAGTGGGGTTTATCCCACATTGGCTGTGTAGTAGAAGTTGAGAACGAGGAAGGCTGTATATAAACACCAAGCTGCATAAGATTAAAGGCATGAAGCCAAGCAAATGAGCAATGGTCACAAAGCGAACTATTCTTTGCATAAATCTATTTTTGTAGAGTTTATTCTCGAAGAAAAAACTCTCACTAATCCTTAGTTGATTTTTTAATTTTTGTTATTCTAAAATTAGAGACTTGACTATTGTTTCAAATTATACATAATAACATTTGTTGGGAGCTTTTTGGCAACCCCAACCAAGCAAACACTGTAGAAACCATTTACCCCGGGTCGGGTCGGGTCGGGCGGGTCGGGTCGGGACGGGGCTGGATGAACAGTAACACAGTGTACTGTAGCTACAGTATTTTTTTTTTTTTTTTTTTTTTTTTTTTTTTTTTTTTTTTTTAGAAACTTGAATAAAAAAAATCCCGCGGCAACGCGGGGGCGCACCACCTCGTTTTAAACAAATTATGAGTTTTCTCTTCTTTCTAAGGTATCAAAAAAGATTGCTAACTTTACAAAAAATTGCATGCACAAAATACACACATTTCTCCATAGCTTCGTTGGCTTAAACTCCACTCTTTGCATCTACAGCTATTCATATCTTATGATCTCCAAGTGGTACAAACAAGCATCATCCTTGATAGCTGGTGACTACATATTAAAAGGCACCCATTCACAAATTATTAAGTATGAATTTCCACTTATGACTAACTACAGCTGCAAAAACTCCTTTTAGAGTTAAAGGCAAGGAAGACATGCATGTGATATGTGTTTTTCGCATGTATATTATTATGTAATTGAAGCTTCTTCTTTGTATTTATCGAAGTCTAATTGTAATTGAAGCTTATGGACAGTTTTCTAATGACTTAGTTTCAAGTATTAACGAAGCCTTCTTGTCAACAATTTAATTTGTTCATTCTTGACTGTCATCAAATACCTTCCAGTTTGGCCAGTCCTTGTGATCGAGTCCATAAAAAATGAAACCTTCTTGACATAATATTTCTACGACAATTTGTTAACATTTTCTTGGAAAGGCTAGCAATTATAACAACTAATTCGACACATAACGAGTTGATCGAGCTGAAATGCAATCATGCTAGAGTAAGTACACAAAAGACAAGTTCCTTTGCACAAAATCTGAATGTTTTTCATAGCTTTGCTTATCATATTACTTGAGACACTTTATGGGTCAAATTCTTTATATTTTTGATGAGTTTGTGTATTTTTATCTTTACTTAATAATGATGGTAATAACCACTGTATATTATATTATGTAGATACTTTGTATTGATTTGTATTCATGCCCAGCCCATGTTCGTATTGTAAGGCTCGGCCCATATCATGTTTGTAACCCTATGTATCTTCTATATATTGCTAATGAGAATATCAGTATCATTCAAGGGAAATCATTCCTCTTTATGGTAATCAGAGCCTAATAACAAACTTCCCCAATCTCCTCCTTCTTTTTCTCCCACAACACGCTCCTCTCATCTACTTCTCCCCAAAACCCTACACAGCCGCCACCCTCTTCACTCTCTAATGGCAGATGGCGATGCTAATACACCACCAACTATCAACATGGAAAAACCCTTCGGTGTTGCAAACATCAAAGCTCATGTCCCCCTCGTCTTAGATCTCGAACAGCTTAACTATGATGCGTGGAGTGAACTCTTCACGACCCACTGTCTTAGTTTTGGTGTTCAAGGTCTCCTAGACGGAACGTATGCGTGCACAACCACTAATGCTGTGGAATGGAAGAAACTTGACTCTTTAGTCAAGGTCTGGATCTATGGCACCATCACTACATCTCTCTTACAGACGGTCTTGAAAAAGAACGTCTCGGCTCACGATGTGTGGAAGAGTCTCGAGGATCTTTTTCACAACAATAAGGATGCTCGTGCTATGGAGCTTCATGAAGAGCTTCGATCCATGGAACTTGGCAGCCTCTCCATAGCCGAGTACTTCAAACGCATCAAGGTAATATCTGATCTTCTTTCGAATATTGGTTCTCCTATGGATGATAAGAACCTGGTAATGTATGCGGTCAATGGTTTGGGTGAAAAGTATGAACATGTGGGTAGTATCATTCGTCACAGCAAGAATCCATTAAGCTTACTCGAGACCCGCTCCATGCTCCTACTGGAGGAGTCTCGTTTGAACAGGAAACAAGCTCAGGTTAATGCTCGCGACACACCGTCTTCGTCAACGGTTCTCATGGCAGCAACAAATACTGGTGGCAAGGCTAATGGCAAAAAGGAAGTGTGTAAGAATTTCCAACGCAGGTACTGTCGTTACGGAGCTCGTTTTACCTATCCACATATGCATATTTGTGGACCTCAGGCACAACCACGAGCCCCTCATTACCAACAATGGCTTGGTTCTTCTTCTCTTCAGTCCAACAGTGGACATGCTCTTGGCCCAACAGGTTCCATACTCGGCCCAGCTCCTAACCAGCCTACACCCACTGCTTATGGCCCATATGGCCCGCGGCCACATGCTTCTCATGGCTACTGGGAATACAGTAATCAACCTACTGATCTTCCCCGAGCTTTCAATGCCACAACTCTTCGCTACGCGGACAATAATGAGGACTCGGCGTGGTACTTGGACACCGGTGCAACTTCACATCTGGCCTCGGATGCAGGTAAACTCACAACTGTTTTTAATAAACATGTTAATACATCTATTGTTGTTGGTAATGGGTCAACCATACCGGTTACTAACACCGGACGTAGCATTTTTCCTTCCTTACATCGCCCCTTATACCTTCAAAATGTTCTTATCACTCCTCACATAATTAAAAACTTAATATCCGTTCGTCAATTTACTCGCGATAATAAATGTAGTATTGAATTTGACGAATTTGGCTTTTCTGTGAAGGACTTTTGGACTCGTCAAGTGCTCCTCCGATGTAATAGCACCGGAGATCTATACCCATTTCACACATCCTCTACCACCTCACCCACTGCTCTTTTGACGTCCAACCATTCCACGTGGCATCAACGACTCGGGCATCCCGGCGATGAAGTGCTACGTTTTTTAGTTTTGAATAAATTTATCTCATGTAATAAACCAAAGTCTACGACTTTATGTCATGCGTGCCAACTTGGTAAGCATGTCAAACTTCCTTTTTCTCATTCTTCTACTGTTGTTGCAAACACTTTTGATATTGTTCATTCCGATGTATGGACGTCACCTATTTTGAGTGTTAGTGGTTTCAAGTATTATGTTATCTTTCTTGATCATTTCTCTCATTTTTTGTGGGTTTATCCTCTTAAAAAGAAAAGTGATGCATTTAGTAAATTCCTTCAATTTCGTGCCTATGTGAAAACTCAATTTAATAAAGAGATCAAAGCGTTTCAGTGTGATCATGGGGGCGAGTTCAACAACACAAAACAACACGAACTCTTTAAAACACATGGCATTCAATTCCGTTTCTCTTGCCCCAAAACGTCCCAACAAAATGGCAAATCGGAAAGAATGCTACGAACAATCAATAACCTTATACGAACCTTACTCTTTCAAGCACACTTACCACCTCAGTATTGGACCGAAGCACTTTTTATGGCCACCCATTTACTCAATATATTACCCTCAACCTCCATACAAAATGCCATTCCATTCACTAAACTCTTTAACAAACCAACATCTTATACACACTTACGCATTTATGGTTGCTTGTGTTACCTACATATTTACACTTCTCATAAACTACAACCTAGATCAACCCCGTGCATTTTTCTTGGTTATCCAACCAACCACCGTGGCTATCGTTGCCTTAGCCTTGAAACAAATAAAATCATCATCTCTCGTCACGTCAACTTTGAAGAAACCGTATTCCCTTTTGCATCAACAGCAGCTTCTAACCCACCCTCATATAAATTTCTAGAACAAAATACCGATCCCTCACTCACACAAATTAAATTACTCACCACCCCTGACATACGTACTAACACCATTCCATCCCCACAACCACCATCCAATTCACCAGTCCAACCTTCTAATGTCTCCCAACCTCCCACGTCACCTTCTTCAAACCCATATCAGCCCCTTATTGAGCCTACACCAGCCCAACCTAACGACCAGCCTATACCAGCCCAATCCAACAACCAGACTTAACCGGCCTTGACACAAGTTCAACCAGCTCAACCCCTCTCCACCACTACTCGACAACCTCACCCAAACCCCAACATGACATCTCGTCACCCTATGGTCACACGGTCTCGCGATGGCACAACTAAACCCATAGAGCGCTTAAACCTTCATGTTACTACACACTCTCCCATTCCCAAAAATCACGTCCAAGCCTCTCACAACCCACATTGGCAAAATGCTATGCAAGATGAATTTAACGCGTTAATTAAAAATGGTACGTGGGTCCTTGTTCCGCGTCCATCTAATGTGAATGTTGTGCGATCTTTGTGGCTTTTTAAACATAAGTTTCATGCAGATGGATCTCTTAGCAGGTACAAAGCCCGTTTGGTTGCAAACGGAAAAAGTCAACAGCAAGGCATAGATTGTTTTGAGACATTCAGTCCCGTGGTCAAACCTGCTACTATCCGCACTGTGCTTAGTCTTGCTATATCTCGAGGGTGGCACATCCATCAGCTTGACGTGAAGAATGCATTTCTTCATGGACACTTGCATGAGACCGTTTATATGCACCAGCCTCCGGGCTTTACTGATTCTGCTCACCCTGATTATGTATGCCTTTTGCAGAAATCTTTATATAGTCTCAAACAGGCACCCCGTGCATGGTTTCAGCGCTTTGCGAGTTATGCTTTACGAGTTGGTTTTTAGCACAGTAAAACTGACTCGTCCTTATTTATCTATCACCGCGGTGTGGACACAGCTTATTTACTATTGTATGTGGATGATATTATTCTCACAGCCTCTTCCTCAGGATTATTACAGCGTATTATTTCCTCGTTAAAGGGAGAGTTTGCTATGACAGATCTTGGCCCACTCAACTATTTTCTTGGCATATCTGCTACACGTACCTCATCTGGCATATTTCTATCACAGTCGAAGTATGCCACAGAGTTACTTGAACGGGCCCACATGCTTAACTGTAACCCTTGCAGGACTCCCGTTGATACAGATAAGAAGTTAGGACCTGAAGGAGCTCCTGTTGATGATCCTACTTTATATCGCAGCCTTACCGGGGGCCTTCAGTACCTCACTTTCACTAGACCTGATTTATCATATGCAGTTCAGCAGTTGTGTCTTTATATGCATGATCCTCGTGCGCCTCATTTAAATGCTATGAAGCGTGTCCTTAGATATGTTCGTGGCACCATTGATCTTGGACTCCAGTTATACCGCTCCTACACATCTCAACTCACTGCCTATTCCGATGCTGACTGGGCTGGTTGCCCAGCTACTCGCAGGTCTACATCTGGTTATTGTGTATTTCTAGGGGACAACCTTCTTACGTGGTCTTCCAAACGTCAAGAAACATTGTCCCGTTCTAGTGCTGAGGCCGAATATCGAGGAGTGGCCAATGCTGTAGCAGAGACATCATGGCTTCGCAATCTCCTTCGTGAGCTTCATGTTCCTCTTTATACTGCTACTATGGTCTTCTGTGACAATGTCAGTACCGTCTACATGTCAGCTAATCCCGTACAACACCAGCGCACGAAGCACATCGAGATAGATATTCATTTTGTTCGGGAGAAGGTTGCAACCGGTCACGTGCGTGTTCTTCATGTACCTTCACGGTTTCAGTATGCCGATATCTTTACTAAGGGTTTGCCTTACACTCTCTTTGCCGATTTTCGATCCAGTTTGAGCGTCCGCAAGCCTCCCGCTCAAACTGCGGGGGAGTAATAACCACTGTATATTATATTATGTAGATACTTTGTATTGATTTGTATTCATGCCCAGCCCATGTTCGTATTGTAAGGCTCGGCCCATATCATGTTTGTAACCCTATGCATCTTCTATATATTGCTAATGAGAATATCAGTATCATTCAAGGGAAATCATTCCTCTTTAGATGGAAAATCTCCGAATCCCCGTTGAGGACGGGGATGGGGATGTAAAACTATTCCCCGATGGGGATGGGGGCGGGGATGGGGATAGAAGTGGGAAACGGGGATGGGATGGGAAATACGATCCCTGAAATTCCCGGCCCCGTTGCCATCCCTACCTGCCCCCTCCTGTCTCCGCCAGTGTGATTGTATGCGACATTGCCAAAATTTGGACTACTAATGTTAATATTTCAAACGTTTAACCAGATTCATAATTCGGTAATTATTAGAGATTATATAATCGAGTAAACAAGTATTATAAGTGATGTAAATAAAAAAAAAAATAAAAAAATTATATCATATTAAACAGCTTTGAGAAAACCATCACATTAAACAAAACACATACTAGAACTTGTGAATATTTAAATTTATTTCTATGTTGTTTTTGCAATAAATAAGTGGATACACCTTTGAATGTTTAGTCGAGGAACATGCCTAAATTGCCTTAGGAAAAAATCGAACTCAAAATCGTAAACGTGAATTTTTGTTAATAAGTTATAGAACCAAGTATATATATATATAGGCTAAAATTGTGAAGTAATCCAAATTTTGGGCTATACAGCCAAAATATAGATCAAGTACAATTCAGTTTGTATATAAATATTCACCCAGAAAAATACATACATTCTCCATATCTCCGTTTGCTTTAACTTCGAGTGGCATATTGATTTTCAATTGGTTATCAATTAACTTTAGAGTCAATGGAAGCCAAAATTTTAACACATGAAAATAATGAAATAGCTTGGGCAGAAAAATATGAGCAACAAGATTACCAATTGAAATTAAGTGAATGGAAGTTAGGATGTAAGGTGTCTGAATTAGAAAAGATTACTAAGGAAAGAGATACTTTGTTAGAAAGACTTGGTAGTATTAAACAGGCTGGTCTATCACATGTTCAATTTGTTGAAAAACAAAGAGTAATAAACAGTAGAGCTGGACTAGGTTATGGTGAAGCTAGTAGTTCAGATGAGACCTCACCTAGTGATAAGGAAGAAACTCCACCTAGTGCTAAGGAAGAGATTCCACCTAGTGATGATGACCTTACAAGCTCAGAAGAAAACACATCTAGGAATGAGGAACCAATTAGTGAATCACCTCCTGAGTTTAAGAAAGATAAGGAGTATCACTCAGTTCCTCCACCCACTGGTCAGTTTCAACCTGTTAGGACAGATGTTTCTCGTTATGGTGTAGACAACCTAGAGTTTAGGAAGAAGCTTAATGGTAGAATTAGTTCTGAAAAACCTAAGAATGATTTTCAAAAGGGTAATGATCAAAAGTTTCCTACAGCTTTTCAAAAACAAGCAGTACCTCCACAAACTTTTCAAAGTACTGCTGGACAGTCAGCAGTACCTCCAAGAGAAACTTTTCAAAATACTGCTTACTACAGGAAACCTTTTAATCATAGAAGAGGATTTGGGAATATGGAGAGAAAGTTATGTTATGTATGCTATAGTCCTGATCACTTGATTAAGCACTGTGACTTTCACTCAGAATACTTAAGTCAGTTTCCAAAGAATAGACCTCCCACCCATAAGCCAAGAGAGACTAGACCAGTTTGGAATCACTCAAATAGGGTCAACCATAGTAACTTCTCAAAAGACTATAGGTACCCTCACCAGAAAAGAATGTTTTCCAAATCACCAGTACCTTCACAATCTGATAAGTCTCAAGAAATACCTTCTCAAAGGACTGATAAGTTTTCACCCACTCATGGTACTGCTCATACTTTTTCACATAGAAGACCTAAGAGATTCAATTCATATAAAAGGTCTTCCACCTCAAGCAGAGTACCTAGCTCAGAGAAACCTAAGGTCAAACGAAATTGGGTTAAGAAAGAAAGTACTGATGGGGAACAAGAAGTACTTTCATCAGATAAGGGTGAAACAGGGAGTGTTGTTGATACTACAACACAGGACATGGGACCAACTCAAATAATAATTGACCATGCCTTTAAAACCAGTGGAGATTACATACTGAAGGAATTCAAGTATGTCACTCCACAAGGGGAACACAAGTCAGTAATGGCTTGGGTTCCTAAAAGAAACTAACCCTTTTCTTTAATGTGCAGGGCAACCCAGAGGAGGAGCTTAAAGATCATATTATTGTTGATAGTGGTTGCTCTGGCAGCATGACAGGGGACAAGGAGATCCTGTCAGACTTTAAGGCATATTATGGAGGAAGAGTTGCATTTGGTAATGATCCTGATGGAGGAAGAATCACTGGCAAAGGAACAATCAAGGCTGGATGTATTGATTTTGAGAATGTTAGATATGTAAAGGAGCTCAAGTTCAACCTATTGTCAGTATCTCAAATTTTGTGACAAGAAGTATCCAATTCTGTTTACTGATACAGAATGTCTCATTCTCTCACCTGAGTTCAAATTTGTTGATGATCACTTGGTGACATTGAGAGTACCAAGAACCAATGATGTATACAGTTTAGACTTAAAGAGTCTCAATTCTGCTGGACGAGCAACATGTTTAGTAGCAAAGGCATCATTGGAAGAAGCACATCTGTGGCACAGAAGACTAGGTCATGTTAATTTTAAGAACATCAACAAGCTGGTCAAAGGAAATTTAGTTAAAGGTTTACCTTCCAAAACATTCAAGGCTGATCATTCATGTTTGGCTTGCAAGAAGGGTAAACAACATAAAGCTTCATGTAAGAAGCTTGGGGAAAGAGATATTAGAGAACCTTTGGAGTTGCTACACATGGATCTGTTTGGACCAGTTTTAGTAGAAAGTTTAAACAAGAAGAAGTACTGCTTGGTAGTGACAGATGATTGTAGCAGATTTAGTTGGGTCTTTTTCTTGGGATTCAAAGATGAAACCTTTGATGCTATCCATGACCTGATAGTAGCCCTTGAAAATCAATTAAGACTCAAAGTAAGAGGTATTAGATGTGACAATGGAACAGAATTCAAGAACAAGCATATGGATGAATTCTGTGCCAAGAAAGGGATCAAGAGAGAGTTTAGCATTGCTAGAACACCACAGCAGAATGGTGTTGCAGAAAGAAAGAACAGGACTTTGATAGAAGCAGCTAGAACAATGCTTGCAGATTCCCAATTACCTATTCTCTTTTGGGCTGAAGCCATAAGTACTGCTTGCTATGTGTTGAATAGAGTTTCAGTAACTAAACCTCAGATGAAGACACCTTATGAGTTACTCATGGGAAAGAAACCAAATATTCGTTTTCTAAAACCTTTTGGCTGCTCTCTGACTATTCTAAATACCATTGACTCTCTGGGTAAATTTGATGGTAAGTCAGATGAAGGATATTTATTGGGTTATTGTACAAATAGCAAAGGATTTAGAGTTTATAACAGGAATACCAGAAAGGTACAAGATTGTCTTCATGTTGAATTTTTGGAAGATAAGGAAACTCAGAAAGGTAAAGGTCCTGATTGGATGTTTGATCTTGATCTCAAGTTCACACCATCTATGAATTATGTCCCTGTTAGAGAAGAGAATCAGGCTAATTACAAAGAAGATGATTCACAGTACATTGTTCATGGAGTCAATGTTACACCAGAAGAAGTTCCTGACAAAGAACCTGAAGTTACTGTTGAGGAACAAAGTACTGCTCAGCCAACTCATACAGTATCTGATGAAGATCAAGCCATACAAGATGAACTTAATAGGATGCTTTTTCAAGAAACTATAGCACAATCCTATGAAGATGAACAAAGGAAGGCTTATGAGGCTGCAAAGAAAAAGAGTAACTTTCAAGATACTGCCCACAGTACTTTAGATCAAAGTACTGCTGATCCTTTTGACAGTACTTCTGATGTATTAGAGCAATCAAATTGGAACAATGCTGATGATTCCAATGTTGATGATGATGATTTAGTTAATGCTAACATTCCTGGATTAGAAGAAATTGATGATGAGCTTATTCCAGAAGGTATTTTCTCCAATGAAGGCATTGATTTTACTAACTTGGAGTCTGATCTTCCAGTACCACCAACTCCTACATTGAGAGTTCATAAAGCTCATCCTCAAAGTAATATTATTGGATCACCCTCTTCAGGAGTGGTTACAAGGAACAAAGTTAAAGGACTTTCTAAGCAACATACTGCTTTACTTAGCTTTGTTTACAAACAAAACAGGATGAATCACAAGGATCAACAAACATGCCTGTTTGCTTGCTTTTTATCTCAAGAAGAACCCAAAAAGGTAGCTCAAGCTTTAGCAGATGAAAGTTGGGTTGAAGCCATGCAAGAGGAGCTTCTACAATTTAAGCTTCAAGAAGTCTGGGTATTATGTGATTTACCAGATGGCAAAAGAGTCATTGGTACAAGATGGGTTTTCAGAATCAAAAGAGATGAAAGAGGGAATGTTATCAAAAATAAAGCTAGATTGGTTGCACAAGGATATCGCCAAGAAGATGGAGTGGATTATGATGAAGTATTTGCTCCTGTTGCAAGGATAGAGGCAATAAGGTTATTTCTTGCCTTTGCATCATACATGGGATTTCCTGTCTACCAAATGGATGTGAAAAGTGCTTTCCTTTATGGCACAATTTCTGAGGAAGTTTATGTTAAACAACCTCCTGGTTTTGAAGATCCTGCACATCCAAACAAAGTCTACAAAGTGATCAAGGCACTATATGGCCTTCATCAAGCTCCCAGAGCTTGGTATGAGAGACTCTCAAATTTTCTATTACAACATGGTTATAGGAGAGGAGCAATTGATAAGACTTTGTTCATCAAGAGGGATAAGAAAGACATTATGTTAGTCCAAGTATATGTGGATGATATTATATTTGGAGCTACAAAGAAGTCTATGGTGAAAGAATTTGAAGATCTTATGCAGAAGGAGTTTCAAATGAGTTCTATGGGAGAATTAACCTTCTTTTTGGGTCTTCAAGTTAGACAAACAAGAGATGGAATCTTCATTAACCAAGAAAAGTATGTTGCAGACATACTCAAAAGATTTGATCTTCCAAATCTCAGGCCTGCCACCACACCCATTGATAAAAATAAACCTCTAGGCAAGGATGAAGATGGACAAGCTGTGGATGTCAAGCTTTACAGATCTATGATTGGTTGTCTTATGTACTTAACTGCATCAAGACCTGACATCATGTTTGCTGTTTGCTTATGTGCAAGATTTCAGGTTACACCCAAGGTTTCCCATATGTATGCAGTCAAGAGGATTTTTCGATATCTCAAGCATCAACCAAAGTTAGGATTATGGTATCCTAAGGAGTCACCTTTTCACTTAGAAGCCTTTTCAGATAGTGACTATGCAGGGGATAACTATGATAGAAGATCAACCTCAGGAGGATGTCAATATCTTGGAAGAAGATTAGTCTCCTGGCAATGTAAGAAGCAAACCATTGCTGCAACCTCCTCTACTGAAGCAGAATATGTTGCTGCTGCAAGCTGTTGTGGACAAGTTTTGTGGATGCAAAATCAACTCTTGGATTATGGATTCAATTTCAAGAATACTCCTATCAACATTGATAATGAGAGTACCATCTGCATTGTGAAGAATCCTGTTTATCACTCCAAGACCAAGCATATTCAGATTAGGCATCACTTTATTCGGGATTGTTATGAGCACAGGCTTATAAATGTGGTTAAGGTTCACACAGATGATAATGTAGCTGATCTACTCACCAAGGGATTTGATGTTTCAAGATTCAACCACTTAGTTGTGAGCATTGGGATGATTAACTACTAGGCTACATTTGAGGGGAGGCTTTAGTATTAGTTAGTATACTTTCTATTCAGTCTTAATGAAAGTATTGGTTTTAATAGTTTAGTTTAGCCTATATGTTGTATTTGAGGGGAGGCAACATTAGCTATTAGTTAGAACTTAAGCATGAACCTTTTACAAGTTCTTGGTTTTAGTTTGGAGTATCGATTGTGGATAACAAGATGGAACGTACTGCTTTGTTGCTCAAAGTAATGCTTCAGCAACGTACTGCTTCAACGTACTGCTTACGTGGACGTACTGTTCCAACGGTCAAAAAATTGTGGGGCTCACGGTTAATTAATTCCTTACGGCGGAGATAATAAGTTAATCCAAACGGTAACTTTATTATTAAGAGTTTGATTTATTTTCATCCTATTTAAAGAAACTCACTCCTATTTCCCCGCCTTTTTACGTATTTGAGATCCCTCATTCGCTTTTACACCACAATCTTTTTATCAAAACACACACTCAAAGCGAATTCTTCTCTACCAACTCATCATGGCTAATCGCCTTACTGTTAGCAAACATAATATGATCGCTAATTTGGACAAGACAAGGGATAATCTTGATTTTCATGCGATCATTGATTTCTTAACTGGGTCTTCCATCAACTACTCTATTTTAGTTGACCCTGATGTTATTAGTCCCTGGATGCAAGAATTTTGGGCTACTGCAACGAAAAAAGGTGATTCGTTGATTAGGGCTACGGTTGCTGGACGAGCTATTAGGATTACTGAGGCCACGATTAGGGATGTGTTGATGTTTGATGATGAAGGGGGGGCTGTTCGTTTTGAAAAACAAGTGCTTTGGGACACTTTAAGTGATTTAGGTTATGAAGGCGATCTGACGAAGCTTACTTTTCAAAAGCCTTTGTTTTGTTCTCATTGGAAGTACCTAATTCACGTTCTACTTCATTGTTTGAGTCCCAAGAGTACTTCTTTTGATCAATTTGGTCAAAATATTGCATCTGCATTAGTGGGTTTAGCTACCGATCGAAGATTCAATTTCTCAAGACTCATTCTGGATGGTATGCTTACACATATTGGTAATGGTTCACCATTTTTGATGTATCCAAGGTTTGTTCAGTTATTCTTGAACAATCAACTTGAGGATGTCCCTAAACCTCAAAGTTTTTTACCCACTGTCAAACTTCCATCAAAGGTGTTTACTTTTCTATCTAAATAAAGTGCAAAGTTTTCTGGAACCAACACACCTTTGACTGCTCATATATTGGGAGTTGCACAAGTTGTAAGAGATGCAGAGCAAGAGCAAGAGCAAGAAGCAAATTCTGAGTCAGCAAGCCAAGAGTCTCTAGTTTCTAGAGAAGTTAGTATTCCTCAACCCACTGCTTCTCAACATACTGCTTCTCCACATTCTGTTACTAGGGAAGGTACTGCTCCTATGGACATTCCTACTCATGAGGAGTCAGACCAAGGTATGAATAATCCACCCTCTCCTATCGATGATTCTTCCACAAATGTGTCTCAGCGATTTGAAGAAGAAGAGGTAGAATTGGACAATTATGCTTTAACAAGGGAGTTAAAAAGGCTGAAGAAGGAGAGTGAGGCTCAAGCTGCTAAGATAGACAAATTAAAGACTAAGTTTCAAAAATTGAAGAGGTATGTTTGGCCACTAGTTCAACACCATAGATTATGGGTGAAGTCTCAGAAGAAGAGTGGTAGGATACCTACAAAGATTTCTAAGAAGAAAAAGTCTAAGAAGCAATCTTCATTCCAAATGGGGAGGAATTTAGAGAATTTGAATGAAGATGATGCTGGTTTTGAACAAGATTTTGAACAAGATGCTGGATTTATGGATGATACTCAGAGGACACCACCTGAAAATATTCCTCAAGATACTGTTGAGAGGAAGAGTGATGAAACAGAGCAAATAAATTTGGAAGAAGCTACTGTTGAAGTGAGAAGTGGTGATACTGAGGAAATAAACTTAGAAGGAGCTGAAGCTGAAAGTACTGCTCAAGAAAGTACTGCTCAACAAGGTACTGAGAGGCAATTCATTGTTACACCTAGAACCTTAGATTTTGAAGAGGATATTGGTCCTTCAATTCAAGTTCAAGAGGAAGTAGGTCCTTCTAAACCAGATCAGGAAGAAGATGATATAGCTCATACTAACAGTGATGATGAAACAATTGCTGATATCATGCTTAATATGTCAAGTCAAAGAGGTATTAGTATTCATGAGGTTGAACAACAACATCATACTTCTTCTCAACCTGCACAAGAGATAGATCCAAAAGATAAAGGCAAAGGGATCTTGGTAGAAAAGAAGAAGAAGAAGATGACATTGGCACAGTTAAGACAAATTCAGGTTGCCAAAAATGAGGAAGCAGCTAGAATATTACAAGCAGAGATAGATGCTGAAGAATCAAGAAAGAATGTTCAATCAAGAAGGCCAATTAGTAAAGCTAGAGAAAGGAATGATATGATGGCTTATCTGAAAGGTCAAGGATACACAGGTTTAGTTAGATTGACATATACAGAGATGAAGGATCTGTATGATGCTGTTAGAGAAGCTATTCAAAGAGATCTTGCAGGCATTATTTCTTTTGAAGATGACAAGCTTGAAGATAAAAGAAAGGAAAGAGCTGCTACAAGAAGCTCAAAGAGGAAAAGAGTCACTGATGAACAGCCATCAAAGAAGTTCAAGGAAGCTGTTGAATTAAGAACAGACACAGTTGATGAGCTCAGAAATTATCTTAGAGTTGTTGACTTTGAGAATCCAAAAGAAGATACTGATAAGAAGTCCAAGATATCTACTTTTTCAGTTGTAGAATCTAAAGAAGGAGATTATCTAATCTTTCATAGACAAGATGGAAGTTTTAGAGTGTTTAATTCATTATGGGATATTCTACATCTGATTGATAGAGATGATATGCTTCAGTTATATCTCCAAGTGCAAACTTATTTTGAGCATATTCCACCACAAGGAGTAGGTTTGATATTGTTAGGAGATCTCACAACAATCTGGGACACAGAGGAGTCTAAGGACAGTGCTTTGTGGGAAAATCAAGACAACTGGGAGATTAACAGATGGAGATTCTTTGGATCAGTTGGGATACATGTTTTAGAGTTAGAAGATGGCACTATGATTCATATGCTAGCAGAACAAAGATATCCACTCACAAGAGATCTGATGATCAGAATGCTAGAGCATGGAATGGAAGTGGAACAAGAGGATGAAGTAGCATTGATGGTCATAAAATTATTCATCAAGTGGACTACTGAATTTGAAGATTAATGCATAACTACTGGTATGGTTTCATTATTATATAAATCTTTTGAAAAATAAAGTACTTTCTTCAAAGTACTGCTGGTCAGACAGTACTTTCTCAAAGTACTGCTTGCAGCATAAAACCAGTAAAGTCTTTTGATAAAATTAGTAATTTTTGATAAGTGCAAAAACATTTTGAAGCACAAAGATTAAACAGCAACAAATGGTTTTGAAAGCAACAGCATGGTGTTAGTACTTGTACTACACAACAAATGGTAATCAACTCACCATGTTTAATAAACAAGAAAGAGTTTGACTCATCATGAGGGTACGGCTCTGATGTGATTATCAAATCTGTTTTTAGTTGGCAATTTACTAAAAATTGTATGGTTTTCAACTCACCATATCTATATTAGTGAAGAGTTGGCTAGCACACAAGATAATGGCTTGGTGGTAAAGGCTGTGGAAAACCATTATATGGTAATTAGTTCACCATGGTAGTGATTGTACTAAAAGAACTAACTAGTCCAAAAGCAAACGGCTATTTGGTAAAGACTACTCAAATCCGTTGATAGCTGATGATTTGCTAAAAATCATATGGTTATCAATGTACCATGGTTTTTCCTAAATCTAAACATTGGCTACTCCAGAGTTAATGGCTTTGGTAAAGAGACATCAAAATCCATTAAGTTTTCAATGATTCACCTCTCACAGGAGTTAACACACCTGGAAGTGATGAGAATAGTATGAAACTCTTAAGATCTGATGTACATATTGCCAATATGATGCTGAGTTGCTGAAAAGTTCTGATGCTGAAAAGAATTGTTGCTGATGAAGATTGAAGATACTGTTTGCATTGATGATGACAAAACAATAACGAGTCAGGTTTGAAGAAACAACCTTTCCTTGAAGATAAAGTATTGAAGTTAAAGACATACAAAGAAACTTGAAATCAAGCAAGTAGAATTCAAGTTAGGGGAGGATTGTTGGGCTATAAAAGTCAAAGTACTGCTACTCAAGTCAAAGTACTGCTATTCGATTAAAGTACTGCTGCTCGTTAAAGGACTGCCATGCAAATAGTTTAAAGACTAATGTGTAATTCTAGAATATTCGTATTAGATTAGAGTTATAATTAGAATTTACTTGTCGTTCAAGTATTGTAAACCGACTAGGGTTTTCCTTGTGCCTATAAAAGGATCCCTAGGTTGGCATTAGAGATATATGTTTTTTAGAGAGACAAGTATATGCGATTAGTGATATACGATTATTAGAGTTTAGAGTTTGTTAGTGAATCTGTGTAAGAAAGCAGGTTCAAGGTTTTAATAATATTCAAAGTCGTTTATTAAATTCTTCTTAGCTTTGTTGAAGTAGATTCCGCATACTTAGCAAAGTATATCAGTGTTTCACTATTAATAGTTTTGAATTCATTCAAAGTTGTTAAACCGTAGACAAGCTACAAGTTAGTTTGGTCAGAGTATATTGATCCAACAGAACTTGCTTGTATCTCAAGTCTAAGGATGACTTAATAAACCATTTTCAACATCTTACTCATGACATGGATCCAAAAGTAAATGTTTGAAAGTTGGGGTATCCAATATGCATCCCTTGTGAATACATATGAGTTTGGCGGGAACAATCCACATTCTCATAGAATATAACCAACACTCACATTTGCCTTGCATAACAATATTCCCATATTGTTAACCGACAATGGACATATTTAGAACGATAAAATCATTCAAGGATTAAACATGCAAATATAGGATAACAATTATTATATGAATGAATAACAAATACCAAGTATCTTTATTCATCATAAAGTAAAAATTGTCTTACAATCCCAATTATCCAAATACTAAAAACAGATATGCATGAGACTAATTAGTAAGTTGAAGTCTAATGTTTCCAACATTCTCAACTTTTCTTTGCAAGAAAACTAAATAGTCATCTGAGTAAACTTTCCGAATACTAGTTTCAAATTTCACATATAGTGAGGGATTTGAAATATATGATGAGTGTCTTATCTCATATGCTCATACTATTGCAAGTGTCATAGTATGGAGATGTCGCCCTACCTTGCATAAGGTATTAGAAGTCAACGACATACTGACAATCATCTTTACAGTTTCTTAAAATGTAAAGTATTCTTATTCCTTAATTTGTAATGCAACAATGCTCTTCGTTGAGCACATCTAGTTAGCAGATTTATCATAAATGATAAAATCTTACTTTAACTAGTTTTAATTATCCTCTAGCATCATTGTACGTATACAACACTATGCTTTATAATTCGTAAACATCTATATTAACAATAATCTAAATACTCTCAATTAGATATTGTTGTTGTCAGCTCATCTTGCTCTAGTGCAAAAGTAACAACCAGTCTTATACACAATATAATATATACATGACAAATCCTTAGTTAAAAACATAAGGTTTCCATCCATGTAATAAATTATTCCGAGTGAAACATACCATTTAAGACTTGCTTCAATGATATATTGCATTTGTGTTGGACTTAATTTTCCGCATATGCTTATTCCAAATAAACATTTATTACAATGCTGTTTGTTCTATTCCCTAAATCCCAAGTGAAGTTTCATTCCAAGCTTAAGGATTAATATCTAGCTTAAATAGAATGATATCTTCAATATGTTATACAACATATGTATTTTAAGGAAAAGATAGTGCTCCCACTTAATGTCAGATGTAATCAGGAGTTATCTTAATTCAATCAAAATCATATTGTAATTAAATTCAAGATCTCAGCTCCTAGATGCTTGATCCAATCCAAACTTGGATTGCTTAAACTTGTATACTACATAAAGATTATATAAACTCATAACCATTTTGATTACACACCGTCCTCGCAAAAGGTAATCATAAAGGAAAGATTTATAAAACTTACTCCCTCCGTCCCACTATAAGTGTCCACAATGGTATCTTTGCTTGTCCCATATTAAGTGTCCAGAGAATATTTTCAACCAATGAGAAGAGACTTTAGTGGGTAATAGTGATATTTGATTGGTGTAGAGTGTAGTTGGCCCCACTTTCCTAAAACTTTGTGCAAATGGAAAGTGGACACTTATAGTGGGATAGAGGGAGTAATTGCCATATTCCACATTTAAGGAAAACTTGTATGACAATTAATTATCTTTATTTAATTAATGCGTGTATATAAGAAAATCTAATCACAGTCAATTGAATGAGTATGATTAAAAACTTCTTATTATAAACCATGCATTAATCATGTATACAATTTTGTCCTTGTAAGCCTTTCTTCAAAAGAAACTTATTCCAACCTCATAGGTTAACTATCAGGCGAAATAACAATTAAGATCAAAACATTGATTTGCCTTTTAAGGACTGCATCTTATCATTCATAGTTCTAAGACATTTATCAGATTCAAGATGTGATAATGTACCTTAGTGGTTAGCAGATTTACAATGATCTTCTAACTTATATCCTCAGCATTGATATCAAAATATCAATCAAGTGATGAGGCATTCTTGCAGATTTATGAATGAGAGTAACATTATACTTCAGTCAACATTTACATGTTTAACCTTAGTATGACATTAATAAGTGGATTTTAGAAGGTTATGTATTTGTTCTTGAATATCTTCAAGATTTATAGATGCTCCCACTTACTTTTGTAAGTAGAGACAATTCTCTAAATACTAAGTATTTAAGCAACAATAAATTGTTCTTTATTTGGGAACCACAAAATACATTTTAAGTTCTCATCTCAAGATTGTTAATAAAACGCTTCATAAGATTTTAACAAATTCAGAACTTAAATCAAGACATAATGGAATTTCTTCCAACAACTCTAATTAAGGTTTGTAGCAAAACCCTAATTTTGTATCACCCTTTAACCGAAAACCTTAGCAACAGTTTTGTGTTTCGTCGAGCTAGGAGGAACACCAATACTACAATCTTCAAGCTAGGAAGTGTAGAAAAATCAAAAACCCAAGAGGGTTTAGGATTCAATTGGTTTGAGTGGAAAAACCAAAAATCCATAAAGGTTTAGGGGTTTCGGTCATGGGTTGTCTTGAATACCTTCTAGGTTTAAACCATATTGAGTATGTCCATGACACACGCAATTTTCTAACCTTGATAGATTTTGGAAGCAGAGCAATTAAAGCTATCATGAATCAAACAATATGAATATTGTTTGTTTCAACCTATTAAACATACCATAATAATGTGGCATTCTATAAGTATTTGAATTGTGAAAGTATATCAGAATTCCATAGATAACTTAATTCTCTTTGGATCAAATACTTGTCAATTGGGTAGAGCCAAATTGCATATTAAGTATTTTCGAACCAAGTGCATGCTATAATGTATATTTCTTGAATAATTCAAGAACCTTATGCTCATGTGTTCACAAGAAGACAGAACTGTTCAAGAATTATATGTTCATGTGTTTACAAGAAAACAGAACATGTCAATAATACATTATAAGTCTTTGAATAATTCAAAGGCCCCATGTTTATGTGTTAACAAGAAGACATAACAATTTTACTATATACTTTATGTTATAAGTCACTGATTAATTCAAGGACTTTATAATTATGTCTTAATATGTAAACATAATTATACCAACAAAAGTAATCATGAACGCAAACTCTTGAGTTCTGTAGTAATTTCAAGTTAATTTTATACTTCAGAATTATGATTATTATCATTTAACCATAATTATGTTGACTAAAACAAGTAGTCGAAATGTTGAAGTATCTTTACACTATATCATGACATTTGAATGTAGTAGGGCAACAAACATCTTGCGTGTTCAAGTCCTAGTAGAATGATTAGCTTTCTTACCTTGCGGTTAAGAGAAACCAATAATATGTTGTTCCTTGCACACACTTTGAGATTTCTCCCACTTGTGTAAGGCACAACATCATATTATGAAAACAAACAACATGTGATTGATTGTGTAAACAATATGACAATGTCATAGATATACAAGTAGTTTTAGAACCATAACCTTTAATAAGGAATTGTGGATTATTATTCTATAGATAACGTTCAGAAAGCAACAGCAGAAAGGCAACGAGTTATCTAATAAAATTAAATGCAATTATCCTTTAAGCAATGGTCGTTCATATTCGGAAAGTAATGAATTATTTCAAAGCAAGTTTGAAATGATATGGGTGACTAACAAGGAAATAAATCTCGTAGCTCCCACTGAAATTGACAACATTACAGGAATGTTATTTCAGTAATAAAACGCAATGCTCCCACTGGATTTGTCAACATTGTAAGTGTTACATCGCCAGTAGAAAGCATATGGCAATTTAATACACTTTCCTATTCTCTTCGAATGGCTACAAGTAGCAATGTACTTAGATATTGAACAGAGTATATGAAGTCCTACTTATGTAGATGAGGGACTAGCCATTCATGATTTCATTTAACTTGAATAGTTAGCATGCAATTCCTCCTTTATCGTCTACATAGCCCCAAGGGTATTTAGCACTATAAGGAATAATAAGAGTCCAAGAAAAATACCCAGCGAATATGCTAGTAATTTCTTTACTCTTTGCGGTTTAAACTCATACATCGTGACAAGTGCAAGATGTCATTTATTTTGGTAGCTATAGACAAAATGTTTTCTAGTTACACAAAATATTTTATCTTTCAATTATTTCAATACCGAAAAAGGGTAATGAAAGATCATAAGTGAGTTTAACAATTGTAATCCGATCTTAGTTTGTCAACTAAGGAGAAATAAATAGGAATAAGTCTCACTCTTCTTACCAGGAAAAGAGACTAAGTGTGTCTTTTTTAAGAAAAAAACAAACTTTTGTTTACGAATTATGTTGCAACAACACAATATTAATCAGAACATAGAAAGTTCAATGTTAGTATTTTCGATAATTAAATTCTTAAAAGAATTAACTACCCAATTAATTACTAATTAAGACTAAGATCCATCTTGACCTCCCACTTATTACCGGAGGTCTGACCAGCGTGTAAACAAGTAGGGTAAGAGGTAAGCGACGAGCGTTAATTGCATAAACTGCAACTCTTAGACTTATGAGACTGATCAAGACATTAGTAGACAAGTAATAATGTCATGAGCATGTTTAGTCTCATCTTATGCCTCGGGTCCAAGGTCTGACCAAGCATACTCGAAATAAGTCGACCAAGCAAAAAGGTGCAAATATCGCCAAAGGTCTGACCAATGTGCAAAATTTGCCATGGGTTGGAATGGCCCTAAGGTCTGACCAAAGAGGTCAAGCCAAATGCACGTGTTCTTGGTTGGGTGGCATAGACTTAAAATTTACATATAGGGTATACACATAAATGTGATAAAATCATGTACAAAGAAGCATGCAAAACAACTTTGTAGCACTTTATTTTAAAAACTTATAGTAATGACACGGTAGTGATCATCATGGTTCACGGTAGCTCCAATCGAACTCGCAAGGAGGCGGAGGACCAGGTCAGCGCGAAGCTATGACCAAAAATCCTTTAGGTGTGACTGTGCGCACTGCCTGAAACCCCCCTTATAGTTTGTTCTAGTGGGTGAGCCGTACTTCCCAAGTTTCCATAGCGTCCAGTTTTTAATTTCATAAAAACTTGTTTCAATAATTTAGGTCACTTAATTTTACAAAAATAATTTTCCACGAATCAAATAGCAGGTCACAATGAGCATGGTATTTAGCGTGTAAATTAAGACCATATTAATGTCATCTTTTTATAGGTATTAGTCCTCTTTTATTTTAGTTTTAGGCGTGTAAACATGTAGGCTAAAAACAAAAATCACTAAAGAACATAATACTAAAAACATGACAATAATATTAACAAGTAAAAATTTAGATCCGAGAACTCTAGCAAGTCTTCCCCAAAAAGAGAACCATAAGACCCTCACTAGGTTTTCATCAAGTGTCTAGATCGCCACATGCATCACAAAAAATGATTGCGTAGGTCTTATAGCCGGAATACACACATAAAATAATCATGGCAAACTTATTAACTTTTAATTTTTGCTATTTTATGAATCTAATTAACCGTTAATTAATTTGTGTGTGTCTTGTTATTTTTTATTAATTAATGACAAGTATTGCATTATAGTTGTCAAAATAAAAATAAAACAAATAACTAAGTTAGATTTCATGCAGCCTTTTCGCGTGTTTATTAAATAGTGTAACCCATAATCGATAAACGAGATGGTTCGTGATGCCACTGTTGGGATTTTATAATCATGTTAACCATTAACTACGAGTACGCAGCGGATAATAGATCTAGTTTACAATTATAGTTAACACATATAATAAACAAATAATAAAAGGGAACAAGAAAACTAAATAGAAAACTAACCCTTGTAGTCACCCGCAAATTGAAACTAAGTAGTAAATATATACTACCTCTACGGTTGCTCACACTACACGTCAAACAAATACGTTACGATGCTAGTCGCTTGCTTCACGTATACAACCAAACAAACTTGTGTTCTTGTTGTAGCTTAAACACAATCGAATACCAAAGTGGTATACGTTCGATTATATTTATAAAAAAGAAGATCAGTAACTATAGTAAACAAGAATATAATTCTTGTTTAATTAGCTTGATATAATTGACTTTACAAACCAATTCACGGTTGATTGGAATGATCAAAACATAGGATGAAACAATTTGATACGTGAGGTGGAGGTGTATATATTATCTGTCGAGAATTAACAATGAGGCAATGGGTGTTTATATAACACCCCAACTTGTCCAACAAGTTATTGTTTTAACCTCCTTTAATTACATAAAATCGACACTCTCCCCCCCTCCTAGAACCTTCCCATAACTGGCCACATTGGAAGGAAGTCCGGGAGTTTCGTTTTCCGACATCCAAGTCCCTCTCTTTTATATTTAACATATATTTAAATTTGTTAAAGCGTTTAACGATTTAAACTAATAACCGTTAAATTATTTCGTGAAACATATTAAACACTTAATAAATATAACAAGTATATATATTAATTATTTAATAAACGTACTCTTCGTGTATTAACGTGTGTGCCCCCAATAGGCTCACACATTTCTAGTCGTATAACGGCTAATCTAACTACCATAACCCAACAATCACTCTATTGATCGAACATCATAAAGAAATTTAACACAAATAATAAGTAACCAAAAAACATTCATACATTTAAATGTCAATTATAGTAGAGACCTTATTTGTAAAGACATTGTCAGACCAAGGAACTAGGGAAGCAAATAATGAAGGATATTGGTAGTTAACATTATAAACTGCAGCAATATGTTCTTTCTACTTAAAATTCCAAAATAGAATGCATGTAAATAATCACATGTAAATAATGTTTCTTCTCTCCATGACCTAAGTGATTCTAACAACACTTTTGAACCAGACAAATTAGAATGATATGATACATGCAGCGCTTGTAGTATAACTATAATGTATATTATAAATTTACCAACATGAATGAGTCGTTTCTGGTTTATGGTGTATGAAATACTCTGACCGTTCTTCATATATATGGAACATATTTGCAGCGCTTGGAGTATAACTATAAGGTATATTAGAAATTTACCAACAAGAATGAGTCGTTAACGGTTTATAGTGTATGAAATACTCTGACCGTTCTACTGCTATAGTTGGCAAGTAGTCAAGTATCACTCAAAAATCTTTTCATTCAGAGCACAATGCTTGGGATCGAATCTGTGACATAAAGGCTTCTCCTAAGATTTAACCACAACAAATCCTAGTCCCAAACGAGTTGTCCCTGAGCTGCAATGCAATCATGCTAGAGTAAGTACATAAAATACGGTTCCTTTGTATCAAATGTGAAAGCGGAAACTGCACATGTTTTCCATAGCTTCCCTTTAACTCCGAGAGGAGTTTCAGTAACTAAAAATACTTTTAGTCTATCACTACTGCACCAAGTGGCAAAAACAATACACGTCCTTGATAATTGGTGACAGTGTAACGATAAGTTACCGAATCACGACTTATTATGGAAGAGAATTGTTTGTGTCACATGGTGATTAGTGATATGCTTAAAGTAGTTGTTTCTGCAAAAATCCATTCAATTTATTTGTACAAAAATATGAAATACACACATTTTTCATAGGTCTTATTAGGTCGTTAGCCTTTAGCTTCAAGAGGAGCTTTAGTGACCCGGCTATTTTGGCCAACACCCGGCTTTGTCCGGTTATTTCCAGCCAAGACCCGGCTTTATCCGGCAAGAACCGGTTTTGTCTGGTTATTTCCGGCCAAGACCCGGATAGATCCGGTTTTGTCCGGTTATATCCGGCAAAGACCCGGATAGATCCGGTTATATCCGGCAAAGACCCGGATAGACCCGGTTATATCCGGTTATATCCGGCCAAGACCTGGCTATATCCGGCAAGACCGGGTTAGATCCGGCTAGAGCGTATGTGTGAATTAATTGGTAAATGGTTTCTTGTGTGAATAACTTATTACTTAGGGTTTTTAAAATATTAGCTACTGTATGTGTAACCCATCTTTTACTCCGTCATGTTTTTCTTTGCCGAAATCACTTTACGGATCTTTATCTTATTTAATTGACTAGTCTTATGATGAATGGCCTGATTGGACCTGAGGGATGGTCAACCTGCGACAATTCTGGAGTACAAACCGAGAGTACAATTCCTTGGTGTACTCTTGATTGGACCTGCGACAATTCGTGAAATGATGGCTTCTCCAAGGAATCGTCACAAACGAGTTGTCCCTAAGCTGCAATGCAATCAAACTAGAGTTAAGAAGATGGTTTGGTTGTACAAATTATAAAAAGTAAAGTAAAGTAACTCCCAATACCTTCTTCCACGGGTTATGGGTCCCAATACCGTCTTCCACGGTGTATGGGGGAGGTTGAGATGTAGACAGCCTTACCCCTACATAAGGTAGAGAGGCTACTTCCGGTTCTACTTAAGGTAGAAAAAGACCTCTAGCCTTTTTGTAGGGAGTGAGGATCGAACCCTTGACCTCTAGGTTGAGCAACTTATCCAACCCTACTAGTTGGTTGTACAAAATATATGAATGCATAAAATAAGTACGTTCTCCATACCTTCCTTGCCTTTCACGCTGAGATTAGCTTTAGCAGAACACCATACGTTTAGTATATCACCAGTGATCGGTCGCCAGATGGAACAACCAATACACAGTCTTTAATAATTGGTAATTGGATAACGGAAAGTTACTTGATCAGAACTGTTTGTGCCACATGGCGAATAATGATGTGCTAAACGTGGTTGTTTCTGCAAAAACCTCTTTTGGAATTAAAGCCAAGGAAACTACGGAAACCGTATTCGTTTTAAGCAGGCATAATTCTATGCAACTCAACCTTCTTCTTTGCAATTAGTCTAATGTTTTGTTGCTCCAAGACAAGTGGGTGTTGGGTTTATCCCACATCACTTGGGAAGTGGAAGTTGAGAGTGAGAAAGGATGTATATAATGACCAAGCTGCACTTGATGGAGAGCACGCAGCCAAGCAATGAGCACAAAGCGAACTATTCTTTCGCCTTTTACTAAAGAATACCGTGTGCTCGTTGTATAAATTGGCATACGCCTATTTTTGGAGAGCTTCTACCCAAAAGGAAGAACTCCAACCAATATTCAGTTCAACATTTAATCCCTGTTACTCGCACAACTTAATATCATACAAAAAACTTTAATTTATAGCTAGAGTACTATTGAGTATTTATACTACTTTTGTAAATTGAATTTGCTATACACCAAAGTTTATTATACGTTACTGTTATCATCACAAATTCACAATACATTATCACCATGTAAAAATCAGATTTTATCAAACCACCTATATTACTTGTAAAAGAAACTCGTATGTTCTCTTAGTTTGAAAAATATACACTATGGTTGTCCAAATTTTGTAAATGTTGCAAATCGATGGTCAATTGTCTTAATGGCCATTAGAGTATCCATTAATAGACATATGATATGTGTTGCACATGAAGGTACGTTAAAGTAGTGAAAATTGTTAGACGATTGGATCATGGTTATCAAGATCGTGATCTTGATTGTGAGGAAAGCTTTATATAAACACCAAACTGTATAAATTAAAGGCACTCAGCAAAGCAATGTCCCAGGAATTGGCATGTTGTCATATGGCCATTTGTGTGGAGTTTCTTCTTGAAATAAAGAACTCTGACCATTCCCTAGTTAAAGTTTTTATTTTGTTATTTTTAAATAAAATTTTTGATTATTTGAATATAATGTTTCAAACAAATTACTACCTTCGTCTTATGTAATTGTAGCTTCTTATTGTCAATCGAAGTCTAATTGTATAATTGATTATGGACAGTTTTTTAATGACTTAGTTTCGAGTATAATTAACGAAGCCTTCTTGTCGAAAATTTGTTCATTCTTGATGGATTCTAAGGACCGTCGTCCAAGTGGGAAAGTTGTATCTGGTATTCACGTTAGGCTACTACTGAATAGATATAGTTGTCGGGTCTATCCTACATAGCCTGTGTAGTTACAGAATGTGAGAATACAAGTACTGTAAAAACTTGGAACAAAATTTTTATGCGTGCATTCACATTTACATAAAAACCGAATTGTAAAAGTATAAGGCGTAAACTAGGAAAGATTGACTCAACTAATCAAAGCAAAATATCAAAAACATTTTTTGACTGACATCAAATACCTTTCCAGTTTGGACCAGTCATTGTGATCGAGTCCAGTAGTTTCAAAGTGTAACAATGCATACTCAATATTCACTAATTATTGGATCAATAGTGCTTTAATTATTAGTTTTATAAAATCATATTTATTACTCTCAGTTATCTATGAAATTCAAAACACCTAGACAAAAAAAGCGTAGCCAGGTCAACCTGAACTGGTTTGACCACTCCTATATTTTTACCCGTTTTGATAAATTTACCAAACAAGGCCAAATTGCTACTAGTGTCAACAAAACAAAAGGGTTGGTTGTAGCTTTATCATGTTCACAAACATAGCAATAATTGTATGTAATAACATTGCAGTAATGTGTTGAAACAAAGAATAATTCAGCTGTATCAGCTTTCGCAATAGTAATTGGGAAGTGGGAAGCCAACATACCAGTTCAGTCTTTTTGTAGAATGCCCCAAACCAATTTCAGAACAGCTGACGTGCCATCTTCACGTTTATCATAGGTTCACCCGTGACCTCCAAAATATATGCCAGCACGGGGGGAGAACTTATCAGCATATGATTGCAACAGGTTTAATAAAACTTCAATACGCTCAAGAAAAACTATTGAAAAATCTTGCATCATCTTGGCCATGAACCTTAGGAGAAGCAAATTCTGAGTGGTAGCTCCTAATGCTTGCAGAAAGGATCCAATATGAGTAATCCTCCCCTCCACGATTGCATCATCAGTTACAAAGTTAAACACTTGTCAACTTTCAGTCCTCTTGTTTCAAGCATCACCAGAAGCTCACATATAATAACGCATATGTGTGTTAAATGTAACTATCATTTGGAAAAGTACATTTTAAGCTCACTCAAATACCTTTTTCTCATTTGACCACTTTATGTCCTTCGGATCGAATCCATCAAGGAGGAGTAAAAAATACACGCGTTCTACATAGCTTCATTGGCTTTAACCCCTAGAGGAGTTTTAGCAGTGCCTTCTACTCTTAGATTATGACCTATTACCAAATGGCACAAATAAACCGCGTCCTTAATAACTCGTGATTAGATATCACAATGGTACCCAATCACTAATTATTAAGGAAGAGTACTGTTAGTGCTATTTGGCGACCGGTGATATGGTAAGAGTAGTGGTTCTGAAAACTCCTTTCGGGGTCAAAGCTAGAAAAAAATGTACATATTTTGGACATGTATAATTCTATACAACCGAGTCTTCTTCTTTGTAGTTAACAAAGTCTGATTGTCAGGGGCGGATCTTAGTTGGGGCCCGCCCCCCCCCCCCCCCCCTTTTTTTTTCGCTCAGTAGTGCTAACTTATCCGTATTTCATTCTACTGCTAGTGTATTTCATTCTACTGCTAGTGTTAGAGATTCTGCTGCCGCAAGGATTCTACTGCTAGTGCAACAGATACTGCTGTTGAAGAGATAAGTGTCGCGTATTCTACTGCTGTATGGATAAGTATACAAAGATATTTTGTGTATAAAAGTCAAAGATATACGGTAGATAATATCTTTGATAGATGTTCAGTCAGCAAGTTGTGTACACAAATACAAGTTGTATCTTAAGGACTGACACACTCAAGCAAAGCAAGTAGTTCGACAAGACTTATCATTTATTGTAAAGATCTCCTTAGTTGTATAAAAGGAAGATCTTATGTTAGTTACGTGTGTTGAAAATAGACTAACCAAGTGCAAAATTTGTAACTAGTCGAATACTAAGAAAACATACATTGAGTTGTTCATAATAGAAAATAGTTTTCTTTGTAATAGAGATTCAAGGTTCTGTAACCCTAGTGATAGTGAAGATCACTCGTATTATTCCCAATAATATTGAATCGTTTGGTGTCAACATTCATTGTTCATTATCAAATTCAACAACCACTACTGTTCCACTTCCAATAATCAATAACCTTCTAAGTGTGATTAAGTAGATTCCGCATACTTAATCATATTCACTCAAAGTATCTCATACACTCGTTATAAAGGACTAACATCCTATTAAGTGTATCGCGCATCCTCTCAATTGGTATCAGAGCAAGGCTGATATCTTTGATTTAGAAGAAGAAGAAGAAGAAATGGACATAGAATCTATTCAGACAAATGTTGCTGCAAAGTTACCAATGCTCAAACAGAATGAGTTTGAGATGTGGAGGCTGAGGATAGAGCAATATTTCCACGTGCAAGATTATGCACTTTGGGAAATTATTGAAGGTGGAAATTCCTTCAAACCTACAACCTCTACATCAACAGTTGAAGGTAAAATTGTAACAACTTTGAATACCAAAACAATAACTGCAGAAGATAGAGTCAGAAAGAAGAATGACCTTAAGGCAAGAAGTATGCTGATGATGACCATTCCCAATGATCAACTTTTAAACTTCTGCAAATTCAAAGATGCAAAATCTTTGTTTGAGGCCATTATTGCAAGGTATGGTGGGAATGAAGCCACCAAGAAGACCCATAAGACTCTTCTCAAATAGCAGTTTGAAAACTTCTCCTCAACCAATAATGAATCACTGGACCACATGTTCAACAGGCTTCAGAATATTGTGAGCCAACTTGCTATTCTTGGGGTTGAAATACCTCAAGAAGATTTAATCTCAAAATTTTTGAGAAGCTTACCTGAAGAGTGGGCTATGCATGTTGTTGTCTAGAAGAACAAGCCAGACCTTGACCACATGGAACTTATGGACTTGTATAGCAACTTCAAGATTGTGGAACATGATTTGAAGAAAACTGGAGGTACTAGTTCTAATACTGGGAACATGACATTTATGTCATCTCCTAGTACCTCAACTCCAGTTGAAGAGGTGAAGGTTGATGGTAGTATTGGTGTTGCTAGTTCATCAAGCAGTACCATTGGTATAATGGATGAGCAGACTTGTTGTGCATTTTTAACAAGTCGAAATGATGGGTCCATGCTTACACATGAAGACCTCCAAGAGATCAATGATGATGATCTGGAGGAAATGGACCTAAAATGGCAAATTTCTCTTCTTAGCATGAGGGCTAAGAAGTTCTATCAAAGGACGGGGAAGAAGCTCACAATCAACAGCAATGATACTGCTGGTTTTGACAAGTCAAAGATAGAATGCTACAACTGCCACATGATGGGGCACTTCTCAAGAGAATGTAGAAGGCCAAGGCAGCAAGATAGCAAGAATAGAGGTTTTGGAAGCAAATCTAAAACAGGGGAGGTTTCTGAGCCAAACTCAAAAGCTATGGTAGCTATTGATGGCTTAGGTTTTGATTGGAGCTTCATGGCAGATGAAGAAGAAGCTTCTTCTCAGATGGCACTTATGGCTTTTTCTGCTACTGAGGTACAATCTCATAAAGCTTGTTCAAATACTTGCACTGCTCTTACAGAACTACAAACTTTAATCAAACATTATGATGATCAAAAGAAAGAGCTAAGCACAACTCATCAAGACTTAATAAACTATAAGTGTAGTTTAGCTACCTTAGAGAAGCAGATCATACACTATAAAGAAAATGAGTTTGCTTTTTCAGATGACAAAGCTCTTCTTAAGCAGGACATATTCTTTAGAGATGCAGAAATTAAGCTTTTAAGAGATGCATATGATAGGATAAAAAAGGATAATGAAAACATTCACTTAAGTGTAGAAACACTAGAACATGCTTCTAAGGGTGTAACTAACATGATTGAATGTCAAGTGATCAATAAGGCAAAGTCTGGGTTAGGATATAATGTTGTCCCACCTCCTTACAGAGGAATCCTTACACCCCCAGGGATTGACCTAGAGCATTCAGGCTTAGCTGAATTTCAACAACCTGAGCTACAATATGGTGTTCAGCCAAAAGCAAAGTTAGTTGTTGATGGACCTAAGAAAGTAAGTGAGAGTTTATGTAAAACTTCACTTCCTGAGGACAAGGTGTCCTCTGATAGAAGATCAGATAGAGTAGTCATTGAAGACTGGATATCTGATGATGATGAAGATGAACAGGTTATGTCTAAACCTGAAGTGGTTAAGAAAGCAGGAACAAGTGTTCCTAAGATAGTCAAACATCATACTGATAGGCCTAAAATCAATGTTAAACATGCTAGGCAACCAGTTAGGTATTGTGAGCAATACAAAACCACAAACAAGCCTAAAGGCAACCAAAGGAATTGAAATGGCCTTAAGTCTCACCAACTAGGTGATGACTTTGACTTATACAACAAAGCTTGTTTCATTTGTGGAGAATTTGACCATCTTGCAGCTTTCTGCAACCAAAGGGTATCTGAGAATACACACAATAGGGTGAATTTAAAAAGGCATACTCCTAAAAGTCACTTTATTAATACTAGAACAAAACCCAGAGCAGTTTCATTAAAGTCTGGACCAAAAGCAGTTCCTATTGCTAGACCAAAAGATTCTACTTCTAGACAACCAGTTTCTACTACCAAACCTTTTTACTCTGTTTACTCTAAATCAGTAGTACAAAGTGCAAAAACATCTTACAAACATGCACAAACAACTGCTAAGAGACCTTTTCCAACAAGAGCAGTTTCACTCAAACAAATTTGGAAACCTAAGGGTTCTACTGCTAGGGAAAAGAAGGCCAATGTTGTTAAGGCCTCAGCATGTTGGATTTGGAAACCTCTTAAATCCAATGGTGCATCAACTGTTCTCAAGAGATTTAATTACATTGATGCACATGGCAAATCCAAGTCAGTAATGGCTTGGGTTCCCCAAGGAAACTAATTTCCTTATTTATGTGCAGGAACATTCACCAACAGATCATGAAGATCAAGGCTATTCAGATAGTGGGTGTTCAAGGCACATGATAGGCAACATGTCTTATCTTTCCAACTTTCAATCATTAGATAGAGGATATGTTACCTTTGGAGGAGGTATCGGTGGCAAGATTACTGGTAAAGGTACTCTTAAAACTGGTAAATTAGATTTTGAAGATGTGTACTATGTGCAAGAGCTAAAGTATAATATTTTTAGTGTCTCACAAATGTGTGACAAAAAGAACAAAGTTCTTATTACTGACACTGAATGTCTTGTACTTTCTTCTGATTTTAAGATGCCTGATGAAAGTCAAGTACTTCTTAAAATTCCAAGAAAGGGCAACATGTACAGTGTTGATATGAAGAAGATTGTTCCTAAAGAGGCACTTACTTGTCTAGTTGCAAAGGCCACATTGGATGAATCTATGAAATGGCATAGGAGGCTTGGTCACATTAATTTCAAAACCATAAATAAAATTGTTAAGAATGGTTTGGTAAGAGGTTTACCTCAAAAACGATTTGAAAATGACCAAACATGCATTGCTTGTCTTAAAGGCAAACAACACAAAGCCACTTGTAAGCCCAAAATTATTTGGACCTACTTCATATGGACCTACTTCTGTTAGTAGTATGATGCATAAAAGATATTGTCTAGTTGTTACTGATGACTATAGTAGATTTACATGGGTTTTCTTTTTAAGTTCTAAGGATGAGACTTCTAGCATTCTTAAAACATTCATTACAGAGATAGAAAACCTAGTAAGCAAGAAAGTAAAAGTCATTAGATGTGATAATGGGACAGAGTTTAAGAATAGAGTTATGGATGACTTCTGCAAGGAAAAAGGTATTAGGAGAGAATTTAGTGTTGCAAGAACTCCTCAGCAGAATGGAGTAGCTGAGAGGAGAAATAGAACACTCATAGAAGCTGCTAGAACCATGTTAGCCAACTCTAAGTTGCCTATCACTTTTTGGGCTGAAGCAGTTAATACTGCTTGCTATGTCCAGAATAGGGTTTTGGTTGTCAAATCTTACAATAAGACATCATATGAGCTTTTTAGAGGTAGAACTCCTGCAATAGGATTTCTTAGACCTTTTGGATGTCATGTGACAATTCTGAATACCTTAGACCATCTTGGAAAGTTTGATGGTAAAGCAGATGAAGGATTCTTAGTTGGATATTCTCTTAATAGCAAAGCTTTTAGAGTATACAACTCAAGAACTAGAAGAGTATAGGAGAAACTGCATGTGGAAATTTTAGAGAATAAATCCAATGTAGCAGGTCAAGGTCCTAATTGGCTATTTGATCTTGAGACACTAACCCATTCTATGAATTATGTGCCTGTTGTTGTTGAAACTAATGAATTTTCAGGTTCAAAAGGAGATGAAGCAAGAAATGACGCAGGGTTAGACAAAGAGAAAGATCAAGATTATGTAATGATGCCAATATGGACAAGTACAAGTGTGGATTCAACTTCAAAAATTGATGAACCTTCTTCTGATGAAGCTCAAGAATGGATTGAAGATGAAAAAAAGGAAGATGGAACAAAGAAACAAGAGAATGTTTCTACTGATGATAGTACTGCTGAGACAGAGCATTCTACTGCTAGGCTTAATTTTTCTACTGCTGAGCCAAATGTTTCTACTGCTGGCCCATCAGAACCAAATGAAGCAGAATTCTCAGAAGAAGAGGTGGATTTCAATAATCTCCCACCTAACTATCAAGTTCCTTCTACACCACACACAAGGATTCACAAAGTCTACTCCCTTGACAATGTGATTGGAGATGTACAATCAGGGGTGAAGACAAGGCAACAACTGATGTATTCAGACCAACAAGGGCTTCTTGATGCTCTTTATGCATCAAAGCAGCATGAGTATTCCAACTCTTGCTTGTTTGTATGTTTTCTCTCACAAGCAGAACCAAAGAATGTTCTTAAAGCCCTAGATGATTCAAGCTGGGTAGAAGCTATGCAAGAAGAGCTTCTTCAGTTCAAGATTCAGAAGGTATGGGTGCTAGTTGATTTACCCAAGGATGTAAGGGTAATTGGCACTAGATGGGTTTTCAGAAATAAAAGGGATGAAAGGGGCATAGTGATTAGGAATAAGGCTAGATTAGTAGCCCAAGGGTACATACAAGAAGAAGGGATAGACTATGAAGAGGTTTTTGCTCCAGTAGCAAGGATTAAAGCCATTAGGTTATTTTTGGATTATGCTTCATTTATGGGCTTCACAGTTTATCAAATGGATGTCAAGAGTGCTTTTCTATATGGTACTATTGAAGAAGAGGTATATGTCTCACAACCTCCAGGGTTTACTGACCCAGATTATCCAGACAAAGTGTACAAGGTAGTTAAGGCTCTTTATGGCCTTCATCAGGCACCAAGGGCATGGTATGAAACACTGGCTTCCTATTTGACAGAAAATGGATTTCAAAGAGGCAAGATTGATCAGACATTATTCATCAAGAAGCACAAGAATGATCTTTTGCTAGTGCAGGTGTATGTGGATGATATCATCTTTGGATCTACAAGGAAGGAGATGTGTTTGGAGTTTGAGAAACTTATGCATCATAAGTTTCAGATGAGTTCCATGGGGGAACTTACATTCTTTTTGGGTCTGCAAGTTAAGCAATCAAGTGAAGGCATATTTATCAGCCAAGATAAATATGTTGCAGAGATTCTTAGAAAATTTCAATTTGCTGATTCAAAAGTGGCAAGCACACCAATGGACTCTGAGAAGCCACTTCTTAAAGATTTAGATGGAGACAATGTGGATGTACACACATACAGATCTATGATAGGCTCTTTGATGTATCTCACATCATCAAGACCTGATATCATGTTCTCTGTTTGTGCTTGTGCAAGATTTCAAGTAACTCCAAAGGTTTCTCACCTCACAGCTGTCAAGAGGATTTTTAGATATCTCAAGGGTCAACCTAGGTTGGGTCTATGGTATTCTAGAGAATCACTTTTGACTTGGTAGCATTTTCAGATAGTGATTATGCAGGTGCAAGCTTGGACAGAAAGTCAACAACTGGAGGATGTCAATTCCTTGGGTGTAGACTTATCTCATGGCAGTGTAAGAAGCAAACTATTATGGCTACTTCAACAATTGAAGCTGAATATGTAGCTGCTGCAAGTTGGTGTGGTCAAGTCCTATGGCTTCAAAACCAACTTCTTGACTATGGGTACAATTTCATGAACACTGTCATACATATTGATAATATTAGTACAATTTGCATAATTAAAAACCCAGTACAACACTCTAAAACAAAACACATTGAAATTAGACATCATTTTATTAGAGACTGCAATGAGAAAAAGTTGATTCAAGTTCTTAAAATTGATTCTGATCACAACTTTGCAGATCTTCTTACAAAAGCTTTTGATGTTGGAAGGTTTCAATACTTGGTAGCAAGTATTGGAATGCTTAATCCTCAATGATTTTAAACTCTGTGTTTTTGTATATAAATTTTTGTTTGTACTGCTAGCATTGTTAAATACTACTGTTACTAAAAAGTTTGTACTGCTAGTACAAATTTTGTTTGTTAAGTTCATACTGTTAGTCATATGATTCTACTGCTATAAGACAAATGTTTTGCATTTTGTTTCTTGGTTTTGGACTAACAATTTCAGGTATGAACATTTGAGCACAAAGGAAGTTTCAAGTGAAATGGAAGCAACAGAATGATTATACTGGTTGCTGATATAATAGGTTTATGATGGACTGAGTTTGGGAATTCATTAACAAAGATTTACACCTAAGTTAATAAATTCTTTAAAACTTCTTTCTTGAAACCTGATTATGATGTTTCATGATGAAGCGAAAAGTGTACCGCTTTTAGGGGGTCATTTAAGCCCTAAATCGTATTTATTTGATCAAATATTGCCCTTAATCGTTCCTTTTGTCATTTTAGGTACTTTGGAGAAGAAATCTGGAAAAGGAAGCATTTTGGACGTTTTTGGAGCATAAAAGTGAAGAAAACGACAAAGTCTCAAAATTATGCTGGAAAGTACCTTTGACGGCATCAGGGATTGTTCCAGACGGCGTCACGGCTTGGCAAAAAAGGTGGATATGAAAATTACTCATGATAAGCCAGAGAATTTTACAATGGAAAGTCTGACGGCGTCACCCTTTGAAGTGATCAAGGTCGTCACGGTTTAAGCTAAAGAGGGACGGCGTCAAGCTCATTTCTGACGGCGTCAAGCTTTGATAAGCCAGAGCGGATTTTGGAGGTCTAAAGAGGGACGGCGTCAGGAAGGCCATCCGGGAACCCTAGACACGGCGAGGTGACGGCGTCAAGATCTATAACGTGACGCCGTCAGCCCTTAAACTCTATATATAGTTCTGCAATTTTTTGTCATTAGTGTGCAACTTTGTGAGGAGAAACCCTAAGACGAATTTCTGCCATTTTTAAGGGTTTTCATACCCTTGGATCTCCCATGTTTAATTGAAGATAAGTAATCGTTTAATCAATCAATATGTCTATGTGTTGTTTGATTATATCTTGTTCTTGTCTTTTGATTAACATGCTAGGCTAGATTTATCTTGTGTTTGCTTAGATCTAATGAAACCTAGCTATTGATTATTGGTTATTAGTGTGTTATTAATTGTATTGGATGATTGTTTATCGATGTTAGGCTTAAGAAAACTGGCTAACTTCCTATACGGTAACTTGCTTGAACGTCTTAAGAAACATGAACCAATGCGTACTAAGGTTTTTATGGTTGTATTTAATGCATGAGCGAATTCTGGTGATCCCATGTTAGGAGCTTCCTAGCCGGCTCGACATAGGAGTGAAGTAGGAGCTCATAGAGTTGGGGAAGTACGTACGCCACCCCACGATTGGTATTAAGGAATACACCCGTCATCCACGTGATTAATACACACTAATCAACCGGTAAAAGATAGTTAGGGAGTAAGGAAATCTAAGTAAACACATTTCTCTCCACATAAGTTTCACAACTCTTTTCATTTTCATTTATTTATTTTATTTGCATTTGTAGTTATTTGGGTTAGTTGACTAGCAACTAATTCCGCCCACTCCTTCAAACCCGAGATTTTACTTGCTTTCATAAAAAATATAAAAATACAAAAAAGAATCTTCTCTCACCCTTAGACCTAATTAGAGTAGTTTTTCAATCCTAACGACACTATTCCCTGTGGAGAACGATCAATCCCCCGTACTTACCACTACACTATACTACATCGGTCAGGTACACTGCCTGGTAGGGTTGTAAGCCTCTTGAGATCCCTCGAGAGGTAAAACCTGTTGTAAGGTTGCAAAACCAAGCATCATTTCACATTGACTTGATGGCTCAGTTGGTCAGATAGTAACTGACTCAACTCACTTTCTATCATTTTATACTTTTAAGTATAATGAGCAAGTCTAAGGACATCTGATAGAAAGAACAGCGAACAAATGTGCATCTAACACTTGTGTTAGAAGACACAATTGTCACGAGCTGGAAAGCCTGTCAAGAAAGCCCTTTGAATGGGTTTATCTTTACACAGGCAATTATTTATAACTGAAAACATTGGTTCTCACACAACCAGAGGTTATTTTAAACCGAATTCTTGATTAAGTGTCTGTTATACACTTAATCCCTTCAAAATGGTTGAAAGCAGTATGATTTTTCAATAATAAAATCATATTCATACTGCTAAGTCAAAAGTTTCTTTAAAAGGATTTTTCAAAGTGGCTAAGAAAAACCATCAAATGATGGATCATGAGTCAATGCCCCATGATTCACCACTCATAGGAGTTAACACACCTAGAAGTGATGAGGGCAGCAAATTAAACTCTTAAGGAATTGATGGCCAACATGTACACCATTGTCTGAAAACATGTTCTAATTGGTAGATCATATGATAGTGAGAGATCTTCCAAACAGGGGAGGAAATATTTTGGTACATAGTGAGAGATCTTCCAAGCTCAGGGGAGGAAGATTAACCAATAAGGAAAGTTTGTGGTTGTGTATGCTCAAGCTCAGGGGAGGTAGTTTAAAATTGATCAAACAGGGGAGAAAGATTGGGAAGGGAGTAGTTTCATGACTCCACTTTTTAGCATCTCAATATAATATAACACCCCTTTGAAAACCACCTGGTTCAGCAGCAATTGTTGTATTTTCTCCTACAATGGAAAAGACAAGAGCATACAAGATGATGATGTCAGCTTTTTGAGAAGCTAACATGTCTTATTATTCAGCCAATAATAAGAACAAGCATTCAGTTGATGGATGCTGAGAATAAACTTTTTCAGTTGATGGATACTGGGAATAAGCTCTTCAAATGAAGAAAGTTCAAACGAAGATTCTGGAGTATTATATATATTCAGAAGGGATGAAGCATTCAAATGGAGAAAGTTCTATCTAGGAGCTTTTAGTTTCAATTTCAGCTCACTACGTTTGTTCATCACTTGCAAAGGCATGCTGGAAGAAGATTTGACTTCTTGGAACAAGCATCCAAAATACACAACACCATTGCCTCTTATAATTCCTCCATCCAAGGAAATTGCACCATCTTTTATTCAAAGTACTGCTATTGTTCAAGATAAAGAAAGATGATGTTATTGATGAAAAAGAGTCACAGAAGGTAGATGAGTAAGACATAAAGATATTTAATCTTGAAGAACAGAGAAAAGCTCAGATTAAGAGTCTGACTATGAAGTGTTTGAAAGATCCTCACAATCAGAATTTAATTCAGAAGAAACATGTTGATTAGGGAAATCACATGTTTAGGGGAGGATTGTTGGGAATTAAATGTTCTGAAGATTAGTATTGGGAATTAAATGTTTACAAGGTTAGTTCTGCTCAAAGAAATATACTAAGTGTCATTCTACTGCTAGTGTATTTCATTCTACTGCTAGTGTTAGAGATTCTGCTGCCGCAAGGATTCTACTGCTAGTGCAACAGATACTGCTGTTGAAGAGATAAGTGTCGCGTATTCTACTGATGTATGGATAAGTATACAAAGATATTTTGTGTATAAAAGTCAAAGATATACGGTAGATAATATCTTTGATAGATGTTCAGTCAACAAGTTGTGTACACAGATACAAGTTGTATCTTAAGGACTGACACACTCAAGCAAAGCAAGTAGTTCGACAAGACTTATCATTTATTGTAAAGATCTCCTTAGTTGTATAAAAGGAAGATCTTATGTTAGTTGCATGTGTTGAAAATAGACTAACCAAGTGCAAAATTTGTAACTAGTCAAATACTAAGAAAACATACATTGAGTTGTTCATAACAGAAAATAGTTTTCTTTGTAATAGAGATTCAAGGTTTTGTAACCATAGTTATAGTGAAGATCACTCGTATTATTCTCAATCATATTGAATCGTTTGGTGTCAACATTCATTGTTCATTATCAAATTCAACAACCACCACTGTTCCATTTCCAATAATCAATAACCTTCTAAGTGTGATTAAGTAGATTCCGCATACTTAATCATATTCACTCAAAGTATCTCATACACTCGTTATAAAGGACTAACATCCTATTAAGTGTATCGCCCATCCTCTCATATGCTAAACGTAGTTGTTTCTGCAAAATCTTCTATCAGAATTAAAGCCAATGAAGATATGGAAACCGTATTCATTTAGCATGCGTAATTCTGTACAAGTGTACAACTGAACCTTCTTGGTTTGTAGTTGAAATCTGATTGTATTATTGCTCAAAGGAAAAGTTGGTGATAGGTTTATCCCACATCGCTTGGGTAGTGGAAGTTGAGAGTGAGGGAGGTTGTATATAATGCCTAAGCTGCACAAAGCGATGAGCACAAAGCGAACTATTCTTTCGCCTTTTACTAAAGAATACCGTGTGTTCGTTGTATAAATTGGCATACGCCTATTTTTGGAGAGCTTCTTCCCAAAAGGGAAGAACTCCAACCAATTTTCAGTTTAAAATTTAGTAACTGTTACTTGCACAACTTTTAATACATCATAAATAAAGATTAATTGCACTTGTTGTGTTAAGCTCGTACTTAAAAGTTTTCTGTTTGTTTGTATCATATTAGACATTTTTTTTTTTTTTTTGTAGAATTTATTATTTTATAACCAAATTTCAGTTCTAAGCCCATATTTGAATTGTGATATATTGATTTATATGTTTTTGGTTTTAAGCCCTAACTTGTCACTGTTATGTTTCAGTTGTGATGTTTTGGATTATCTGTTGGTGTACTCTCGGTTTGATTTTGGTGTAACATAGGATTGTTGTTGCCGATAGATAACTTTGTTTGCAGAGACTGAGTATAAGTATATCGTTGATCGTGTATATGTGTTAGTATCTAGTTGTTGTAGCTTGATCATTAGTGTCGTGGTACTGGTTTTCTGTCATTGGTTTGTCTATAGTTTTTAGGATGGATTATGTAGCCGATAGGTTCTGAGTTACCAAGAGGTTGTGGATGAACTATTAATTCTTGTTGCTTAATTGCCTAGTGGTAAGGAGGTGAGAATTTATGAAGACCTGTTTTTGTTTAACCAGAGGTTGTGGATGGTATCAATGTTGCAACTAGTCCATGACTCCATGTGTGCTTAGCGATTAGGAGAGAATCCACGAGTGGTGTCGGCTAAAGCCTGTGCATCACATTCTTTGCTTCGGGGACATTGCGATAAACTTCTCCATTGTTAATTGCGGGACCTGTTAGTAAGGTGCACAGGGATTGCTTTTACCATGCTTTGATATAGTAACGATTTGTTGTCCTTAGGCTCGAGAATATGTCTTCTAATTCATTATTACATAGGTCTAGTATACTAAATACATTTACCTGTGTGAAGTGTGAACTAATATTTTCGTATTATAATGGGATTTCATATATGTAGGTAAGTAATTGTTGTTCCCTTAGCACACCGAGTAAGAACTATTAAGTTAAACTAAGTGAGCTTATGACTGAGATCAATGCAAAGAATATTTCTAACAGTTATAATAAGTGAATATAAAAAAAACACAATATTTTTCAACGTTTAAATTCTTATTTGAAATAATTCCAAGAATTTATTACCCAAGTGTTTTGCGGAACAAACACTTGGGATTGAATAGACAAGGGTTTGAGGTGTCTCCTATCGAAACTCAAGTTTTGCTTGAGTGGTAACAATGTACCCACTGAGCTATCTCAGTGAGTTGTATACTCTTTGTAGGAGAGAAGTTACTTTGTAAAAGTTCTAAGCTTTCAATATACAAAGCACACTTAACTTCTCTCCATCTGATCTATTTATACACAAGTAATCTAAGTATAAGTGATTAAAATATTACAAGTTGTTGAGGTAGCGTGTCTGACAATTACAAATAGTAATTGTCATTTCCAATAACCAATAGGAAAGGGCTAATAAGACTTTGGGAGTTGTTGGCTGACACTCCATGACTTTTAGCCGCAATAGGGAAGGTTGGTATCTGACAAGAGAAGAGTGTTTGGTCTGACACTTTTATCTTCTCAGATCTTTCCCTTTTGTTCCCGCCAATTCTTCAGGCATTGGTTCCTCAGTCTTCAATCACTTTAATATTGTTGAGGAGACTGGGGTTCAGTGAGTTCTTGTCCAACACTCACTGAACCATCATCTTCTTCTTCGGCTTAAGTCCTACTCAGGGAGTACCGCCTTCCTGAGAGTGAGTCCTTTATTGAACTCGCCTTAAGCATCCTGAAGATGACTCACTGAGAGGCTGTTCTCTCAGTGACTTGAATTGTTCTCGGTTTAGCAAACACTTAGCTTAATTTTTGTTCAAATCCTGTTTAAGATAATTGGGTGTTTTACGAACCCAACAATCTCCCCCTATTTGGATATAAATTATGCCTAAGTGTTTTGATCAGTATGAGTGAGCTAAAGTCTTCTGTTCATACTGAATGTACTAGAAATAAATAAGGATATTGATATAACAAAACATTCATCAATTTATTCATATCATTACAAGTCCTATCATTCTAAGTACAAAATACTCAAGGTTCCTGAACGAGACCCATGAGTTCAAGTTTAGCCTTCTTTGACATCAATACCTCTTTATCAGGTCGTTCTTTCATCATTTGATCCATCAGCCTGACAAACTCCTCATTATCTGGACTCCTGATATTGAGCGCCATCAGTTTGTAGGCAAGGAGTGTTGTCGTTTCCACTTTATCAATGTCAGAGACTCTTTGAAAGGCTTCCTGACCAAATTCAACCACAAAGAAGATACCATACTCAGGTTCCTTGATGACCAGGTTGGGACGGAACTTGACTCCCTGAGGAGTAGTCCTGTTGCAGTGAAGTGCAGCTATGTATTGTTCAGGTTCAAGAGCCACAGCTTTTCTTTTCTTCCCGGTCTTCTGAGTAAGTTCAGGGATAGCCAGTCCCTGAGAAGCAAGTGCCCTATCATGGTCAATTCTGAGACTCTTGGCCACTCTTGCGAGTTCCTCATACTTGGCACTCAGAGACTTGATAAGGTTTGGGGCATTCTTGCTTGAGGATTTCTTCCTTAGGATGGGCATCATCATATCCCATTCTCTTAACCCATAGTCTGAAAATTTGATTGTTGGAAGGTGTTCAGACTTTCTTGGACCTCTATGTATCGTTATGCTCAAGGGTTTGGTGTTGTGAATGGAGATGTCAGTGATAGTGCCTTCATCCTTGGTTTTGGTCATGTGCCATACATACCTCTCATATATCCTCTGTCTCTTTACTTCCTTAAGCTTGGCTTGTTTGTTGTGTTCCTTAAGGAGTTCAGCCTGAAGTTTGAGAAACTCATCCCCTTTGATGTCCTTTTTCTCTGACTCCTTGATCACTTCTTTGGCAACCTTAGAAATTTCAGACCTGTTGAGTTCCTGCTCTTTCTCTTGTTCCTTCCTGAGATCTTCTTGGTGTAAGATTTCAGCAAGTTGTTCAGGAGTCCCATAGACCCTTCTCCCATCCTCTAAATCAACATAGAATGGTGCATCAGGATCTGCACGTTTTTCAGTTGAAGCCTTGACTAAGCGTGCTTCAGGAAGAGGGTTTGTTTCAGTCACCATGATTTTCTTCCCTTTGTCAATGGGAGGGGGTTGACTGGTGGATGTCTTAGGGACAGTTACCAAAGCAGAAGTAGGATCAGGGATTGGAGGATCATCATTTTTCTCCCCCTCAGCAAATGGTGGAACTTCAGTGGAGACACCTGCTGACTGAGGAGTTGGAGGAACATGAGAGGCCTGAAGAATAGATAAGATGTCTGAGACCATAGACTTTGTCTCAGAAGTCTCATTCTTCACGGCACTTAATTCGGCAGCCATTTCCTTTTGGTAGGTGGTGAGTTCAGTGACTTGGGTAGTGTAGTGGGTGACCAGCTCATTATGTGTTGTTGAGAGCTGCTCAAAGGCTGAGGAGATTCTGATCAGGTGCTCCTTGGATGCCATAACAGCCTGATGAATGGACTCTTGTTGTGTCCTTAGACCTTGAAGATCTACCCCCTGAAGGAGCTTTAGAAGCTCAGTAATGCTGGTGGAGGTGGACGCCTGAGAGGCCAAGTATGCATCCAGTCTTTTGACAAAGGTGGGATCATCTGTAAGATGTTCTTGGACTGATTCAATAGCCTTGAGGATGTTGGACAGTTCCTGATGCTGTCCAGTGGCTATTTCATCTACAGATTTGTTCAGGTCGCCAAGTTGTTTATCAGTGAGGGTGGCGGCCTAAAGAATCTTTGCCTGAGATTCTTCTACAGAAGCCCTGAAGTCGGCATAGGAGGCTGCCACTTCAGTGTGCTTATCCCATTGCTCATCCGTAAGTATATTGTAAAGACCTTCATTGGCTTTGTGAAGGAATTTTGCCATTTGTCTTTCAGAAGCCGGACGAGCATTGTCATACTTTTGCAACCACTTAGGAGTGGCTGAAGCACCTGATGATGATGATGAGGTTGATGGGGAACTGGGTGGTTGATCCTCAGGAGGAGGAGAAGAATGTTGTTGCTCAGAGGGCTGAGGAGGGCTTGATTGACTTTCCATTTCCTCCTCAGCATCAGGGATATCATCATCACCAAAATCAATCTCCTCCTCTGACTCATCAGCCAACAAATTTTCATAGTCAGCCAGAAAAGGAGCCTTCAGGATATTCGGCTCCCCTCAGAAGAGGGCTTGATTCGTTAAAATCAACACTTATATTTTTCTCCAAGGATTTACAAAGGAAATATGTAAACCCGAGTCGTTTCCCCAGCGAAGGTTGAATGGAATTTGTGAAATCGGAATCGTGAAAACGTGTCGTGAATAGTGATAACGAAGAGATTTTGGATTTTTGATTTTTGAAATTGATAAAGTACTTAATTATAAGCACTTTTTATAAAAGGCAATATTTTTGGAAACTTGAAATAAGCACAGAAAAAAGCAGATTAAAGTGGCCGCTTGTAAGAAACTTGATTGAATTTTTTTATTTTTTTGGTATTTTTCTTTTTGAAACTTAAAAAAAATATTTAACTTTTGAAAAGAGATTATTTTTAGAACTCAAAAATAAGCCAGAAATAGCTTTTATGAAGATCAGATTGCTAAATATAAGAAATAAGGCTAAGTGCAGGCCTCAAAACAGCCCACTGAGGCAACTTTAAGCTACTGAAAAGCTATCATAAGCTAATAGAAAAAATTCACAAAAATAAGAACTAACTAGATAAGCAACTGAATATTAACTGTGCGAAGTTTGGGCTTATTCTAACTTAAAATGAGCAAATTAAAAATAAAAGAAAATCGGCCGAAAACTACAAAATCACAAAAATTGAGCAGACTTAGAATTGGCTACTGATGCAATCTTATCAACTTATTTTAAACTTAAAAAGGCTGAACTAAGGGTTGAAACTGGAGACAAGCATACACCAAATGGCAAGCTATCAAGAAATGTAAAATTACTCACTTTGTTACACAAATTAAGCACTTAAAAAGGTCTAAAAAAAGCTTAAGCAGTCTGCTATGTGTCTGAGCAGACTGTGTATGCTAGATTTTTGCAAAAGGTTACAATCCTAACTGAATCAATTCCAACTCTATTGTAACTACTTAAAGCTCTAAATGAAACAAGGGAATGTCACAAGAAAAGCTTGAAATAGCTTATTGCTATTTTGAGCTTATTTGCTCAGTTCCACTCCTAAACTTAAGGCAGTCCTACTCAAAACCATGGAAGCAATCCAAATGGCTCCAAATAACTTAAAATCAGTTTGTCTTAATCCAATTAAGCTAGATTAAAGTTATCAAAATGGCCAATGAACAGTGGTCTACAATTTTTACCCGTTTTGACCCCTTATTCCAAAAACCCTTAAGGGTACTGATATGAAATTTTAAACTAAAACAAGCTGCTACAAGCTGAGAAACCTGAAGACAGTTAATTATCTAAGCACATGAAACCTTAAACAACAATTTTAACTTATAAAAAAGCACTAGATAAGCTAATCCTAAATTATGCTAATTTTTATGATTTTTTATAACTTTTAAGCAAAACTAACTTAAGTGATCTAAAGGCTGAGTTTAAGAAACAAGCTAGACTGGGGACTGAAAATAAGCAAAATAAGCACACAAGGAACCAAAGAAGCACTAACAATAAGCTAATAAGCAGTTGACCAATTCGTTGACTTTTTTGACTATTTGGAAATTAAAACAGGATAAGCAAAAGGGGACTAACAACAAGCTGTCACAGGCTTGTGTGAGCTAAATGGAACAGAGCAGAGGCTTTTGGAATCTTAAACAACAATTGATTGATTACTGAATTAACATGAAAATCCGAATTACAACTGAATTAGCACAAGGTTGATTAAAATGATATAACTGGACTTAAAACATCTTGAATTAAACACTGAAAGCTTAAGATTACAATTTCTACTTTACCAAATTTGACTTAATTTCCTACTTCTATTCTAAATTAACTACTACTCTCTTCTGTGTGCTGCTGAGGACAATTTATACCACTCAAAAAGCTTCCTTGGTCACTCTCTCTTTCTTCTGAGCTTATCCCAGCCCTCGGATGGGCTCCAATTAATCTCAGCCGTGAAATGGCTTTTTGGCGGGAAAAGGGTTGTGGGGTTTTAGCGACAAATAGTGCAAGTGGGGGAGGTGGGAGACATGTGAGGTAGCAGGAAAGGTGCAAGTGTGATGATGGGAGAGGGTGAATGATGGGTTGTTGCAGGGGAAGTGGGAAAGTAGTCAGAGAGTGGGGAGGATTTGAGGTGGTATGGTTTGGCGGGTCGTAGTATTGAAGATGGAGGGATTGACCAGGTTGACTGGTATTAATAAAACGGGGTTGTGGGTTTTTATGGATTGGGCTTTGTTAAGTTGGGCTGGGTTTATTTTTAGGATAGAAATGGGAATAAGTAGTAACTTTAGGGACCAATTTCGCCAAATTTGGAAATTACTTCCTGGGACCAATCTTGACCTTATGATATTCCTGAGGGTTAACTGTGACAATTTGAGCATAATTGTGATCCAAACTCGTAAATTCCTTTCCCGGCATCGGCTTTTGAACTTTTTCCAATCTTGTGCTCGGTTTTGTCTGTTTTTGCCCCGTTTTCAATCCTTTTGTACCTGGAACACATAAAAACACAAACCAAGGATATCTGCAGTAATATTTGGTGTATTTGGCCGTTTTCAGTATTTTTATGGTCTAAAATGGGCATAAAATGATGAGTATTTACACACTCATCAATCTCCCACACTAAGCTATTGCTAGTCCCTAGCAATCCGATCATATAAAGTAATGAAAGGATCAAAAGAATACCAAGCATACCCCGATTTGATTTTTTATACAATGCACGAAATTTAAACTTAGAACAAAATATATAAATTGCTTGATTTCCAAAAATGGTATCACGGAACAGGATTCACACAAACAGGGTGTCTCCAGGGAATTGAAATCGTCATCCTCTTTTTATACTCCCAACTAAGTTTAAACTCAATGTGCAAATGCTTTTGGAAAATGCTAACACTACTTATATCAATAATCTATGTAAGCCGAAACTTAACTTTTCACTCCCACATTTATCAAGTTTAGGTGACTGTGCTTATATTCAAAAATTTTGATAACAAAAATCAACGTTTTTATAAAACTTTGACTAATACTAGTTGAAAGATAGATTTAAAATTCACAACAAGCAAGCTTCAAAATTTATTGCATTTTGAAATATCATTCCATTTTATTTTCTTTTTATTTTTTTTTCATTTTTTCATTCATTTTTTTTCATTCATCATCATTTTTCATTTTTTTTTTGATACTTAACTTTGTGCAATATAAACTAACGGAGTTTCACGGGAACCAAGACCTTAAACCTTCCTGGAATAAAGGATCCAAGGGCCGTTACAACGGAGAGTTCCAAGACCTTAACGCCTTTAGAATTAAGGGTCCAAGGGCCGGTGTAAGAGGGTAGCCAAGACCTAAACGCCTTCCGGAAATAAGGATCCAAGGGCCGATCTTGAACCTTAGCTTTTTAGCACATACACTTATTACTTAACTTTTACATTATTATGACATATGCTTGTTCTGAAGTTTAAATAAAGCTTTGAACTAGTATTTTTCAAAATCGTAAAGAAAAATGATTTTGTGTGTTCAAAAGTTTGAAAAATAAGCACTAATTAAGTCAGATTAGTTATCTCCTGGGAGGAAAAGCCATAGATTACTTATATAAGCTCTAAAGAAAACCAACTATTCTACGCTTAGCATTTTCATTTGCACATATCGTAAAACCTTAGTCTAATCGTTAAGGAAGCAGCCAGATCAATACTCTGGCAGAGTCGGGATTCCCTTTGTTCTAACCTAATCAAGACTAAACACTTCTTCTTTCTTTCTTTTTTGGTGCAAAGCACATCTTTTTCATGTAATTTCTTATTCAAAAACGAAAAAAATTTAAAATTTTGGCCAAAACGGGGGTACTAGGGCACTAGAAGGTACAATGTGACAAAATTCGCGAGAATTCCCCCCCACACTTAGAATTGAATATTGCCCTCAATATTCAAAGTACCGGCTATTATGCCGCCACTTAGAACGTAAAAAGGTAATACTAATAGCCAAGTGTGTGAAAGAAATCTCAATTTTCACAAACAGGATTAAAAAGATATCCCTAGATAATCGTTAGCAAAAGGATAGGATATTGGGCGGCTAGATTGAAAACAGGCGTGGCAATCATCACAATCCAAGGGAAACCTGTAAACAAGAGCAAACAACACACAAAACAAAGCACATCAGAGGAATCCCCACACACTTAGTGTCAGAAAATAGAAAGAAGTCAGAAACATGGGTTGTCACCCATGTGGTGCTAATGTTTTTGTTAACCGAGTCACTAGCTTGACTCGACCCCGAATTCATTGGTTCATGGGGAAGCAAGTGGAAGAGAAAATCTCCATCGGACTTTCATTCGAAATGTTTGGATAAACATTGAATTTCATGAAAGTTCCACTCCGATGAGATACATCCGGCTCAAAAGATTGATAAATGGAGATGCCGGGGTCAAAAATTTTGTCTTCACTCCCACACGAGTGAAGGAAAGGACAAGCTACCTTATATTTGAAGAAAGGTAGAAAAACTCGAACGACATATGTGAAGTCGATATAATGGCTGTCCTCAGAAAGAAAAGTCACATATGTCGGAGAAAGATTGTCCTTATCAATATCGGGATTAAAAATTGAGGTCACATCATCAAGTTTATGAATAATAGAGTCCTTGACCTCATCGTTTTCTAACTCTTCATCAAAGAGAGGATTTATTTTGCTAGAAAAGTACTCATCGTCAAATTCAAAAAGAGAATTCGAATAGACTTTGAAACTTTCATTTTGAACGTCCTCATCAGAAAGTGATTCGTCATCACTAGAGGAAAAATCATCATTTGAATTGAAAAGGGGATTAGAGAAAATCCTGAAAAATTCATCGTTTGAATTGAAAAGAGGGTTAGAAAACGTCCCGAAAAAATCATCAGTAGTGTCAAGAGGTTGATCACTACGAAAAGAACCATCACTTTCACTGTCGGAGATATCCTCAGACTCACTTGGGATTGGGAAAAGGTTCTCAGCACTAGACTTTATGAATTCGTCTGATTCCTTTTCAGGAATAGTGCTAAGATGCTCATCCCCCATAATGAGAGAGTCCTCGGAGTCCAAAGTAGGTGATATGGATGTGGTTACAATAGACTGAGGGAGCTGCGAAATGGTATTATTCATGAAAATAGCACTCTCCTCGTCGTCCTCATCTTCGTCATCGAGCATGCAAGCCTGATTAAACAAGAAACGATTTTGTGCTGCTCGTTCTACGGCGAGTAAATCTTCCATAGATTTACCATGACGATCTTCTTGGGTATGCCTAACAGCCAAATCATTAAATGCATTCCTCACATCTTGAAATTTTTGGAATACATCTTTGAGAGCCAAATCCAGAGGAGATGGCTGAGGCTGAGTTGAATCGTTTGATACTGTGGAGGTTGGTCATGACAAGAATAGTCGTAACTGTTACAAGGGACATGCTCATAGACAAGCGGGTTCCTCGTTTGACAATCAGAATTATAATGTGGACCTCCACAGTACTCACAACAATACGTTTGCTGTGACTGATTCGGTGAATTATATGGATAATGGTCATACCCGAAGTTTTGATTACATGGATCTTGTTCATAGACAGACGTATTCCCTGTTTGACAATCAAAACTTGGGTGTGGACCTCCACAATATTCACAAGAATATGTTTCCATCTCATGGTGTGGGGGCTGGTTGAAAAAGTCGGGTGTTTCATGGTAAGAATAAGGATTTTGGTCATAAACAAACCCGTTTCCTGATTCCACCATGCTACAACCGGGACAATTCCCACCATTATGAGGACCTCCACACCATTGACAACCATAGTTGTAAGATGAAGACATAAAAAGAATTAAACGTGTAAGTGGGATGAGAAGATTATTTTTGGATTTTTAAAATTTAGAAACATTTGAAGAACACAAAGGGTAAAAAGAAAATAAATTTTGAAATGAAAATCTGTTTGGGTTTTTATATTTTAACACAATATTTTTGGGATCAATTCGTCAATCGAAATCTATTTCTCGCAAAACTACTCGCAGAGTGGCGGAGAAGCAAAGGTCCGCTCGAAAGCTGATTAAAAACCCGCCTCTTTCGGTTTGTCAATTTAATGCCAAACCATCCTTAAACCACCTGTATAGGTTGTAATTTCAAGATAATCCGAAAATGATAAACTTACGATTTGTTTTGTTGGATATTTTTATGGTATTGTAAACACTTTAGGAAAAGTGTTAATGGTGAATTTTATGATGATTATTTATTTATTATTATTATTATTATTATTATTATTATTATTATTATTATTATTATTATTATTATTATTATTATTATTATTATTATTATTATTATTATTATTATTATTATATTATTATTATTATTATTATTATTATTATTATTATTATTATTTTTATTATTATTGTTATTATTATTATTTTTTAAAAAACACGAATCGCGAAATTAAAAATTCGCTTCAGCCTTCCCCGGCAGCGGCGCCAAAATTTGATTCGTTAAAATCAACACTTATATTTTTCTCCAAGGATTTACAAAGGAAATATGTAAACCTGAGTCGTTTCCCCAACGAAGGTTGAATGGAATTTGTGAAATCGGAATCGTGAAAACGTGTCGTGAATAGTGAAAACGAAGAGATTTGGATTTTTGATTTTTGAAATTGATAAAGTACTTAATTATAAGCACTTTTTATAAAAGACAATATTTTTGAAAACTTGAAATAAGCACAGAAAAAAGCAGATTAAAGTGGCCGCTTGTAAGAAACTTGATTGAATTTTTTTATTTTATTTTATTTTTTTGGTATTTTTCTTTTTGAAACTTAAAAAAAATATTTAACTTTTGAAAAGAGATTATTTTTAGAACTCAAAAATAAGCCAGAAATAGCTTTTATGAAGATCAGATTGCTAAATATAAGAAATAAGGCTAAGTGCAGGCCTCAAAACAGCCCACTGAGGCAACTTTAAGCTACTGAAAAGCTATCATAAGCTAATAGAAAAAATTCACAAAAATAAGAACTAACTAGATAAGCAAATGAATATTAACTGTGCGAAGTTTGGGCTTATTCTAACTTAAAATGAGCAAATTAAAAATAAAAGAAAATCGGCCGAAAACTACAAAATCACAAAAATTGAGCAGACTTAGAATTGGCTACTGATGCAATCTTATCAACTTATTTTAAACTTAAAAAGGCTGAACTAAGGGTTGAAACTGGAGACAAGCATACACCAAATGGCAAGCTATCAAGAAATGTAAAATTACTCACTTTGTTACACAAATTAAGCACTTAAAAAGGTCTAAAAAAAGCTTAAGCAGTCTGCTATGTGTCTGAGCAGACTGTGTATGCTAGATTTTTGCAAAAGGTTACAATCCTAACTGAATCAATTCCAACTCTATTGTAACTACTTAAAGCTCTAAATGAAACAAGGGAATGTCACAAGAAAAGCTTGAAATAGCTTATTGCTATTTTGAGCTTATTTGCTCAGTTCCACTCCTAAACTTAAGGCAGTCCTACTCAAAACCATGGAAGCAATCCAAATGGCTCCAAATAACTTAAAATCAGTTTGTCTTAATCCAATTAAGCTAGATTAAAGTTATCAAAATGGCCAATGAACAGTGGTCTACAATTTTTACCCGTTTTGACCCCTTATTCCAAACAACCCTTAAGGGTACTGATATGAAATTTTAAACTAAAACAAGCTGCTACAAGCTGAGAAACCTGAAGACAGTTAATTATCTAAGCACATGAAACCTTAAACAACAATTTTAACTTATAAAAAAGCACTAGATAAGCTAATCCTAAATTATGCTAATTTTTATGATTTTTTATAACTTTTAAGCAAAACTGACCTAAGTGATCTAAAGGCTGAGTTTAAGAAACAAGCTAGACTGGGGACTGAAAATAAGCAAAATAAGCACACAAGGAACCAAAGAAGCACTAACAATAAGCTAATAAGCAGTTGACCAATTCGTTGACTTTTTTTGACTATTTGGAAATTAAAACAGGATAAGCAAAAGGGGACTAACAACAAGCTGTCACAGGCTTGTGTGAGCTAAATGGAACAGAGCAGAGGCTTTGGAATCTTAAACAACAATTGAATGAAAATCCGAATTACAACTGAATTAGCACAAGGTTGATTAAAATGATATAATTAGACTTAAAACATCTTGAATTAAACACTGAAAGCTTAAGATTACAATTTCTACTTTACCAAATTTGACTTAATTTCCTACTTCTATTCTAAATTAACTACTACTCTCTTCTGTGTGCTTCTGAGGACAATTTTTACCACTCAAAAAGCTTCCTTGGTCACTCTCTCTTTCTTCTGAGCTTATCCCAGCCCTCGGATGGGCTCCAATTAATCTCAGCCGTGAAATGGCTTTTTGGCGGGAAAAGGGTTGTGGGGTTTTAGCAACAAATAGTGCAAGTGGGGGAGGTGGGAGACATGTGAGGTAGCAGGAAAGGTGCAAGTGTGATGATGGGAGAGGGTGAATGATGGGTTGTTGCAGGGGAAGTGGGAAAGTAGTCAGAGAGTGGGGAGGATTTGAGGTGGTATGGTTTGGCGGGTCGTAGTATTGAAGATGGAGGGATTGACCAGGTTGACTGGTATTAATAAAACGGGGTTGTGGGTTTTTATGGATTGGGCTTTGTTAAGTTGGGCTGGGTTTATTTTTAGGATAGAAATGGGAATAAGTAGTAACTTTAGGGACCAATTTCGCCAAATTTGGAAATTACTTCCTGGGACCAATCTTGACCTTATGATATTCCTGAGGGTTAACTGTGACAATTTGAGCATAATTGTGATCCAAACTCGTAAATTCCTTTCCCGGCATCGGCTTTTGAACTTTTTCCAATCTTGTGCTCGGTTTTGTCTGTTTTTGCCCCGTTTTCAATCCTTTTGTACCTGGAACACATAAAAACACAAACCAAGGATATCTGCAGTAATATTTGGTGTATTTGGCCATTTTCAGTATTTTTATGGTCTAAAATGGGCACAAAATGATGAGTATTTACACACTCATCAGGGCTCACCTTCGTTGTGGCCAGGTCCTGACTCTTTTGTCATAATAACTGGTGGGGTTTGACCAGCCTGACTTTTAGGGTCAGTTCCGTATCGGCGGGTGGTTTATATCCCTCCGAGTCTTTGTCCCCCTGAGCGCCTTCATCCACTGATGGGTGTTTTCCAGTGGAATCATGAGGCACTCCTTGTGAAGATGTATGGACCCCCTTCCCATCAGGATTGGTCTGTCCTTTTGGGGATTTAGGATCCTGAACTCCCTGAGACCCTGAGTGTGATTGTTCAGGGACGTTAGCAGGATGTGAGTGGGTATGTGTAACCACTCGTAAAATTTCCCATTTACTTTACAGAATTATTATCCTTTTTCCACGGGTAATTTTTTTTTTGTATCTCTCATCTTATGTGACGTAGATCACATCATTGATAAACGTGCTCCCACATAGACCTGCCTAGCAAACCTAATGTTTATTTCATAAACATAACTATATGAAAACATTACAGAATACCATTTACCATTTTACGATAAATCCTTAACGAACGTATAAACAAAACATTCAATATCTATATAGAGTTTCTAGGAAACCCTAAAACTCATCACAACACCAAATATGAACAACTAAACCTCATAACATAAAAATACAACTTATCTGAGTTAATGTACAAGAAACCAAAGCACCAGAAACCCTAATTCTATTTTAGCTCCCGGTAAAACCCTAAATTCATAAATCTATGATTTTATGTATTCATTTCACAAACCCTAATTTATTTCTATAATATTTTTACAAAATATTAAGTTTACAAGTTATTTAAGCTAGAGTACAAGTCCTTTATGCATGAAACCATTTATTTACAAAATCCTTATTAAAATCCTATTTATATTTATTTTAAAGCATAAAGTACAAACCATTCATGCATAATTTTTATAAATTATTTTTCCTAAACTTCTTAATTATTTTTATAAGTCTTTTAACACAAGGTACAAGTGCCTAATGCACAAAAACTATAAATTCCATTTAATTACCTTTTAACTTAATAAAACTTAACAAATAAATTTTATAAATTAATAAATTACTAAAATTATATTCTTCTTAAATTCTAAATTATGGTACAACCTTATTAAGCATATATTACAACTCTCTTAAGCCTAACCCAATTTATTTTCTATTCCTCTAAAGAATTCGATTTACATAAAGTGTAAACAATTCTAAATATTTTTCTAAATTAACTAAAGACTTGAACTAAACTAACTAATACTTAAACCTAAGGTACTACTTATTAAACCTATTGTACAACACCATCAAGCTCCATTCGACCCTTCCCTAAAATTCCTGTTCGAACACAACTACAGCCATGACTAAATTTTACTTCCATTAAATACATCCCTCCTAGTCCAAAACACATGCATGCCCTCTCCTTCTTTCTCTTCAATTAGCCTACCCACATGTCCCCTCTTACCATCAAAAACCCTCCTCCTTAAGGGATAGATAACATGGCTGTAAATTGGCCACATCATCTTCCCCCTCCTCCTATCCAAGTGGCCTGTTTCTCTAAAATCTGTCAGCCCATGTCTCCATACCATGTCTCCTTATCACAACTCTAGCAAACCCTAATCCTCTTCCTATAAATAAACAACACAACTTCACTTTTATACACACATCTATTCAAACCCAACACAAACCAACTTCCATCCCATTATACCTTGATCACAGCCACAAAACACCAGTTAAATACAAACCTTAGTGCGCATAGAGGAGGAGGAACACAGGAGCACAAGAGTCCAAACCAATTCCATTCATAAAACTCTAGTCGAGCCAAAAACCCTAAGTAAGTCTAACTATCCCTTTTATTTCAAGTTATTTACTGTTATATATCTTTAAACATTAAAACGTGAACCTCTAATAATAAAACATAATAACAACACTACACAAGTTTCTTTTCTTTTTCTTATCTGATAGACCAGAACAATAAACACACCCTAAGTATTTGAAGTTTTGATTAAAACAAATCAATAACGTGCAAAACATGTTAAAACCTATTAAACATAATCATAACATGCATAAGATCTTAGTTAAAAACATTTAAAAACAATAAAACCCTTATCAGGTTTGTTTTATGTGTTTTACTCGAGCCAGAAAACAGCCCAGACCCCTAACTTTCGCCCTATGAACCAACCCCTAAACTATCTTTATAAAATCTGATTTTTAGTTTTTATAAAGACCACCTAGCAAACTTAATATAGGTGAAAGAAGCTCGTAAAAATATTAAGTGAGTCAAAAGATATCAAGACCTAAAGTTGGTCTCATATCGCTTGAAATGGAAAGGTTGGTTTCAGTTATTTATTTTGGTTTCTATTTCGACCAGGCACCCAAGTTCCAACCCATAAACCGACCTTCAAACGACCTTAATAAAATCTGATTCTCGGTATATGTAAAGTTCACCTATCTAACTAATGAATGGAAAAAGAATTATGAAATATGATTTAGTTTTTATAAAGATATCGAGTATTAAAAGTTGCCTTTTACCGTTAGTTAGAACCCAATATTTCCAGTTAATATTTTCCAGTTTTATTGACCCAGCTGTCCAACTTTAGAGCTAGTTCTCGACCCTTATTGGACCATTAGAAAATCTGATTTTTGGCGTGAATAAAGACCACCCAGCTACCTTAATTTAGGAACAAGAATCATCGAAAAAGATCAAATGAGTCCAAAGTTATTGAGGTCCAAAGTTTGTGTCATATTGCTAAAATAGAAACATGATTTCCAGTTATAATTTTTCAATAAAAATCAACCAACCACCTAACTTTTAACCTTGTTTTCGAACCCCATAGGAACTCTAAAAATTCCAACCTTTTGGCATGATAAAGTCGACCTAGCAAAGTTATTTTAGAAACAAGAACTTTGAAAAATGATTAATTGGTTCAAAAGTTATTAACCTCTAAATTTTGTCCTATCGCTAGCCTATAAAACTATTTTCCAAATTCTATTTTAAAAACCTTGTCTCATTTTTGTTTCACTAGCCCGACTTTAGACACACATTTCAACCATCAAACGATTTACATAAAATACGAAACTTAGCATATTTAACGACGACCTGGCTAGCTTTTCATAGGAATTGAGAACACGAAAAATCATCTAGTATTCGTTAAGTTATTTGTGTTCAAAACTCTAGCCAAATGCTTTTTATTTAATTAAAGTTTTAGGGTTGATTTTGTAAATAAATATTATCAAGGGTTATTTTCTGTCAATAACAAATAAACAGGGTAGAAATTGTCATTTTTGGAACTTGAGGGTAGAAACTGACATTTTCCAAAAGTCCAGGGTGTGAACTGTCATTTGACCAAACCTTAGGGATTAAAACGTAATTTTTCCTAACCAATATTTTCATCCTTTCTATTTTTGTTTTTCGACTCAATATTTTTATTGACGAACCAACGAACGAAAGATAACTTTAACGAACAAACAACGAAACAGAACGAAACGAAATAAACATATAATCATCAGAAATGATTACTAAATATTGGCATAACAACCCAGGTTACTTGTCCGGAGACGTTTATCAACTTTCTGTCATTTTGTTTTCCATCCAGACTGCTCAGGTGAGTTCATAGTCCCACTTTTTATTACGTTTTCTAAATATGTGGGGAGATACATGCTACCAAACCGAACATAAGTATTTTCTGTATGATTTCATGATTAATATTGCCTAAGATATCCCATTTGTGTTGCTAGTTAAGTAACCAAATGCACCCCATTTGTGTTAGCCGGATGGATAGTCTTTGTGCTAGCCGGATTGATAACCAAATGCACCTTATTTGTGTTAGCCGGATGGATAGACTTTGTGCTAGCCGGATTGATAACCAAATACACCCTTATTTATATCATTTTATGATATCACACACACACACACACCCCGTTATCGTTTGAGTTCATGAGACTTATAGCAATATGTATATTTTCGATTTACTATTTATTTAGCTTATGTTCAAATCGATTATTTAACGGTAAACGCTATGGATTCACTCAACCTTTGTGTTGACCTTTTAGCATGCTTATCTCAGGTAATTGGAAGCATGGCATGGCACGGGATTGGCTATGGACTGCCTGTGTTATCATTCAACAAATAATATATTTTTATAAATGTATTTTGAGAACCTCCTGTTGGGACCTCATATTATAACTCTGATAATGAATGATAACAATTTTATCTAAAAACATCTCTTTTCGAGTCGTTTTCTATCATCATGACTGTGAACTGTTTAGTAGCACCCCAACTTATATTTCCGCTGCGAATATCAAAAACGGGGGTGTTACAGAGTGGTATCAGAGCTCATGGTTATAGAGAACCAAGTGTTTTTAAACATTGGACTATAACCGCGTTTTAAAAAATAAATAAACTTACACCATAAAGTCCTACGCCCTCCGTGCCAGGTATGTTTCAGTATTTAGAGCATCCTTTATTATGATTATTTGGCATTAATAATCCCCCTATCTGATAGCTATTTGATTAGCTTTATTTGCAAATTTAGAATTACTTATTTTTATTATTTACGGGTTACTACGGTATCATGTCCCCCGAAACACCTGAACTTACCAAAGCAATTTTCCGTACTTCCAGTACATCACCTACCCATTCTATTCCTCTTATGTCAGACTCGGATATTGAAAAATATCACGATAGTACCGGACATCATGATAATACCTACATCCTCATCACCACTACCATGTCCACTTTCCTACACATATATCATCAGCACCTACATATATCTTTGCCTCCACTATCATCTATAAGTTTCTATTTCACCCCATCTGTCCCATTCGAACTTAGTGAAGAAATTAGGACCATTAACGCTCGGTATCATACCTTCTCCCGATTACCTATACCCGACTTCCCTATTCCACCGCGAGTCTTTGAGGTGAGTGAAAAGCTCGCAGTTGGCACAGGAACGACATCCGATTATTTCCACCCTACTGACGCGATTAGAACGGCAAGAAGAACAGATCGAGATTGCTCAGGTCATCCCGACAAGCTGTCTCTAGAATACATCAAGGGTATAAAATATGGAGCTGAAGATTCAGAGACCATGAAGCAGAAGATGGACGAGAAACGTAAGAAGGCAGAGGACCGTCATGAGCAGCTGAGACGAGAAATATCTATGACGAATCAAAGATGTTAGAAGAGAAGAAATGAAGAAGAAAAATGAAGAACTGGCGACAGCTCAGACGAAGATCACTATTTTGGAGAAAATAGTGGGAGATATGCAAGACAGATTTTCATAAAGGTCCCGGAAAAGTGACCAAACCTACCATTACTCGTGCCTTAGGAGTTAAGAAAACTGTTACCTTTCAACAAAATAACCAAAAGCGAAACACAAAAAACATTATCCCCACTTACTACACATACACAAATAACCACGACCATTGCCAACAGAATTGTGGAAATGATTATCTCGGAAGAAAACCATTGTGCAAACACTGCTTGTTGCACCATTACGGTCCATGCAATGTTAAGTGCGCAAAGTGTCAGAAAATAGGTCATCAAACTAAAGATTGTAAGGCGATAGGAGTCAAACTACAGCCAGTAACGATGAATTGCTATGGATGTGGTGGAAATGGACACTACAAGAATCGATGCCCAAACTTCAACCCGAATTGGAAAGATAAGACTGATGCCCAGGAATGAGAACTCAAGAGAATTTCGGGAAAATCGTTTATAGTAAACGAATAAATTTTAGCACGAAACTTTCTAGAATAAGTATCCTCTCGTACTCTACCTTAGTTACAATGGACGTAACCTAAGCGTATTAACTATCCTTTCTACCGTATGAAGACACCATCTTGTAATACATTCCATAATAATCACAATCTACGTTTCTATTTCAATTGCCCTGTTCATAGTCACTACGTAACCATATATTGTCATTTCATTAGAAATTTGGGTAATATTAGTTGTGACCATCCCGTAGGATTTCCACCCCAACTCTAGGATTTATCTTGAGATTATCCCATTAGTACCTAAAATCCCTAACCTATCACTGGGCTGAACAAAACACTACATCATTTGGTCCTCAATTATACATAACCTGATCAACTATGTATAATTCAGGAAGAATCATGTAATGAATTGGACAGACATTTTAAGCATATCAAACTCTCATCCTAAACCAAATCGTATAACGATTTTCCTTTATCGCGTTCCCTATCTGGATAAGATAGAAATCTGAACCTAACTACCCCTATACATCATTTTTCCCAACTTTCCAACCAACACATGTCGAATCTTGGGACGAGATTCCCTTCAACGGGGGGATACTGTAACCACTCGTAAAATTTCCCATTTACTTTACAGAATTATTATCCCTTTTCCACGGGTAATTTTTTTTTGTATCTCTCATCTTATGTGACGTAGATCACATCATTGATAAACGTGCTCCCACATAGACCTGCCTAGCAAACCTAATATTTATTTCATAAACATAACAATATGAAAACATTACAGAATACCATTTACCATTTTACGATAAATCCTTAACGAACGTATAAACAAAACATTCAATATCTATATAGAGTTTCTAGGAAACCCTAAAACTCATCACAACACCAAATATGAACAACTAAACCTCATAACATAAAAATACAACTTATCTGAGTTAATGTACAAGAAACCAAAGCACCAGAAACCCTAATTCTATTTTAGCTCCCGGTAAAACCCTAAATTCATAAATCTATGATTTTATGTATTCATTTCACAAACCCTAATTTATTTCTATAATATTTTTACAAAATATTAAGTTTACAAGTTATTTAAGCTAGAGTACAAGTCCTTTATGCATGAAACCATTTATTTACAAAATCCTTATTAAAATCCTATTTATATTTATTTTAAAGCATAAAGTACAAACCATTCATGCATAATTTTTATAAATTATTTTTCCTAAACTTATTAATTATTTTTATAAGTCTTTTAACACAAGGTACAAGTGCCTAATGCACAAAAACTATAAATTCCAGTTAATTACCTTTTAACTTAATAAAACTTAACAAATAAATTTTATAAATTAATAAATTACTAAAATTATATTCTTCTTAAATTCTAAATTATGGTACAACCTTATTAAGCATATATTACAACTCTCGTAAGCCCAACCCAATTTATTTTCTATTCCTCTAAAGAATTCGATTTACATAAAGTGTAAACAATTCTAAATATTTTTCTAAATTAACTAAAGACTTGAACTAAACTAACTAATACTTAAACCTAAGGTACTACTTATTAAACCTATTGTACAACACCATCAAGCTCCATTCGACCCTTCCCTAAAATTCCTGTTCGAACACAACTACAGCCATGACTAAATTTTACTTCCATTAAATACATCCCTCCTAGTCCAAAACACATGCATGCCCTCTCCTTCTTTCTCTTCAATTAGCCTACCCACATGTCCCCTCTTACCATCAAAAACCCTCCTCCTTAAGGGATAGATAACATGGCTGTAAATTGGCCACATCATCTTCCCCCTCCTCCTATCCAAGTGGCCTGTTTCTCCAAAATCTGTCAGCCCATGTCTCCATACCATGTCTCCTTATCACAACTCTAGCAAACCCTAATCCTCTTCCTATAAATAAACAACACAACTTCACTTTTATACACACATCTATTCAAACCCAACACAAACCAACTTCCATCCCATTATACCTTGATCACAGCCACAAAACACCAGTTAAATACAAACCTTAGTGCGCATAGAGGAGGAGGAACACAGGAGCACAAGAGTCCAAACCAATTCCATTCATAAAACTCTAGTCGAGCCAAAAACCCTAAGTAAGTCTAACTATCCCTTTTATTTCAAGTTATTTACTGTTATATATCTTTAAACATTAGAACGTGAACCTCTAATAATAAAACATAATAACAACACTACACAAGTTTCTTTTCTTTTTCTTATCTGATAGACCAGAACAATAAACACACCCTAAGTATTTGAAGTTTTGATTAAAACAAATCAATAACGTGCAAAACATGTTAAAACCTATTAAACATAATCATAACATGCATAAGATCTTAGTTAAAAACATTTAAAAACAATAAAACCCTTATCAGGTTTGTTTTCTGTGTTTTACTCGAGCCAGAAAACAGCCCAGACCCCTAACTTTCGCCCTATGAACCAACCCCTAAACTATCTTTATAAAATCTGATTTTTAGTTTTTATAAAGACCACCTAGCAAACTTAATATAGGTAAAAGAAGCTCGTAAAAATATTAAGTGAGTCAAAAGATATCGAGACCTAAAGTTGGTCTCATATCGCTTGAAATGGAAAGGTTGGTTTCAGTTATTTATTTTGGTTTCTATTTCGACCAGGCACCCAAGTTCCAACCCATAAACCGACCTTCAAACGACCTTAATAAAATCTGATTCTCGGTATACGTAAAGTTCACCTATCTAACTAATGAATGGAAAAAGAATTATGAAATATGATTTAGTTTTTATAAAGATATCGAGTATTAAAAGTTGCCTTTTACCGTTAGTTAGAACCCAATATTTCCAGTTAATATTTTCCAGTTTTATTGACCCAGCTGTCCAACTTTAGAGCTAGTTCTCGACCCTTATTGGACCATTAGAAAATCTGATTTTTGGCGTGAATAAAGACCACCCAGCTACCTTAATTTAGGAACAAGAATCATCGAAAAAGATCAAATGAGTCCAAAGTTATTGAGGTCCAAAGTTTGTGTCATATTGCTAAAATAGAAACATGATTTCCAGTTATAATTTTTCAATAAAAATCAACCAACCACCTAACTTTTAACCTTGTTTTCGAACCCCATAGGAACTCTAAAAATTCCAACCTTTTGGCATGATAAAGTCGACCTAGCAAAGTTATTTTAGAAACAAGAACTTTGAAAAATGATTAATTGGTTCAAAAGTTATTAACCTCTAAATTTTGTCCTATCGCTAGCCTATAAAACTATTTTCCAAATTCTATTTTAAAAACCTTGTCTCATTTTTGTTTCACTAGCCCGACTTTAGACACACATTTCAACCATCAAACGATTTACATAAAATACGAAACTTAGCATATTTAACGATGACCTGGCTAGCTTTTCATAGGAATTGAGAACACGAAAAATCATCTAGTATTCGTTAAGTTATTTGTGTTCAAAACTCTAGCCAAATGCTTTTTATTTAATTAAAGTTTTAGGGTTGATTTTGTAAATAAATATTATCAAGGGTTATTTTCTGTCAATAACAAATAAACAGGGTAGAAATTGTCATTTTTGGAACTTGAGGGTAGAAACTGACATTTTCCAAAAGTCCAGGGTGTGAACTGTCATTTGACCAAACCTTAGGGATTAAAACGTAATTTTTCCTAACCAATATTTTCATCCTTTCTATTTTTGTTTTCCGACTCAATATTTTTATTGACGAACCAACGAACGAAAGATAACTTTAACGAACAAACAACGAAACAGAACGAAACGAAATAAACATATAATCATCAGAAATGATTACTAAATATTGGAATAACAACCCAGGTTACTGGTCCGGAGACGTGATGAACTCAAATAAGTACATTTTATTACTATCATTTATCCTATTAATTTGACTTGTTTTACTATATTATGTATGAGGATTGATACTTAATCGTTTACTTTCGTAATTCTCAGGTAAAAACAAGCATTTGGTGAAACTTAGCGATTATGGACTAAAAACGGAGTAAAATGATCAAGATTGGAATTGGTTGTTGGAATGAAGAGAATGAAGACCACTGCCTGACTTTGAAGAATGCGCCGCATGGATTTATCCCATGCGCCGCATATGAAACTTTGGTCAACAAAGAATAACCAACTTGTTCTGCTCCAGATGCGCCGCATCTCACTCATTACATGCACCGCATCACTATCTATATTTCACCAGATACGATCCAAGATACAAGAGGACATGCGCCGCATCCAAAGATGAAGATACGCCGCATCTTCTGGCGGTGTACGAATATTCCTGAATATTATAATCTTGGACCCCACGCGAAGTTAAGTACATGCGCCGCATCTACTTACTAGATGCGCCGCATCTCACCCTCAGACAGAAACTATAAATACCCAAAAGACCAGACGAATTAAGAGGTGAGCTTTAGTTCCGAAGTTTTAACAGAAGACCGAAGACCAGAAACCAAGGACGAATTCAGTCAAGGCAGCAGCACAAGACACACCCAAATCAAAGATACAAGAGCTGTAAGAAGGTGCTGCATGTGTTTAATTCATTAAGTAGTTTTGTTTTATTGTGTTAGTAAACTTTAATTCATCAAGATTGGTGGCTTGTGTAATGTGACAACGGAAAGATTGCACTCCCTTAAAACTGCTTTCTCATCAATTAAAGTTTATATGTTAGTGTCATTGGTGACTTTTATTAGTGCATTGATAACCTCTGTAGCTAGCTGAGCGTTGATCGGGTCGCCATGCCTCTGCCCTCGCCTATTTATTAGATGCCTATGCATTCTATGGTCTGTAGAAAAGTAGGAGAAAGATAAATAGGATAGTCATAAGTAATCATTAAGGGTTTACTCGCCGATAAGATTAGAACCAACGAGAAAGGACTTAATCTCGGTGCGTTGCATCGAACTATACACTTCATATAACACTAGCAATAAAACAAGTGACAAACTACTTATCATAAGGACAGTCCTCTTATTGTCTCGAGTATTTATCTGTGTACGTGTGTGCTACTTGCTGATTCGTGCCTATTGGTTTAGTTTATTATTTAATTGCAACCAAATCGTGCCAGTCTCTCAGGCTGAACCCCCTTGCGTTAGATTAGATTGTATAGCTAACTTAATATATTAAAATACTGATTAGAATAACTAGATAATACGTTCCACTCTTAGTGATCGACACTCTACTTACCATTATATTAATACTGACCGGGTACACTGCTCGTTGGGTGTGTGTGTTATTGATAAGTCGGCTAAATATAAATTTAAAACTTGATTAGGCATTAAAACTGCTAAACCGCAACGACACACGCAGCACATCAAGTTTTTGGCGCCGCTGCCTGGGAGTGAATTGTTATTATCTGTTAATTTGATTAGTATTTTAATTAGGTTTTTAATTTTTTTTTATCTAACCGCTAATTTTGTTGTGTATTAGATTAATTTGCATTCATTGTACTTGATGCGCGTGATGTGTCGTTGCGGTTTAGCAGTTTTAATGCTTACTCAAGTTTTAAATTTATATTTAGCCAACTTATCAATAACACACACACTTAACGAGCAGTGTACCCGGTCAGTATGAAGATAATGGTAAGTAGAGTGTCGATCACTAAGAGTGGAACGTATTATCTCGTTATTCTAATCAGTTTTTTAATATCCTAACGCAAGGGGGTTTCAGCCTGAGAGACTGGCACGGTTTGTTTGCAATTAAATAATAAAATAAACCAATAGGCACGAATCAGCAAGTAGCACACACGTACACAGATAAATACTTGAGACAATAAGAGGGCTGTCCTTATGATTAAGTAGATTGTCACTTGTTTTATTGATAGCTTTATATGAAGTGTATGTAGTTAACCCTTTCTCGTTGGTCCTAATCTTATCGGCGAGTAAACCCTTAATGATTACTTATGTCTAAAAGTTATTCCTAAGTGATCAATTTAGTAATAACCGTGGGAGCCACATTATGTCCCGCAGTCAAATGCCCGCAAGCCACTAATAAACACAGAGGTTATCAATGCACTAATAAGTAGTAACCAAAGACATCAACATATAAACTTTAATTGATGGGAAAGAAAGTATTAAAGGGAGTGCAATCTTTCGTTGTCACATTACAAAAGCCACCAATCCTGATGAATTAAAGTTTGCTAACACAATAAAACAAAACTACTTAATGAATTAAACACATGCAGCACCTTCTTACAGCTCTTGTATCTTTGATTTGGGTGTGTCTTGTGCTGCCTCCTTGACTGAATTCGTCCTTTGTTTCTCCTGTTCGAACTTCGGTTTTAGGTTTTCCGGAACTTGTAATTCGTCTGGTCTACGGGGTATTTATAGTTTCTGTCTGAGGGAAGATGCGGCGCATCTACTAAGTAGATGCGGCGCATGTACTTAACTTCGCGTGGGGTCCAAGATTATAATATTCAGGAATATTCGTACACCGCCAGAAGATGCGGCGTAACTCCATGATTAGATGCGGCGCATGTCCTCTTGTATCTTGGATCGTATCTGGTGATATCTTGATAAAGATGCAGCGCATGTCGAGAGTGAGATGCGGCGCATCTGGAGCAGAATTGACTTGATCTTGTCCATGTCAGTAGACCTTCAACTTTATGCACGTTTTGCTCCATAATTAGTCCAAAATCGCTAAGTTTCACCAAATGCTTGTTTTTACCTGAGAATTACAAAAGTAAACGATTAAGTATCAATCCTCATACATAATATAGTAAAACAAGTCAAATTAATAGGATAAATGATGGTAATAAAATGTACTTATTTGAGTTCATCAAATATCCCCCCACTTGAACTTTACTTGTCCCCAAGTAAACCTTAGAATTTCTTTTATGAAAATGTATCCTAAAAGATGTTAGGATTTATTTTTATATTTAAGCATGTATTCGTTCATTTCATAATCACACAACTAAACACTTAACGATTCAGAAGTAAAATAAAATAAGTCGATAAAAGCAAATCTAATCGTTTAACTGTCCAGTCGCGACGAATATTCTATCATAAGCTTGGCAAGTATACACATCTCCACCACTAAAGCTAAGGGGTAACAAGTCTAAAGCGGTAAAAAGGGTTTTTAGGCTTAAGGGTTAATTATTCTCTTTCACTATCGATCTCAAATTCCAGAAAAGGCGACAAAATCACAAATACATGATCGAATCCACGAACACGATACTTGCAATTGCTCAAATCCTTAACTCGAATAGGCTAAAGATAGGTCCAAACTTCACCAATAATAATATATCAAAAAAGGCGACAAAATCATAAATACATAGCCGAATCCACGACTACGATACTTAAGATTGCTCAAATCCCTAATCTCAATAAATCAAAGGTTTGGATGGATAAAGAATAATAAAGGGCATGGATAACATTTGGGATATAAATTGGTGCAAAAATAAAAATAAACAAAACAAATAAATTAAAATCCTAAGTGTGGTTAATCACTATCCCAACCATCCCATGAATAAGACTCATATCATCGAATAACTCACGCTTTAACACTTGAAACACACGCTTTAGGTAGACACGAATTATACTCAACAAGATCTTAATCAAAGAATAAACCTTAATTGGCGCTCCCATAACTGCCAATTCCCATTCAATCCATAGATATAGTACAACAAATAGTGGTGATATCGACCACTTACATAACTTTACATAAGTTGGTTAAAACTAACTTCCAACTTTTCTTTCTTTCTTTTTCTTTTCTCATTTTTTTTTTTTTTTTTTTTTTTAAACATAAACATAGATGTGTAAAATTTCACCACATCACTATAACTTTCTTTCCGGATAATTTTTCCATACTTTTCATGACTTCAGAAATAATGGTAATAGTGAAAGTAGTAAACACACGAAAAATAAACTCCAAAATATACAATATTTACTTTCACTCCAATTGCATTGTGCAATTTCCCGACCTAACCATAGATAATGAATTACGCACGCGAACACAGGTAATGTAAGGAAACACACTCTGCCTATAGCAATCAACCAACCACGGATTCTAATCTACAGGGTAGGCTAAGGTGTAAGGGTGTAACGAAACATTTTAAACATAGGTGTAAGAAACGAAAGGAATGGCTCTGAGGGTTTTTCTAGGGGTATCTTACTCTAAAAATGAGAGTAACAAAAGGGTTTATACGGGGGTTAACTAACCAGTGTAGTTAGTTAAATAACACATAACATATAATAGGCTATTTGGGTGTAATCCTAGAAATTTACCAAGTTAGACAAGTCACTCCAATTATATAAATAATACTTATTATGGTGGTCTCGAATAGTATACAAGCCAAGTTCTAAAGTTTACAAGTCACCGGCACACTCATAGATTTGTGAATTTTGAAAAATCACAATTTTTGAAAATAACGTCATGTGTGCAGTTATGCAACTTAGATCTTAAACAAAAACATGCTAAAAAAATTTTAAGTTTGATATATTAAGCACATTTTAAGCATAATTTTTGAAAAAAGTTTAGGACAAGTAATTGTTAAGTGTTCTAATTCTCCAATCCCCCCACTTAAGTTAAACAACGTCCTCGTTGTTTGTATAAAAGGTTAAAAACTGGAAAATAAAAGAATTAGAACAGAAAAACTCCCCTGAGATTTGCTCGGTATGATCCTCCATTAGTATAAGAGCAAAAATCAACTTCTTGTGGATTAGAACGTTAAAGCTTCATACTTGATGTATCCACAGGAAATCCAGGAAACTATAATACCACCAATACTTTAAAACACACCTAAGATAAGAAAGGTTCAAGCTTTGCATAATACATTAGTAGTTAGGAAAAATAAAACTTAAAAAATTAAAACTGAAAATCATCAGGTCAGTCGATGCGCCGTATCTTATTGAAGAAGATACGCCGTATCGAGCCTGGAATAAATACGGATCAGAATAAAGATGCGCCGCATCCTTAACCAGGGATGCGCCGCATTAAAAATAAACTGATAAATAGTTTTAAAGTCGAAAATAAAAATGCAGAAAAAATAAAATAAGATATGACCATTGCAGGAGATGCGTCGCATCTCAAAATTGAGATGCGCCGTATCCTCATGCGGCCTGGACTGACTCGACACAGAAAACAGAATAATAAAAATTCTCCGGGTTGTCTCCCGGTAAGCACTTGTCTTTATTCCAGAGTCTTCAAGTTAGACTCACGTTCAGCTCTTTAGTATCGATCATTGACTCCTACATTGCCGCGTAGGATCCACTTAGCAACTAATTCGTCACGTATATATTCAGGTCCCAAGTTCAAAACTCCTTTATAGAATCCTTCCATCATCTGATACGGGTATTCAATCCCTCTCTTCATGTCATCATTACTAATAAAAAGGAATGGAGAGAATTTGTAGCAGACCCTATTAGTAGCATGTTTAAATCCAGGGTGAGTTCGGGGCATCATATAAGTGATAACGTCGCTTCCACATTGAAAGGTGATCTTTCCTTCAAATCGCTTTGCATTAATAGTGATCTCCCTACAGAATGGTTTTCCAACAATCACGTCGCCCATACTGCTGTCACGATAGGCATTCATGTCTTCAACAACGGCGAACTCAGTTACAATAGTAAAGCGTCCAACGAAGATCGGGACATTAATGAAGGCTCCAACTACATTCTTTCCCCTACACTCCACTTTATTTCTCATAATAGAATTGTAAAAGCTTCTTGACATAACATTGATCGGCAAAATAGGAAAGAAATTGGCGTCAATACATTTGTATCCAATCATGCATGGGAATTGCAAATTGTAAGCACAATTGGCGTGGATCCTTCTACCATAATCCCAAGAACCATCATATCCCTCAAATTCATCGTAATTCCTAGTATTAATAACGTTGACTTTTGGACTATCCACAATTTCTCCTTCTTCTAACTCAGATTCAGCATCATCCATGAACAGGTCATTGGATTCCAATGGTCCATTAAGGTCATTAAGTTCAATGTAGTCCCCATCGTAACGTTCGAGTGATTTATCATGCACTAATACTTCATTCATAAAATTGGCTTCGAAGTCGAAGTCAATCAGTTCTCCGTATCCTTCCATTATCCTTCTGAAACAATCACGAAAAGCATCAGTAGGATTTGTTCGCTAGAAGAGAAATTAATGAATATAGAAACGGATATAAGAATAAAAATAGCTGATATCTGCAGACGATGCGCCGTATCCAAAAAGTTGGATACGCCGTATCTTAATACGTTAAAATTAAATCAGACTTTATTCAGAAAATAGATACGCCGCTTTAGAATTTAAGAATGCGCCGTATCGAATTAATTAATCAAAAATCAGCTTATCTAATTAAAATTAAATGCGTCGTATTAACGAAAGTTAATGCGCCGTATTTTCGTTACGTTTAAAAATAAATATCGATTTTTGATTCAGAAAGATGCGCCGTATCGATAGAGATCGATACGCCGTATCTGTTTAATAATTCGCAAACTGTTTTTAATTAAAATAATAGATACGCCGTATCTGCAAAAGCAGATGCGTCGTATGGCGTTAACGTTTAGAAAATTTTTATTATTTTTTTTTATCGAAAACAGATACGCCGTATCTGCTAAAGCAGATGCGTCGTATTACTTTATCGCTTAGAAAAATTTTCTTATTAAAAACAGATACGCCGTATCTTGGGGAAAAGATGCGTCGTATCGAATTAATTAAACGCGTTGTATTTTTTTAAAAATTAAACGCAATACGCCGTATCTGAGAGATCAGATGCGCTGTATCGTTTGATTTAGCACAGTACAACGATAGCAGAACAGAAAAATACGAAAAATAAAAACAAAAATTAAACACACAAACGAAAATAAATACACAAAAATAAAAGAAAACAATTAACACACAATACAACAAATATGCAAAATAGTACAATGATGCAATTAATCTAATAAAAAGAAAAAACTAATTAAAATACTAATCAAATTAACAGATAATAACAATTCACTCCCCGGCAGCGGCGCCAAAAACTTGATGCGCGTGATGTGTCGTTGCGGTTTAGCAGTTTTAATGCCTACTCAAGTTTTAAATTTATATTTAGCCGACTTATCAATAACACACACACTTAACGAGCAGTGTACCCGGTCAGTATGAAGATAATGGTAAGTAGAGTGTCGATCACTAAGAGTGGAACGTATTATCTCGTTATTCTAATCAGTATTTTAATATCCTAACGCAAGGGGGTTTCAGCCTGAGAGACTGGCACGGTTTGTTTGCAATTAAATAATAAAATAAACCAATAGGCACGAATCAGCAAGTAGCACACACGTACACAGATAAATACTTGAGACAATAAGAGGGCTGTCCTTATGATTAAGTAGATTGTCACTTGTTTTATTGATAGCTTTATATGAAGTGTATGTAGTTAACCCTTTCTCGTTGGTCCTAATCTTATCGGCGAGTAAACCCTTAATGATTACTTATGTCTAAAAGTTATTCCTAAGTGATCAATTTAGTAATAACCGTGGGAGCCACATTATGTCCCGCAGTCAAATGCCCGCAAGCCACTAATAAACACAGAGGTTATCAATGCACTAATAAGTAGTAACCAAAGACATCAACATATAAACTTTAATTGATGGGAAAGCAAGTATTAAAGGGAGTGCAATCTTTCGTTGTCACATTACACAAGCCACCAATCCTGATGAATTAAAGTTTGCTAACACAATAAAACAAAACTACTTAATGAATTAAACACATGCAGCACCTTCTTACAGCTCTTGTATCTTTGATTTGGGTGTGTCTTGTGCTGCCTCCTTGACTGAATTCGTCCTTTGTTTCTCCTGTTCGAACTTCGGTTTTAGGTTTTCCGAAACTTGTAATTCGTCTGGTCTACGGGGTATTTATAGTTTCTGTCTGAGGGAAGATGCGGCGCATCTACTAAGTAGATGCGGCGCATGTACTTAACTTCGCGTGGGGTCCAAGATTATAATATTCAGGAATATTCGTACACCGCCAGAAGATGCGGCGTAACTCCATGATTAGATGCGGCGCATGTCCTCTTGTATCTTGGATCGTATCTGGTGATATCTTGATAGAGATGCGGCGCATGTCGAGAGTGAGATGCGGCGCATCTGGAGCAGAATTGACTTGATCTTGTCCATGTCAGTAGACCTTCAACTTTATGCACGTTTTGCTCCATAATTAGTCCAAAATCGCTAAGTTTCACCAAATGCTTGTTTTTACCTGAGAATTACAAAAGTAAACGATTAAGTATCAATCCTCATACATAATATAGTAAAACAAGTCAAATTAATAGGATAAATGATAGTAATAAAATGTACTTATTTGAGTTCATCAGTACTATTTTGCATATTTTCTGTTTTTGTGTGTTATTTGTTTGCTTTTGTTTGTGTTTATTTTCGTGTGTTTTTATTTGTTTTAATTTTTTCGTATTTTTTTGTGTTCTGCTATCGTTGTACTGAGCCAAATCGAACGATATGGCGCATCTGATTTCTCAGATACGGCGTATTGCGTTCAATTTTTTTATAAAATACAACGCGTTTAATTAATTCGATACGACGCATCTTTACCAAGATACGGCGTATCTGTTTTTAATAAGAAATTTTTTTTCTAAGCGATAATTCGATACGACGCATCTTTTCCCCAAGATACGGCGTATCTGTTTTTGATAATTTTTTTTAAACGTTAACGCCATACGACGCATCTGCTTTAGCAGATACGGCGTATCTATTATTTAATTAAAAACAGTTTTCGAATTATTAAACAGATACGGCGTATCGATTTTTATCGATACGGCGTATCTTCTGAATCAAAAATCTCGTATTTTGAAACGTAACGAAAATACGGCGCATTAACTTTCGTTAATACGACGCATTTAATTTTAAATAAATATCGATTTTTGATTAATTAAAATTGATACGGCGCATTCTTAATTTCTAAGCGGCGTATCTATTTTCTGAATAAAATCTGATTTAATTTTAACGATTATTAGATACGGCGTATCCAACTTTTTGGATACGGCGCATCGTCTGCATATATCAGTTATTTTTATTCTTATATCCGTTTCTATATTCATTAATTTCTCTTCTAGCGAACAAATCCTACTGATGATTTTACCTTTGATGACAGATTTTGCTATGGAAGACATGTCAGTTAACGGATATCTTGCTATGGAATGCTTGCTTTCAGATTCATTCAATGTGCTCATGATCGATGCAGATTTATTCTCTTGGGAGACCCCTCTTGAAGCTGCTTTTAAGGAATTCATGCGTTTATGCAACATTGACAAAGGGGTATTCTCGTATGATGTATTTGTGAGGTACACTGGAGATGAATTGTTGCTCTTATGGCCTATCATTGAATCCAAAGGATTAAACTGGACTACTATTGAAGAAGATGATGGGAAATTCTACCTTGCATACATGGACTCAAGCAACAACAGCTGTGGTGGAGGCAATGCCCAAATCTCTTACATGCCTTATTCCGAACAGTACTGGGGATTAAATGAGAACTATCTGGATGATGACAGAATTTATGCTGTGGCGGAGTTACTATTTCATGGCAGGTTGGTGAGATTGATGGACCTCTCCCTCAATGATTGGCTTGAGCTTAAATATGGTAGTCCGGAATTCGCCCCTGCAAATGAAGTCAAGCAGATTATGACTTCATGGTTGACACGGAGTTTTAGGGAGCAATTTAACGAGTTCATGGAGATAAAGAGGAAAATGATTGAAAAGACTTGCTTTGACGTTAACCACAATCCCAACGATGTTGATTTTTCAGAATGGTTGGCTAGTAAGTTTAATAACCATAAGAGCATGGATCGAGCTACTAAGGATGCATTATGGGTATATTGGATAAGAGGTGAAGACGAAGAAGTAGAAAGCGATTATGGGTCGTCACTTCATGATTCAACAATCAATGGGGGGATTGAAGAATTATTCAGAATTGACATTGATGTGTTCGATTATGAGACACCCTTGTGCAAGCAGTTCAAGGAATTTAACTACCTTCTTCGAGTCGACGATGATGTGCTTACTGGAGATTTACCAGGATTCAAGACTTATGATGATTTCAAAAACACCTGGTACTATGAATGGAATGACCAAATACCATGGGTTTGGGATAAACCATGGGAATTTGAGCACATTAATCAGCTTTTGAAATTATTTTTCTTAAATTTCTTATTAAAAATTAAAATTACTCAAAAATTTTCAGATTTTATTAATTAGTTTTACTATTTTTAAATCATTTAAATAGTTTAATTAGATTTTAATTCATAAAAAATCATTAAAAAGTAAAAAAAAAAATATTTTTCTTTTTCCAAAAATTTTCTTTATCAGATTTAATATAGGAAAATAATTTTTATATTTTTAGGTTTTAAATTTCACAAAATCATTTTTATTTACGTTTTATAATTCGTCGCGTAACGTTTTTAAATTCAAATTTTCATTTTTAAGTTCGTATGCTTAGTTTAATTGTTTCATTAGCTTAATAAGTTGATTTTATTTCATATTTTATTGTTCGTAGTATAAAATCACAAATCAATCACTCTTTTTCACACATTCACCACACGTATTCGACACGTTAACGACAACTCGATATTCGACCTTCGTTGGGAAACGACCCGGGGAAAACGCATACGTTGAGTTTTACCCTTGGAAAAATTTAAGAAAAATAATTTCAAAAGCTGATTATGTCTAAATAAGCTAAAACAGAGAATAAGCAATTGAGAAATAAGCTAAAAAATAAGCTATATCTAACCAAACATTCCAGAAAGCTCAAATATGATTCAACAAACTAATATAAGCTCAGAACAATTTAAAATGACCAAAGAAGAGCAAGCTTTAAGCAAAAAAAAAATCAGATAAGCATCAACAATTTTGAGACAGAAATGAAGGCTAAGTATCCAAGTTCTCAGCCCAAATAAGCAGTCATAAAAAGCTGAGAGATTAAAGCTTAAGGGGGCAAAAGTCTCTCAGAACTACTAGCTATCCAAAATCACTTTAAAATCCAAATTTCATTATCATTTGCTTATTGAAATCTATCCTTGAAAAGAGCTTATGGACTGAGTTTGAAACTATCTATGAACACAGGTCTGATTGATGGAATTTGCAAGCTCACAATAAGCTATTTAATAAGCTCAAACTCTGAGTACCAGATGTTGTACCACTAGACACCTATTTGAACTATTTGAAAACCAAATTCCAAGGTCTGAGCTTATCTGGTTAAGCCAGAATTAAGCCCAGATCAGCAGGTACAAACTGAGTCTGCACAGCAGACTTGACAGCAGAAAATGGGATTTTTGGGCGCAAAAGTGGGACAAAACTTTACCCACTCAACTTAGCTCTTGCAAACTCTTAAAAACAGCCAATAAAAGTTGAAATGGGTCCTCAGAGATACTCAGCTTATGCTGAGCTTGTTCTAGACAACTTTTACCTCAACAACTTACTAACTAAGCAAAATCCCTACACTTGGTTAAATCCTTAAAAATAAACTATTAGAATAAGCTTATATTACATAAACTAGGCTGATTCAAAATTAAGATGATGCACTTACATAGTGTCAACAGCTTATATCCTTAAACAGTCCATTATCCCAAACAAGACTTAGTTTGCAATTAACTCTAATCAAGCTGATCTTTAAAAGCTTAATCTAACCAACTGATAAAACTAAACCACTTATAACAAACTGAAATTAAGCTAAATACCAACCAATCTATGATTTCCTAGTCTATTTAACAACTAATAGCAATAATCAACAACCTACAACTACAGAATCCAAATGATACCTACTGATGCAGAAAAAGAGCAAATTATGAAATTGAAACTTACAAGTTACTTCTCCCTCAGCAAGAACAGAGGGAGTTCACTGAGCTTGCCTGTCTCTAGACAGGCCAAATGCTTCCTTATTGGCTGCCTTTACTCCTCAAATAAGCCAGCTTATTAAAATAAGCTGTGTTTGACTTTGTTTGACTTTTAGATTTTTGTTACTTTTGTGGAAAATGAAATAAAACAAACTCACACAAGCTAGAAAGCTATAGGAGCTTGTATATTTAGACAGAAACAGCTATTAGAATCTGAATTTGAGATTTAAAACTACTATATTTTTTAATATATATATATATTTTTTTTTTTTTTTGATTTTCAATTTGAAATGAGACAACAACAATTCGTACGGTAATTCTAGGGTTTTGGTGAATAGTGAAAATGGGGAAGAGGGGTGAATTTTGGGAGGCGGGGTTTGTGAGAGAGATAAGTGTGTTATTAGTTTATTTTTTTGTTTGACCGAAGATATTTATCTTCTTGACCGGGTTTAAAGTTGGGCCAGGTTTAGGATTTAGTTGTGGGTTGGGTGGTTTAATTGATGGGTTGATTTATTTAATTGATGGGCTGGATTGTGTGGTTGGGCTTAGAGTGGATTGGGATGGATTTGTGTTTGCGGATTTATTAAATGGATCCGGGTTAATTATTTTTAAAGGGTTAAGGGATTTAAACATAGGGATTAAAGGTGTAATTTCCGGATTTTTTAAGGACTGATCTAACCACTTTTTCAAAGTTGGATCCAAGGGCTAATGATGACAACTTCTGATAGATGGAGGACTTGGGTTGACTTGTTGACCATAATTACTTCCCGGCATCGGCTAAAAATAACACTTCCATATCTCGTGCTCGGTTTCCCGGTTCTTTGCTTGATTTTGTCCTTTTCTTCGATATCCATGCCTGCATATGTAAAAACACAAAAACACAATATATTTGGCATTTTGGTCGGGTTTTTGGTCATTTTGGATCCGGTTTTGGTCTAGAAATGGTATGTGTTTAAGCACATACCAAAATTCCCCCAGACTAAGCTATTGCAATGTCCTCATGCAATGTTATAAAAACACGTTTTTGAAACCGAAAATTTCCAATCTCTTTTTACTAATCTTTGAGAAGTAGCAAAATTTTCAAAAGAGATCAAGAATTCTTAAGTTCTAAAAACTCCCCGATTTTTCCTTTTATTCTATTTTTGTATTTTTATATATTTCTCATTATTCATGTGACGGCTTTTGTTGACAATCATTATCTCACGATAACTTTAAGGATCTTTGAGTAGGAAACACGACACAAGAGGAAGTGACCATACGGATAAAATTCATCGTCCCCGATTTTTCACGAGTCCCCAAACTAAGCTTAAAAACAAAATCATTGTCATTTATAAGTTAGATTGCTGACACTACTCAGAAAGCTAATTGTGGACTTCTTGTTCCCAAATTCCTATTTTCCTCTATTATTTTTATTTTGGTGAGAAATGAATTTCTTCAAATTCTCGTTTCGATAATTTTTAATCCGATAAAGATATCTAGTTTAGACGCTAAGTAGTTTCCAAACCTTCCCTCGAGAACCGTTGCATACAAAAATGAGGTCCCCATCAAGGTCTCTGATTTAACACGATTTTGAGGATATCCCTTTTATTTGCGACCGAAACAACTCATCTACGAGTCCAGAGACGGAAGCCTTTATTAGGACACCCCCGGAGTCGAAGTTTGGCATTTTTAACATTATTAAGCACATTAACGTATTTAATCCTTGGCCCTTTATAACAATCACAACATCGGCTGCGAACCGGCAAGATGTGATAGTCTATTATGACCTTGGAATTTTCCTCTGCCTTTATTAGAAGTCTACAACATCGGCTGCGAACCGGCAAGATGCAAAAAACTTTTTATGGCTTTGGATTATTATTATTATTCGTTATATTAATTAATTATTTGCCAAACCCCAAGTCCTACGGCTTTTATAACAATCCCAACATCGGTTGTGAGCCGGCAAGATGGAATAGTCTATTACACCGTAACACTGGCAGTACCTTGATGTGTACCCAACTTTCATAAGCAAGGATCCTCTAAGAAAGAAATAAAAACTAATTATCGCCAAAACCAAAATACCTTTAATTATTCCTAGATTTCTATTTTTAAGGTGAAACAAGCTTATGGGAACAAAAAGCCACAAATAACTTCGATGAGCTCTAAAGAGATCCAACTACTCCACGTTTAGCAATCTAACTTATAAACAACTCTATCATTTCTCGTTCTTCGCAAATTTAAAATCTTAAATAATAAGATCCGCGAATGCTTAGCCTTATAATCAAGCCATGCATATATAAAGTCGATACGGGAACTTGCAAATTCTTGAAAAGAATTTGCGTTTTCTAGCTCCTTGTGTAAAAGACTAGCACAAGCTTATGGATTATAAACGGTTAAGGGAACAAGCTAGGGCTCAACACGCCTGATCAAGTCAGAATTTTATTCCTACTCTCTCCAGCGGAAAGTCAACAAAAATGTCAAAATTTATTCTATTTTTGCAAAAATTTTTAAATTTTTCTCATTTTTTTGGATTTTTTCAATATTTTTGGAGGAAAAACGGGGTTGCATGAGAAAACGGCAAAATTTGCAAGGCAAAAATCAAATCGCAAGATTACCCCCCCCCCCAGACTAAAACGAGACATTGTCCTCAATGTCTTAAAGGTAAGGGTTCTCCTACATAAATCTAAGGCCGTTTATTAATTATGCCAAAAGATAGATGTAAACGATAAGATTTAGGATATCGGATGAGCAACGAATGATGAAACTCGAGTAGCGTGAAGGAAACTACGAGCACGAGAGTCTTCATCATCGGGCATTCCTGGATACAGCACAGAAAAGACGAAACACAAGATACGGAAGAGGGGATCCCTCCTCATGTTTTATTAGAAATAAGATAAGAGGATAGATAGATAAGCATGGGTTGCCTCCCACGAAGCGCTTGTTTTTGGTAACCGAGTCACATGAGCTTGACTCGACCCCGAATTTATTTGTCCTTGGGGGAGCATGTGGAAGAAATAATCTCAATCGGACTTTCGTTCAAAATGTTTGGATAAACACTGAAGCATACGAAAGTTCCACTCCGATGAGATACCCGCGGTATTTTTTAGAAAGAATAACTAGAAGTGGTAATACCGGGGTCAAAGGTAATATCCTCACTCCCGAAGGAGTGAAGGATGGGAAAAGGCACAACATATGTGATGAAGAGCATAAAGATGTTGAGGATGATCATAATAAGCTCTTCATCATCGGCAAAAATTTTGTCAAAAGTCTTGGGTGGGAGGGTTGGGATGAAATCTTCATGAGAAGGTATGCCTCCCCCCAGACTAGAATCTTCCTCCGGATCAAAATAGAATTGATCGTATTCCGGAGGAGATATGCAATGAGTGAGTTCATCAGAGAACTCCTTATGAAGAGAATCAATCATATGATGATTTGTGAGCTCAGGTTCCGTCACATACTCATCACTTTCCTCCATCTGACTATCAAAGATTAGATTATCCGAAATCAAAGTAAACCCTGATTCGAACTCAAACAGAGGGTTGGTGATAGTTGTTTTGAAAGTTTCGGGAACAAGGTCATCAAATTTCTTTGGTAGATCGATTTCAACTTCCTTCGGAGGGAGAGAAAGAGATGGCTCTTGGTTTAATAATTTTTCAACAATAAGAATATCTCCCTCCGGATTAAGACAAGAATCATCAATTTCCGGTGAAATTGATTCATCTTTGAAGAACACCTCGAGCTCTTCCCGCAAGATCACACTTCCCCCAATTGGAGAAGAAGGATGGGAAGAGTCGGAATTAAGAATCTCGATGTGATAAACTTGTTCTGGAGGTGGGACAAGTGGTGTGCTCTTAGAGCTAGCAATTTCCACCGCTTCCGTTGTAGTCTCCGATTCGTCTTCATCATCATCGTCAAGAACACTCTTAGCATTTGCGGCACAACACTCAAACCATTTGGTCGATCCAGGATTGATTTTCATAGCCTTGAGCTCAGCACGTTTTTTTGACATGCTCTTGACCGTGAATCTTGAGAGGTTTGGATCAACTCTTTTAGGAGCAATAACGGGATCGGACTTTTGATCAACCGTAGCGACATTGCATTTGTCGGTTTGAGGTTTCGAGTTCGGATTAATATTGAACGTGACTTTTTCTTTATCGGCCCGCAAAGTAATTTCTTCACCATAGACATCGATCAAAGCCCGCCCGGTTCTCAAGAATGACCTTCCGAGAATGAGAGGAACCCGGGGGTCGGCTTCGAAATCAACTACCACAAAATCTGCTGGAAAATGGAACTGCCCCACCTTTACAAAGACATCCTCGGCTGCACCTTTAGGAAGGGTGATGGACCGATCCGCAAGCTCGAGGGTCATGCAAGTGGGGGTGAGATCGGGCAGAGACAATTTCTTCCAGATGGATAACGGCATTAGGTTGATACTCGCACCAAGATCGGCCAAGGCGTGACATTCAACCTTTCCCGGAAATTCACATGGAATGAGAAATTTTCCGGGATCTCCAAGCTTTTCCGGAAGCTTTTTGAGAATTGCCGCGGAGCAGTTTTCGTTCACTGGAGTTTTTGTCATTTCAAATAATTTTTCTTTATTGCTCAACAAACTTTTGAGTGTGGAAGTGAATTTAGGCATCAAGAGCAAAGCATCCACGAAGCTTATATCAAAATGTAATTCTTGAAATATTTGAAAGAATTTTTCCATTTGACTCGAAGCTTTGTCACGGAGCTTTTGATCACTCAATCTCGAAGGATACGGAAGATTGGTCTTAACGGGAGCTTCTTTAGGAGCTTTTTCTTTTGGTTCAACATTTTTCGGTTCAGATGGCTGGATGATCGGAGGTTGGACGTCTTTGGTTCCACCGTTGTTAGTAGGAGGTTCCGTGTCCTTGGTCACCTCGGTCTCACGGACGACTACTTTGGGAGGTAGAGAAGAAGAGGTAGCCGGAGCCGTGGGTCCATCATATGAAATACCGCTCCTAGTCGTGATCGCCTTAGCATCGCCCCTCGGGTTGGCGATCGTGTTACTTGGAAGAGTAGTAGTTCCCGAACCCGAGGGTTGATCATTTAAACGTTTGTTCAATTCGGTTATCTGATTAATCATCATTCTATTCATTTCCTCTTGTTTCTTTTGTTGTTGTTGGCTTTGAAGAATGAATTGCTTTAATAACTCATCCGAGGGCGATGGGTTTGGCACAAATCCTTGATTTTGATTATTTGGAAGATTTGGCCCTCGGTTGTTTTGAACAAAACCTTGGTTGTTTTGAAAATTTCCCTGATTAAAATTTCCTTGATTCGGGGCTTGGTTATAATTCCCTTGGTTTTGATAAACTTGATTGCCCCGATTTTGATTTTGATTATTTGGAACAATACGGTTTTGCACTTGCTGATTTTGATTTGGTGGGAAACCGGGTGGTCCGAGAAAATTGTTAGAACGGTAGCTGAGGAGATTACGGTCTCCTTGAGGTTGGTAACCGTTACCACCTTGATTGAAATTTCCAGAAGCAGCATACACATTCTCTTGAGTGTAGCCACCGGAGGCTGGGCACTCGAAATATTGGTGCGGACCACCACATGTCTCACAACTATGGTTAACAACATTCACTTGATTGTTGTTGTTTTGAGTGGAAACCTGATTTTGATGAATTCTCAAGATAGCCGTAGACAAATCATTCATTTGTTTAGAAAGAGTGGCTATCTCGGAAGTAGATGAATCAGTGCTAGATCTTGTTGACTCATTCCTCTCGGCAGAGGAATCCCAAAAATTATGGTGGGCGGTCATGTTTTCAATAAGATCATAGCACTCTTCGGGTCGACGTTTCATAAACGTACCACCGGCAGCAGCATTAATTGTATCACGGTGTCGTAATGTCAAACCGTTATAGAAGGTATCTATAACAGTGACCAATAACATATTGTGGTTTGGACACCGATCAATCGATAACTTGTAGCGTTCCCATGCCTCAAACAATGATTCATCGGGAAGCTGACGGAAATTGCTAATCTCATTCCTTAATTTCGTCACCATCGATGGTGGGAAATATTTTGCCAAGAACTTCGTAACCATTTCGTCGAAACTACGAATGGAGTTTTTGGGAAGACGATCAAACCATGCGGTGGCATGATGCGTCAATGAATAAGGAAAGAGATATAGACGGAGGGCGTCATCGGAGACCCCATGTTGTTTCATACTTTGGGTGACGGTTATGAATTTGTCAAGATGCTTATTCGCATCATCACCCGGCAAGCCATGGAATTGGCACGAGTTTTGGACTTGTTGAATCATGTGGTGCTTAAGTCCAAAATCGGCGGCTTGAATATTGACGGGGGCAATCGGGCCACCACGTCCGTGCATTGTGGGTTGGCACAGCTCCTCCATCGTTCGGAGATCGGGAGCTGGCATGTGATTATCACCACCCACCGGCGGGTGTTGATTATTTTGGTCGTCGGCCATTTCTTCAACGTTTGAGAAATGAACACGGTGATTGTGATGAATAATCCTCTCGGGATTCGATAGTGGTGAAAGAAGAGGGTGAGAAGTAGAAGATCGGGTGTGCATACACCAAAAACAAACACAAAATCAAAAAGGAAAACCAAATTTGAAAATAAAATATTTTTGGATTTTTATTTTTTATAAGAAAAATTATATTTATTTTCTTTTTGGTGATCGTTAATCAACCGTACTCGTTTCTTTCAAAACTACGCGCAGCGTGGCGGGAGAGAAGAATGGATCTCTCTTCGGTCTGCAATTTAATGTCAAGACCTCCTTAAACCCCGTAATTAGGTTGTAGTAAAGAAATAATCCAAGAAACGTTTAACTTCACGATCTCTTTTGTTGTTTATTCGGAATGGTTTACAACCGCCCTCCTTCAACGGAAGACCGAGGATTTATTATTAATGGTGAAAACACTTTAGGAAAAGTGTTTTTTAATTATTATATTTTTGTATTTTTTTATTTTTATGAAAACGAAAACTTCCGAGGAAGGGTCTTCAAAACACGATTCTTATGGCGAAACTCCAACTCTTTTCAAGCCTTCCCCGGCAGCGGCGCCATTTTTTGATTTGTCGTTTTTAGTATTTTATTTTTCCAAGGGTAAAACTCAACGTATGCGTTTTCCCCGGGTCGTTTCCCAACGAAGGTCGAATATCGAGTTGTCGAATACGTGTGGTGAATGTGTGAAAAAGAGTGATTGATTTGTGATTTTATACTACGAACAATTAAATATGAAATAAAAACAACTAATTAAGCTAATGAAACAATTAAACTAAGCATACGAACTTAAAAACGAAAATTTGAATTTAAAAACGTTACGCGACGAATTATAAAACGTAAATAAAAATGATTTTGTGAAATTTAAAACCTAAAAATATAAAAATAATTTTCCTATATTAAATCTGATAAAAGAAAATTTTTGGAAAAAGAAAAATGTTTTTTTTTTGACTTTTTAATGATTTTTTATGAATTAAAATCTAATTAAACTATTTAAATGATTTAAAAATAGTAAAACTAATTAATAAAATCTGAAAATTTTTGAGTAATTTTAATTTTTAATAAGAAATTTAAGAAAAATAATTTCAAAAGCTGATTATGTCTAAATAAGCTAAAACAGAGAATAAGCAATTGAGAAATAAGCTAAAAAATAAGCTATATCTAACCAAACATTCCAGAAAGCTCAAATATGATTCAACAAACTAATATAAGCTCAGAACAATTTAAAATGACCAAAGAAGAGCAAGCTTTAAGCAAAAAAAAAATCAGATAAGCATCAACAATTTTGAGACAGAAATGAAGGCTAAGTATCCAAGTTCTCAGCCCAAATAAGCAGTCATAAAAAGCTGAGAGATTAAAGCTTAAGGGGGCAAAAGTCTCTCAGAACTACTAGCTATCCAAAATCACTTTAAAATCCAAATTTCATTATCATTTGCTTATTGAAATCTATCCTTGAAAAGAGCTTATGGACTGAGTTTGAAACTATCTATGAACACAGGTCTGATTGATGGAATTTGCAAGCTCACAATAAGCTATTTAATAAGCTCAAACTCTGAGTACCAGATGTTGTACCACTAGACACCTATTTGAACTATTTGAAAACCAAATTCCAAGGTCTGAGCTTATCTGGTTAAGCCAGAATTAAGCCCAGATCAGCAGGTACAAACTGAGTCTGCACAGCAGACTTGACAGCAGAAAATGGGATTTTTGGGCGCAAAAGTGGGACAAAACTTTACCCACTCAACTTAGCTCTTGCAAACTCTTAAATACAGCCAATAAAAGTTGAAATGGGTCCTCAGAGATACTCAGCTTATGCTGAGCTTGTTCTAGACAGCTTTTACCTCAACAACTTATTAACTAAGCAAAATCCCTACACTTGGTTAAATCCTTAAAAATAAACTATTAGAATAAGCTTATATTACATAAACTAGGCTGATTCAAAATTAAGATGATGCACTTACATAGTGTCAACAGCTTATATCCTTAAACAGTCCATTATCCCAAACAAGACTTAGTTTGCAATTAACTCTAATCAAGCTGATCTTTAAAAGCTTAATCTAACCAACTGATAAAACTAAACCACTTATAACAAACTGAAATTAAGCTAAATACCAACCAATCTATGATTTCCTAGTATATTTAACAACTAATAGCAATAATCAACAACCTACAACTACAGAATCCAAATGATACCTACTGATGCAGAAAAAGAGCAAATTATGAAATTGAAACTTACAAGTTACTTCTCCCTCAGCAAGAACAGAGGGAGTTTACTGAGCTTGCCTGTCTCTAGACAGGCCAAATGCTTCCTTATTGGCTGCCTTTACTCCTCAAATAAGCCAGCTTATTAAAATAAGCTGTGTTTGACTTTGTTTGACTTTTAGATTTTTGTTACTTTTGTGGAAAATGAAATAAAACAAACTCACACAAGCTAGAAAGCTATAGGAGCTTGTATATTTAGACAGAAACAGCTATTAGAATCTGAATTTGAGATTTAAAACTACTATATTTTTTAATATATATATATATTTTTTTTTTTTTTTTTTGATTTTCAATTTGAAATGAGACAACAACAAAAGCTTATAGATATAAACTAAAAACTAATGATTAAAGCTATTCGTAAAGTAATTATTTGAAACTAAACAATGAGAAAAAAAAATAAGACAATAAGCTATAAATGAAATTCTGAATTATATTAATACTGAAAATTGAGTACAAAGCTGGAAAATGGAAATTACAATAAGTAAAATAGAAAACTAAAATCGGCAGAGTAACATTAACTAAAAAATTAACTAACTCATTACATGAGAATCGAGGTCCTATTTATAGCCGAAAGGGGAACCTTCTGGGATGTCCACCTTGGCAATCCGCGTGAACCTTGAGCCTTTCATCACCCTTGGATCATGCCTTGGCCTCCAATCTTCATTTCCCACCGTTTGATCAGGATTGACGCGTGTTCGGTCCAATAGCCTGCTGCCATGTGTCATTCTCTCTGTCAGGGCCTTCTAGAAGATCCAATCATTGACATTAATACCCTTAATTGCCGTAAAAATTCGTAAGGTAATTCTAGGGTTTTGGTGAATAGTGAAAATGGGGAAGAGGGGTGAATTTTGGGAGGCGGGGTTTGTGAGAGAGATAAGTGTGTTATTAGTTTATTTTTTTGTTTGACCGAAGATATTTATCTTCTTGACCGGGTTTAAAGTTGGGTCGGGTTTAGGATTTAGTTGTGGGTTGGGTGGTTTAATTGATGGGTTGATTTATTTAATTGATGGGCTGGATTGTGTGGTTGGGCTTAGAGTGGATTGGGATGGATTTGTGTTTGCGGATTTATTAAATGGATCCGGGTTAATTATTTTTAAAGGGTTAAGGGATTTAAACATAGGGATTAAAGGTGTAATTTTCGGATTTTTTAAGGACTGATCTAACCACTTTTTCAAAGTTGGATCCAAGGGCTAATGATGACAACTTCTGATAGATGGAGGACTTGGGTTGACTTGTTGACCATAATTACTTCCCGGCATCGGCTAAAAATAACACTTCCATATCTCGTGCTCGGTTTCCCGGTTCTTTGCTTGATTTTGTCCTTTTCTTCGATATCCGTGCCTGCATATGTAAAAACACAAAAACACAATATATTTGGCATTCTGGTCGGGTTTTTGGTCATTTTGGATCTGGTTTTGGTCTAGAAATGGTATGTGTTTAAGCACATACCACACATTAATCACACCTGTACACCCTTCGTTTTCAAGGATGGGAGTAGTGTTTAGCCGACCTGTGATTATAAGAGTGACGGAACCTGTAATGGGGGAAGTATTATTGGGATGAAACGGGTTGGAAAAGATGTAACCTTTGAAGATTATGAGTGGTACGATAATGTTGAAGACTGCCCACGAAAAACTGAAGCTTTGCAAGAAAAGGGTAGAATTGAATACTTAAAAGGACTTAAGGGAACATCAAATACTACTTTCTGGGAATGGGTGCATGAACAATTTGATGATTACACGAAGCTTAGTCGACGGCTACAATGGGAATTGGAAAGAGAATGGGAGGCAATTCAAGATGATAGCAATGAGTCATTAATCAATGAACTTGATGACTATTTGATTAAGGATCCTTACTTTAAGTTTGTTGATAAAGACGAGGAAGAGTTCACCAAAAGAAAGTGTCAACTGCTTGGAATCCCTTATAATAAGCCACCCATGATTATTTCTGAAAAGTTTAAAATCATCAAATATTCCTTGGGACCAGAGGAAGAGTATGTTGCGACGACGACCAAGAGTTATACTAGATTAAGTCGAACGGAGGAAAACGTCGCAGAGCTATACGGGAACATCTTTCGGATGAAGGAAGAAGGATGGACCGTGACAAGAACTAAGTGATGAGCTGAACGTGAGTCTAACTTGAAGAATCTGGAATAAAGACAAGTGCTTACCGGGAGACAACCCGGATTTATCTTTTTATTATTCTGTTTATGTGTCGAGTCAGTCAGGCCGCATTGGATACGGCGCATCTCAATTCTGAGATGCGACGCATCTCCTGCAGATGGTCATATCTTATTTTATTTTTCTGCATTTTTATTTTCGAATTTAAAACTTTTTATCAGTTTATTTTAATGCGGCGCATCCCTGGTTAAGGATGTGGCGCATCTTTTATTCTGATCCGTATTTATTCCAGGCTCGATACGGCGTATCTTCTTCCATAAGATACGGCGCATCGACTGACCTGATGATTTTCATTTTTAATTTTTATGTTTTATTTTTACCTAACTACTAATGTGTTATGCAAGTTGAACCTTTCTTACCTTAGGTGTGCTTTGAAGCCTTGGTGGTATTATAGATTCCTGCATTTCCTGTGGATACATCGATTATGAAGCTTAAACGTTCTAATCCACAAGAAAGATGATTTTTGCTCTTATACAAATGGAGGATCATACCGAGCAAATCTCAGGGGAGTTTTTCTGTTCTAATTCTTTTATTTTCCAGTTTTTAACCTTTTATACAAACAACGAGGACGTTGTTTAACTTAAGTGGGGGGATTGGAGAATTAGAACACTTAACATTTACTTGTCCTAAACTTTTCAAAATATGCTTAAAATGTGCTTAATATATCAAAATTTAAAATTTTTTAGCATGTTTTTGTTTAAAGTCTAAGTTGCATAGCTGCACACATGACGTTATTTTCAAAAATTGTGATTTTTCAAAATTCACAAATCTATGAGTGTGCCGGTGACTTGTAAACTTTAGAACTTGGCTTGTATACTATTCGAGACCACCATAATAAGTATTATTTTATATAATTGGAATGACTTGTCTAAATTGGTAAATTTCTAGGATTACACCCAAATAGCCTTTATATGTTATGTGTTATTAGCTAACTACACTGGTTAGTTAACCCCCGTATAAACCCTTTTGTTACTCTCATTTTTAGAGTAAGATACCCCTAGAAAAACACTCAGAGCCATTCCTTTCGTTTCTTACACCTGTGTTAAAATGTTTCGTTACACCCTTACACCTTAGCCTACCCTGTAGATTAAAATCCGTGGTTGGTTAATTGCTATAGGCAAAGTGTGTTTCCTTACATTACCTGTGTTCGTGTGCGTAATTCATTATCTATGGTTAGGTCGGGAAATTGCACAATGCAATTGGAGTGAAAGTAAATATTGTATATCTTTGAGTTTATTTTTCGTGTGTTTACTACTTTCACTATTACCGTTATTTCTGAAGTTATGAAAAGTATGGAAAAATTATCCAGAATTATCATTATAGTGATGTGGTGAAATTTTACACATCTATGTTTATTTTATGTCAAAAAAAAAAAAAAAAAAAAAAAAAAAAAAAAAAAAAAATCTAAAAAATGAGAAAAGAAAAAGAAAAAAAAAAAGAAGAAAGTTGGATGTTTGTTTTTAACCAACGATGTAAAGTTATGTAAGTGGTCGATATCACCACTAGTTGTATATATTTATGGATTGAATGGGAGTTGGCAGTTATGGGAACGTCAACTAAGGTTTATTCTTTGATTAAGATCTTGTTGAGTATAATTCGTGTCTACCTAAAGCGTGTGTTTCAAGTGTTAAAGCGTGAGTTATTCAATGATATGAGTCTTATTCATGGGATGGTTGGGATAGTGATTAACCACACTTAGGATTTTAATTTATTTGTTTTGTTTATTTTTTATTTTTACACCAATTTATATCCCAAAAATTATCCATGCCCTATATTATTCTTTATCCAACTAAACCTTTGATTTATTGAGATTAGGGATTTGAGCAATCTTAAGTATCGTAGTCGTGGATTCGGCTATGTATTTATGATTTTGTCGCCCTTTTTGATATATTATTATTGGTGAAGTTTGGACCTATCTTTAGCCTATTCGAGTTAAGGATTTGAGCAATTGCAAGTATCGTGTTCGTGGATTCGATCATGTATTTGTGATTTTGTCGCCTTTTCTGGAATTTGAGATCGATAGAGATTAAGAATAATTAACCCTTAAGCCTAAAAACCCTTTTTACCGCTTTAGACTTGTTATTCCTTAGCTTTAGTGGTGGAGATGTGTATACTTTCCAAGCTTATGATAGAATATTCGTCGCGACTGGACAGTTAAACGATTAGATTTGCTTTTATCGAAATATTTTATTCTACTTCTAATTCGTTAAGTGTTTAGTTGTGTGATTATGACAAAAAATGAATACATGCTTAAATATAAAAATAAATCCTAATATCTTTTAGGATACATTTTCATAAGATTAATTCTAAGGTTTACTTGGGGACAAGTAAAGTTCAAGTGGGGGGATATTTGATGAACTCAAATAAGTACATTTTATTACTATCATTTATCCTATTAATTTGACTTGTTTTACTATATTATGTATGAGGATTGATACTTAATCGTTTACTTTTGTAATTCTCAGGTAAAAACAAGCATTTGGTGAAACTTAGCGATTATGGACTAAAAACGGAGTAAAATGATCAAGATTGGAATTGGTTGTTGGAATGAAGAGAATGAAGACCACTGCCTGACTTTGAAGAATGCGCCGCATGGATTTATCCCATGCGCCGCATATGAAACTTTGGTCAACAAAGAATAACCAACTTGTTCTGCTCCAGATGCGCCGCATCTCACTCATTACATGCGCCGCATCACTATCTATATTTCACCAGATACGATCCAAGATACAAGAGGACATGCGCCGCATCCAAAGATGAAGATACGCCGCATCTTCTGGCGGTGTACGAATATTCCTGAATATTATAATCTTGGACCCCACGCGAAGTTAAGTACATGCGCCGCATCTACTTACTAGATGCGCCGCATCTCACCCTCAGACAGAAACTATAAATACCCCAAAGACCAGACGAATTAAGAGGTGAGCTTTAGTTCCAAAGTTTTAACAGAAGACCGAAGACCAGAAACCAAGGACGAATTCAGTCAAGGCAGCAGCACAAGACACACCCAAATCAAAGATACAAGAGCTGTAAGAAGGTGCTGCATGTGTTTAATTCATTAAGTAGTTTTGTTTTATTGTGTTAGTAAACTTTAATTCATCAAGATTGGTGGCTTGTGTAATGTAACAACGGAAAGATTGCACTCCCGTAAAACTGCTTTCTCATCAATTAAAGTTTATATGTTAGTGTCATTGGTGACTTTTATTAGTGCATTGATAACCTCTGTGGCTAGCTGAGCGTTGATCGGGTCGCCATGCCTCTGCCCTCGCCTATTTATTAGATGCCTATGCATTCTATGGTCTGTAGAAAAGTAGGAGAAAGATAAATAGGATAGTCATAAGTAATCATTAAGGGTTTACTCGCCGATAAGATTAGAACCAATGAGAAAGGACTTAATCTCGGTGCGTTGCATCGAACTATACACTTCATATAACACTAGCAATAAAACAAGTGACAAACTACTTATCATAAGGACAGTCCTCTTATTGTCTCGAGTATTTATCTGTGTACGTGTGTGCTACTTGCTGATTCGTGCCTATTGGTTTAGTTTATTATTTAATTGCAACCAAATCGTGCCAATCTCTCAGGCTGAACCCCCTTGCGTTAGATTAGATTGTATAGCTAACTTAATATATTAAAATACTGATTAGAATAACTAGATAATACGTTCCACTCTTAGTGATCGACACTCTACTTACCATTATATTCATACTGACCGGGTACACTGCTCGTTAGGTGTGTGTGTTATTGATAAGTCGGCTAAATATAAATTTAAAACTTGATTAGGCATTAAAACTGCTAAACCGCAACGACACACGCAGCACATCAAGACGTTTATCAACTTTCTGTCATTTTGTTTTCCATCCAGACTACTCAGGTGAGTTCATAGTCCCACTTTTTATTACGTTTTCTAAATATGTGGGGAGATACATGCTACCAAACCGAACATAAGTATTTTCTGTATGATTTCATGATTAATATTGCCTAAGATATCCCATTTGTGTTGCTAGTTAAGTAACCAAATGCACCCCATTTGTGTTAGCCGGATGGATAGTCTTTGTGCTAGCCGGATTGATAACCAAATGCACCTTATTTGTGTTAGCCGGATGGATAGACTTTGCGCTAGCCGGATTGATAACCAAATACACCCTTATTTATATCATTATATGATATCACACACACACACACCCCCCGTTATCGTTTGAGTTCATGAGACTTAGAGCAATATGTATATTTCCGATTTAATATTTACTTAGCTTATGTTCAAATCGATTATTTAACGTTAAATGCTATGGATTCACTCAACCTTTGTGTTGACCTTTTAGCATGCTTATCTCAGGTAATTGGAAGCATGCCATGGCACGGGATTGGCTATGGACTGCCTATGTTATCATAAAAACAAATAATATATTTTTATAAATGTATTTTGAGAACCTCCTGTTGGGACCTCATATTATAACTCTGATAATGAATGATAACAATTTTATCTAAAAACGTCTCTTTTCGAGTCGTTTTCTATCATCATGACTGTGAACTGTTTAGTAGCACCCCAACTTATATTTCCACTACGAATATCGAAAACGGGGGTGTTACAGTATGGGTCCCCTTCTCAGTGGAGTAGTGCTGCCCCACTGAGGATATAGAACCCTATACTCCCTTAGGCTCTGATTGTGATTTATCAGTGCCTTCATTAGGTTGTGAATGGGTGCATGTTCCTGATCCCTCTGACTTGTTTATGTCAAAGAAAACATGCGGAAAGGGTATGTCCGAGGACACTGAGGATGATTTCCCAGTGACCTCCGTTGACGGTTGTTTTGTGGTCAGAAGGGTCTCTGCAGTGGGTGTCTCAGAGGTCTGGGTCACAATGTTAAGGGTGCCTGAGGCAACAGTCTCAGTGACGAGTGGTTTAGGTCTAACCACCTTACTGGACTGTCCCCCTTTCTTCTTCTTCACCTTCTTGGTTGGTGAAGGTACTGGGGAGGTAGCATTCTCACCCTGAATGACTACTAACATGTAGTTGGTCAGGGCGGGGGGTTGTGCCTCAGTGATGTCACTACTAAAATTGGTCTTATGTAAGACGTCAGGTTTTGTACCTTGATCGTCAGACCTTAAGTAGTCAGAACCAAGGAGATCCTGAAGCGCACAGGAAATGAACCTAGGATAAGACATGTGTCTTTGCCTATGTTTCCCTGAGAGCTTGGCAACGAGGTCTCGAAAGATTATACCTCCGATATCAATTTTTCTACCCTCCAAGCGACTGAACATCATCATTTGCTAAGATGAGTTCACTTGCTCAGTGGAGGATTTATTCCCTCCTAGGACTTGGATGACAAATGTCATCATGAGTCTCCAGATGGGGTGAAACCATGTCTTCACTATGGGAGCCTTTTCTAACAAGGCTTCAGGAGACAAAGTGGGACGCTTAGCATCATGAGGCCCAAGGAATAGCATTTCTGCTTTAATTTTCTGGTCAGTAGGGTTTGCCTCAAAGGTCTGGGAGAAATCAAGACCAGTGGCCTTGAGAAAGGTCTTGTAGTCTAGGGAGAGGGGTTTCTTCCCATTCATCACAGTGAATGTGATGATTGATTCTCTGGTGTCCTTAGGGCTAGTAGCTGTTGCGGTACACCAGAACTCCCTAAGATAGTCATGATAAATGACTGATGGGGTTTTGTTAAAAGCTGTTGCAAGGAAGCAGTTATGTAAATACTTAACTACATCCTTGTAACCCTCATATTGTTGAGGGTAGTGGAAATTTCCAACCACATTGTTTTTGGTCATATCCACGCCCTTTATTGGAAAGTTCACATTTGGGGTGAGGGTGATAGCATTAGAAGATGCCATTTTTGTGTTTGGTTGGATAAATGGACTAGGTTTCTAATTGCTATGAACACACACAGAGTTTTGAGAGATAAAATGGGCAGAGTTTAGCTTAGATTATTAAAACGCGTGTGTGTGTTTGTTTAGGTTGGGGTATTTATAGGATAGTGGAGATGGGGGTATTTTTGGCATTTGAGCGGTTTTATTTAATCAAAATATAATTTTTGGAAATTATTTTGAATAAAATGTTTGAGATCCGCATTAAATGCCACCACTCCACTTTTCCTCTTTTTTCACAATTGGCAGAGTGAACAGTTGAGCAGTTTCTGCAAAAGGAGAAGTTGCAGAGTTTCCATCATCACACAGTGTATTGTGTGAGAGAGGGCATTGAATGTCAAGTTAGGAAGTGGGGGCCCATGAGGTGTATGCCAGAAAGGCAAAGGAACAAATATTCTTATATTTAATAAGAGTTCAGTTACTAACCTCGGACATTTACTAACTAGATATTTAGAGCATTTAAGTTAGTATTGAATGTCCTTTTCAGGGCCCTGAATGACTTTTCATTCAGTGATGGTTTTTTCAGGGACTTGGGATTAGTCACTGATGATTCAGGAATATGGAATGATTCCTGAGCAACAAGGATTCAGGAACTTGGGTTTAGTTCCTGAACCCTAAAGATTTCAGGAACTTGGGTTTAGTTCCTGAGGATTCAGTGATATATTTTTTCACTGATGTACACATTGAGTCAGGGACCTGAGGTTTTAAGAATTTACACTTCAGTTGGAAGGATTCAATCAGTGGACTGATTCTCGATATCCAACATTCCTAATTCAGCTTTCAGTCTTGTGAAAGTTGGTTCATCCAAAGGTTTGGTGAAGATATCAGCTAACTGATATTCAGTAGGGATGAAGTGTAATTCAATGTCACCATTCATGACATGGTCCCTGATGAAATGATATCTAATATCAATGTGTTTTGTTCTCTGATGAAGAACAGGGTTGTTTGAGATTGCAATTGCACTTGTGTTATCACAAAAGATGGGTACCATCTTATACTGAATTCCATAGTCACTGAGTTGACTTTTCATCCAGAGTACATTTGCACAACAACTAGCTGTTGCAACATATTCAGCCTCAGCTGAGGACAAGGCAACTGATTGTTGCTTCTTAGCACTCCAACAGACTAGTTTCCCACCAAGTATTTGGCAAGAGCCTGAGGTGCTTTTTCTATCCATGTTGCATCCAGCATAGTCAGAGTCTGAGAATCCTTTAAGATCAAGCCCTGAGCATTTTGGATAATATAATCCAAGGTTTGGAGTACCTTTCAGGTACCTGAATATCCTTTTCACAGCAGTGATGTGTGATTCTCTTGGGTCAGATTGATATCTGGCACATACACATACTGAGAATTGGATATCAGGCCTTGATGCAAGTAGATACATCAGTGATCCTATCATTCCTCTAAAGAGAGTTTGATTTACTGGTTTACCAGTGAGATCCAGACCAAGATTGTTTGGGGGAACCATGGGAGTCTTGACTGAGGCACAATCACTGAGTTCATACTTTTTCAGTAAGTTCTTAACATACTTCTCTTGACTGATAGTGGTTCCTTTATCAGTCTGTTTGATCTGAAGACCAAGGAAGTAGGTCAATTCTCCCATCATGCTCATTTCAAATTGCTTTGCCATTAGTTTTTCAAACTGTTTGCAAAGCTTGTAACTTGTTGAGCCAAAGATGATGTCATCAACATACACTTGTACTAGTATGACATCAGTATTTTTCTTATAGATAAACAATGTGTTGTCTATCTTGCCTCTGACAAATTTGTTTTGGATCAGAAAGGCTGAGAGAGTTTCATACCATGCCCTGGGAGCTTGTTTCAGTCCATAAAGGGCTTTATTAAGCTTACAGACATGATCAGGAAACTCATGGCTTTCAAATCCAGGAGGTTGCTGAACATAAACTTCTTCTTTCAGTGACCCATTTAAGAATGCACTTTTAACATCCATTTGGTACACCTTGAAGTTCATGTATGTAGCAAAAGCAAGGAAGATCCTGATGGCTTCCATCCTTGCTACTGGTGCAAATGTTTCTTCATAGTCAATGCCTTCTTGTTGATTATAGCATTTGGCTACAAGTCTGGCTTTGTTTTTAATGACTATGCCATTTTCATCAGTTTTGTTTTTGAATACCCATTTCATGCCAATGACTGAGACATTCTCAGGACATTTGACCAAGGTTATTACCTTGTTTCTATCAAATTGTTCCAGTTCATCATGCATGGCCTGAACCCAACTTGGATGTGTAAGTGCTTCTTTAACACTTTTGGGTTCAATTGTGGAAATGAAGTCCACAAATAGGCATTCATTGGCTGAGGCTGCTCTTAGACTAGCAGCCATGCTTCTGGTGAGCATGCCTTCAGTAGGCTCTCCAATAATATTTACAAGTTCAATATCCTGAGACCTAGTCCAACTTTCCTGAGGTCCTGGATACTGATTTGAACTTGTGGAGGCCTGATTGGGTAGAGGGGTTTGTTCTGGAGTAGACACATGATCATTGATTGGATCTTGAGTGTCTACCTGATCACTGAGATTGTTTGGTTCTTGAGCATTTTGAACAGACTGATTAATTTCATCAGTGTTTGTATGTGCCTCAACAAACTCAGTGATGGTTGGGTTAGGTAGGTTGTGAGGGATTATGTAATATGAGAGGTTAGCATCATCTTGATACTGAGTAGAAGGATTGTTTTCAGGAAGATATTCATCAGGAGGATATCTTGAAGAATTATCAATTCCTATCTCTTCTACTGAGGCAGTTGAGAACCTGATTGCATCAGTGCTCTCATCAAAGGTAACATGAAATATTTCCTCAGTCTGCTGTCTCTTTGTGTTGAACACTCTGAAGGCTTTTGAGACAAGTGAGTATCCCAGGAAGTATCCATCATCAGCTTTAGCATCAAATTTCCCTAAGTGATCCTTGTGATTATGAATAAACACAGGACACCCAAAGACATGAAAGTAGCTGATGTCAGGGATTCTTCCTTTGAATAATTCATATGGGGTTTTCCCATGTCTCTTGAAAATGATGGATCTGTTTTGTGTATAACAGGCAGTTTTGACTGCATCAGTCCAAAAATGGTTGGAAAGGAATGATCCACATAGCATTGTCCTAGCAGCTTCAATGAGTGTTCTATTTTTCCTTTCAGCAACACCATTTTGTTCAGGTGTGTATGGAGAGGAAAAGTTTTGGGAAATACCTTTCTCATCACAGAAACATTCAAGTTCATAATTTTTGAACTCGGTCCCATTGTCAGTTCTAATCTGTTTGACCTTGATGTCATTTTGATTTTCAATGTTCCTGACAAAGGACATGATTGTTTCAGCTGCCTGACTCTTTTTGATCAGGAAGAATACCCAAGTGTATCTAGAGTATTCATCCACTATGACCAGAGTATACTTCTCATGGTTAATAGACCTTGGACTGACAGGTCCAAATAGATCCATATGGAGAAGATGTAGGCAGTTCCTGATGGAAAAGTTGGTTTTGGTTTTAAAGGATGCTCTGTGGTGTTTACCTTTTTCACAAGCTGAGCATGGTTTATCCTTTGAAAACACAAGAGATGGTAAGCCAAGGACCTTGTTTTGTTTTACAAGATTGTTTATGTTTTTAAAGTTCAGGTGGGTGAGTCTCTTATGCCAAAGCCAGTTAAGTGTATCAGTGGCCTTAGCAAAGAGACAAGTTTCATCCTGAGTTAGACTGGACATGTGTAATACATAAACATCTTGTCTTCTTGGTGCAATGAGGACAATTTCCTTATTTGCATTGAAGATGGTTCCTTGCTTATCATCAAACTGAACTATGTATTTTGCATCACATAGTTGACTGACACTGATCAGATTGTACTTAAGACCATTTACATAAGCTATCCTAGTAAAGACAATACCATTGCAGTTCACTGAACCATAACCTTCAGTGAGACATGATGAATTATCATCAAATATCACTTTGGGTCCTGGTTCTTCCACATATTTGTGCAGATACTCCTTAACACCAGTCATGCTCCTTGAACATCCACTGTCTAGATGCCAAATAGGATCCCTGGCATGCCTCTGCACAAATAGTAAACTGGGTCAGTTCTTTCTAGGACTCCATTTCATGGAGGGTTTGGTTTTGTAGGTCTTTATGAAAGTATTAATTGATTCATGGTCAGTGGTTGAGTGGACTGAGCTACCACATGTTTTGCATTTAGTCGCAGGGGTAGCCTCAGTAGTCTGAGAGGATTGTTTATTCACTCCTCTTCTTGACTGAATGACCTTCTCTTTTCCTGAGGATTTCTGAGTGGAACTTCCACTAGATTCACAGTGTTTGTCAATTTGACAATCCTCAGGATGATGGTCATTGAATCCACACAATGGGCAAGGTGGAAAAGGCTTGGCCTTTTGCTTCTGTTTCTGCTTAGAATCAGAAGGGTAGTTTAGGCACTGAGCCTTAAGTCCTGAAAAGTTTGACATGACTGAGCATTGTTTATGATCAGAGGTTTTGTGATCTTCCTTTTTGCAAATCATGCAATAAAGGACTCTATAGCAATCATCAGTGAGATGATTTGTATAGTTGCACAGTTCACATCTTTTCAGGGGTTTTGTGGGTTTGGGTTTGGTTTTTGAGGAAGCTGGTTTTTGTTCCTTCTTGGATTGAGAAGGTTTCTCAGAAGAAGCAATCTTCTCTCCCAGCTTCCTGACCATTTCAGCCAACTGATCAAATTTTGAATCAGGGCTTTGGGTTGTTACTTCAGAAGGGACTGAAGTTGATGAGTCATCAGTATTTACTGAGACATCAAGGGTTGGTCTCTTCAGGATGGTTGTTCCCTTTCCTGATCTCTCCTTTGGAGAGTGTGGTGAGAAGACCATTGGTGGGAGGCCTAAGTTAGGTGCAGCACCCTGAAGGGTATTCAGTGGAGGAAGTGGTGGGTATGATTCTGATTCAGACTCATTCACAGACTTAGTAATACTGAGTTGTTCAGTGAGTTCAAGCTTACTGAGTTGTTCAGTAAGTCCAAGCATATTTTTCAAGGCCTGACTTTCAGGAAGCAAGATCTTTCCAGTCTCAAAGTTTGGTAACTTACTGACTGGGTTGTCCCTGACAATCCAGTCATTAGACTTGGAAAGCATTTCTTGCTCAAAAGATATGTCAGCTGGAACAAATTTTAGTTCATTGTGACACACATTTGGATCAACCATAAGAGGGTCAATTCTAATGGTTTTCTGAGAGATTAATCCCACAGTGTCAAAAACCTTGGGGTTCTTCTTGGTCCAGCTTTGGATGACAGCCTTTTCTTTGTTAAGTTCAGTTTGAAGGGCTTGGTTTTGTTTCAAAATCTCAGTGTTTTGAATTTGTAGAGTTATTGTTTCTAGTTTGGCTTGCTTTAGTACAAGCAGTTCATCTTTACATTTATTCAATTCTGACACAATATAGTTATATTTTGAAAACAGGTTAAGCCTTTGTTCCTCAACAAACTTTAGATCAACACAAATATAATTCATGTAAGACTGTCAATCAGAATCATCATCCATAGAAAGTAAAGTATTTACCTTCTTCATGGTGATGTTGACCCACTCTCCATACCTAGCATGGCTTTTTCCCACAGCCACCTGATCCTCTTCAGAAAGTGCCATCAGTGCACTAACTCTTATTTCCTCATTTGAGGAAACCTCTTCTTCATCCCAATCATATGCTTCAGCTACTAATACCTTGTTCTTTGTCTGAATAGGTTTGGATGTTTGAGCAGCCTGAGGCAATATGGGGTTAGTTTCAAGAAGTGCAAGTTTAGCTTTGATTTTCCTATATTTTGTTTTAAAATCCTTTTGACCCTTGTTTTGAAATTGTTTGGTGGACTGAAACATTTTTGGTTAAAACTTGCTAGTTCCTGAGGAACTGTTTCCTGAAAATTTGTAGGAGGGTTCTAAGATGGTTTTAGTGTAAAATCCTAAAATCTGAAAATGTGTAAAAGACCAAAATGCCCTTACAATCTTAAACTTTGAATAATAAGCTTATAAGATACCAAATGAATTCCAAACTTCGGGAGATGATCAAGATATGAAGTAAAATTAATTCTAATGCCACATTTGACATTTTGGGAAGTACTAAAATTATACTTACACAATATATATTTAACCGAAATATTAAATAATTAATTGTATTATTATTATATTTATTATTTGATTTAAAATGATTCAAAAAAATGCAAGAAATATGGAAACTAATCAATCCTTGATTTAATCCTTGAATGAGCCGAGATTTAGGCAATCATGCCCTCCCCATACACGTTTTTACCATTTTTAGGTGCAACAAACTCCTTTAAACCTAATAACAAAATTTCCGAAAATCAAAAACACACACATAAATTCAAAACATGTTCATCCGGCCATATAAAAAATTAAGGGTCAATTTTCTGGAGTTCTACATCAATTTAGGGAGCAAGGAAAATTGGTTTGAGGATTTAAGGTCCATTCGTTTGTTCGCTACATTATTTCTTGTCGATAAATCAATTCGAGAGGTATAATTTCTAAAAACTCTTTCCACACGTTAAATAATTGTTCTAATATTTTTGTTACATTTAGTATATCATATATGATCTGTGAAAAATGTTGGAATTAAATCATGCAAGCTTTAAGTGGTCGAATGGATTTAAAACGTGTAAAATGGATTAATTATGGAAAACATTCAAAACGATTTTTCTGGGTTGCCTTATCAATTTTTATGAGTTAATTGGTCATCATATAGGCTGGGAAAAATGGTATTTCGAATTTTAGAAGCCTAGGTTAATCGTTGTGAATTTAACGTATTAAAACGTGTGTAAATTCTAAAATATTGAAAACGAATTTTTTGGGCATGGAGATTGTTTTTATTAGACTCTATAGAAAGTATATAATCCTGGAAAAATAGTGGTTTGATTTTTAGAAGCTTGGATTGGTCGTGGGAAATTATTGTTCAAAACGGGTTTTAATTCGAAATGGAAAAGAAAATGAAAACTAGGGTTTTCGATTGAACTAGGGTTCATAAATCTGTAATTGACTTGTAAATGAAGTAATTATGAGGTGTTAATTATTGGGTAATGATTGGGGATGATTAGGGTTTGAAAGTGTAAACTAAAATGTTATATGATTTAGTTTTAAAATGTTAAGGGGGTGTTTTGTAATTAAATAAACTTGTGGGCTATTTTTGTAATGTTAATTAGATCAGTAATAAAGTGTAAAAATTATAACATGAGGGTCCTATGTGTAAAATTATCAAGTTTTGGAATTAAAATGAAATTCGGGTTTTGAATTGCAAATTATTTAAATGGAGGGTTTAAAAGTGTAAATTCAGAAAACTTATGACTTTTCTGTGAAAATAATGTCATTAGGGAGGTAATATGTAAATTTGGATATTTATGGGGTTGATTTGTAATCAATATGGAATTATGATGTAATTTATAAGTTTTGTTAATTAAAGGGACTAAAAATGTAATTATGTGAAACTTGGGGGTGTAATTCATACCACACTTAAATCTGGGTGTATATTCTGTAATTTAGTAAATATGAGGGTTAGTTGTGTAATTATGAATATAATATGGGTTAAATTGTAAATTATGTAATTATAAGGTTTATTTTGTGATTTTGGTAACTAAAGGGTGTAAAGTGTAAATTATGAAACTTATGGGACTAAAAGGTGATTCTGATTTAAATATGTGTTTTAAATTAGTAACTTGTAATATTTTCACTTAAAACCCTTAACTTTAGAATAATTACATTTTAAACCCTAATATAAGGAAACTTGTCACTCTTAACCCTAAACTATCAAAACTTGTTAAGATCTAACCTATGTTCATAATATGACTAAAGAATGAATTAACTTAAGTTATGATACTTAAACTTTCTAAAAATGGTAATCTGAACTTGAACCCCTTTGTAATTCCGTCTTCTACTTCTTTAGGTGCGAAGAAGGAGAAGCATTGATTCTGTTCCGTGTTTGCTCTTTTGCTTATTTTCTTTGCCTACTCATAAGGTACAGATACTCTGCCCTTTTTCAGTAAGGGTGTCCTATTTCCTTGACATGATATGATTTCTGATTTGCATTTTCTGATCTGTTAAAATCTGATTTGGACCTTTGATACTTCTGAAAAGGTTTGAGTTGAACCATTGTTATGAGCCATCTGTTTGAACTATCTGTTTTGAACCTTTGGATATGACCTTCTGATATGATATGATTTCTGACTCTTAGTTTGATACCCGAGCCAAAATTTGTGACCCTAGCCATGAAGGTAACATGGCCGTGTCTGTGATGCACCACTGGCATGACTAGTGTGTAGCCCTAGTGATTTGGTTACACCGTCCCTTTGATTTGGTCTGCATGTGATTGGGTAGGGGCGTATGGATGCATCCTAGATCTGTTCTGTTTTGTGGATTTAACTATATATGATATGATTTCTGTTCTGGTGACTGGTACTGTGTGCAATACATGCCTTTCACATATTTCTGGGAGCTAGCTACTCCATTTGAAGAATGAGGACACCCCTCATATTATCTGATTATCTGAGAGGTCTCCCCTCTATATGATTATGAAGATTATGGTTACGTTATGATATGATCTGTTTCTGGGCTCGTGGTGGATGACTATCCTATTCATCTTTTATATTCCTGTCTCTTTGTTTATACTTCATGATACTTTTCCCGTGCACTATATTTCAGTTCTGTTTCATTATCATTGCTTTGTATATGTATCTGTTCACTGAGCTTTTTAAGCTCAGCCGCACGTTTTCTTTTCGTGTGCGGCAGGTTATAAGCAGGACGACGGGTTTGGGTATGAGTGAAGAGACTTTTGAACTTAGAAGACCTTGATAGTTATGCTGAAGTAGAAGTCATTAGAAGGATTGCAGTTGCAGACTTAGTATTTAGTTTTGTTTCATTTTTAACCTTGTATTGTTAGTATTTCACTTGTAACCTTTGAAATTTATTGTATTACTATTGAAGTATGCTTTGTTTGATCTGATATGAAGCCATTAATGTGATACTTCTACCCTTGCTGGGTTGGGGTGTTACAATTATGGTATCAAAGCGACAGGTTGCGACTCGTAATACATTTACCCTTGACCTGTGTAAGTTAGGACCACTAAGCTTCCACTGTAGGCGCTCATAAGATAACCTTTAAGTTTGGCTTTAGGATTTCCCTATAGGAACTTAAGTTCTGACCAGTGAGGAATGGGTAGACTATAAGGCTTCTGTTTTCGTATCATTGCTTCCGCATCACTCTGATTCGTGCCCTGCTTGTTGAGATCGCTTTTGAAAGCTCACGATTTGCCCCACCTAAGATCTGAAACCCAATTAAATCTTGGAATCATTGGAAATTGCATAGATTTTGCCTAACTCTACTTGAACCTTATTTTGAAATTCCGACTCCGAGCTCTGATTCTTTTGTTAGCCATTTTGATACCTCTTCGGTCATTCTGAGAATCTCCATGGCGATGACGTACTTGACACATTTCATTATTTGTCTTTTGCTTTGATAAACGTCTATAAATCTTCCGATCCTATTTGATTTCGTCTCACCCATCTCTGTCCTTATGAAAAGTCTTGTGGTTATGACCACGAGTATAAGAATGTTTCCCCTCATTTTTGAATGATAAAGATTTGATTTGTGATCCGTCTTTCCTTGGTTAGTTAAACTTCGATTTTATTCTGATAAGAAGTTGGTTGACTGAGCATTCCAATATTGACAACTACCCTTCTATGTCTCACCCTTGGCGTTTGAAACAATTTTGAACTCCCTACTACAATTACCTATTATTAAACCTTGGCTATCACTATTATTTTCCCTGCCGGACCTGGAGTTGACAACAACGGCAGCTACCCTGAATAGTGAAGACATTCCAAAGTAGAAGTGTTGGCGATGCAGAAGAAGGAATTCTAGTCAAGATGACGAGCCTGGAGCTGATGAAGACATGCAGTCTCACTTTCCTATTCATCTTGGTTGTACTAAGATGAATTGAGAGCGAAAACAGACTGGATGATGAAGAGATTTAAAGACCGTGCCAGAAATCCACGTTACTCCATCACAGTTTCAAGAAGAAGTGCCGAAGGCTTGAGGGACCAGACTCAAGTTTATCACCCCTTCTCACCGTATGATCAGATGGACGACGTACTTCATTAATGCTACTAATTCCGTTACGTTGTTTGTACGATCTGTATCCCTGATTCTTGAATTCTTAGTAATGACCGATTTGGACCAACCCTAAGGCGTAGAATGGACTGTTAGGTGGTGGATAGATGCTTATTCACGACTTGAGATAAAGTATGATCATCATGAAGGTATATTCATATGATGCTGGTATTATGACGAGTAGCTAACGTGATAATACTTACGTCATATGACGTACCCTCATTGTGATCATAGGATATTTCGAGGAGTGCCTTAGAAACCTTAGAATTTCTGATATCTGATTGAGACCTTAGGATTCGTTCTGCCTTTGCGCTTAAATCTACCTTCACCGTTACACGATTTGATACGTCTGGATTCTCGTCACACGTTCTGCTAATCTCTGTACTTCCGATAAGAATCTTAGGTTCTGTGGTAGAGCTTTCTGCCGTCTGATAATCTGTTTCTGTCTGCATGGACTCTATCTGTCACTATGAAGGAGTACACCTATGGGTTGCTATTTATACGTCTAATATTCGATGAATCCGTTCATGATGATCTGTTGTGAATTATGATCTGTCCTTTCCGAAGAAACCGAAACTATGATTGATTATCAAGTGAGAATCATGAGGAACTAATCATTCCCATTTTCCGTTCGCGGTCCGTTATGCTTTCCGTTTCGTCTCACTTCCATTTTCGAGGACGAAAATTTTTTTTTAGAGGGGAAGAGTTGTAAAACCCTAAAATCTGAAAACGTGTAAAAAGACCAAAATGCCCTTACAATCTTAAACTTTGAATAATAAGCTTATAAGATACCAAATGAATTCCATACTTCGGGAGATGATCAAGATATGAAGTAAAATTAATTCTAATTCCACATTTGATATTTTGGGAAGTACTAAAATTATACTTACACAATATATATTTAACCGAAATATTAAATAATTAATTGTATTATTATTATATTTATTATTTGATTTAAAATGATTCAAAAAAATGCAAGAAATATGGAAACTAATCAATCCTTGATTTAATCCTTGAATGAGCCGAGATTTAGGCAATCATGCCCTCCCCATACACGTTTTTACCATTTTTAGGTGCAACAAACTCCATTAAACCTAATAACAAAATTTCCGAAAATCAAAAACACACACATAAATTCAAAACATGTTCATCCAGCCATATAAAAAATTAAGGGTCAATTTTCTGGAGTTCTACATCAATTTAGGGAGCAAGGAAAATTGGTTTGAGGATTTAAGGTCCATTCGTTTGTTCGCTACATTATTTCTTGTCGATAAATCAATTCGAGAGGTATAATTTCTAAAAACTCTTTCCACACATTAAATAATTGTTCTAATATTTTTGTTACCTTTAGTATATCATATATGATCTGTTAAAAATGTTGGAATTAAATCATGCAAGCTTTAAGTGGTCGAATGGATTTAAAACGTGTAAAATGGATTAATTATGGAAAACATTCAAAACGATTTTTCTGGGTTGCCTTATCAATTTTTATGAGTTACTTGGTCATCATATAGGCTGGGAAAAATGGTATTTCGAATTTTAGAAGCCTAGGTTAATCGTTGTGAATTTAACGTATTAAAACGTGTGTAAATTCTAAAATATTGAAAACGAATTTTTTGGGCATGGAGATTGTTTTTATTAGACTCTATAGAAAGTATATAATCCTGGAAAAATAGTGGTTTGATTTTTAGAAGCTTGGATTGGTCGTGGGAAATTATTGTTCAAAACGGGTTTTAATTCGAAATGGAAAAGAAAATGAAAACTAGGGTTTTCGATTGAACTAGGGTTCATAAATCTGGAATTGACTTGTAAATGAAGTAATTATGAGGTGTTAATTATTGGGTAATGATTGGGGATGATTAGGGTTTGAAAGTGTAAACTAAAATGTTATACGATTTAGTTTTAAAATGTTAAGGGGGTGTTTTGTAATTAAATAAACTTGTGGGCTATTTTTGTAATGTTAATTAGATCAGTAATAAAGTGTAAAAATTATAACATGAGGGTCCTATGTGTAAAATTATCAAGTTTTGGAATTAAAATGAAATTAGGGTTTCGAATTGCAAATTATTTAAATGGAGGGTTTAAAAGTGTAAATTCAGAAAACTTATGACTTTTCTGTGAAAATAATGTCATTAGGGAGGTAATATGTAAATTTGGATATTTATGGGGTTGATTTGTAATCAATATGGAATTATGATGTAATTTATAAGTTTTGTTAATTAAAGGGACTAAAAATGTAATTATGTGAAACTTGGGGGTGTAATTCATACCACACTTAAATCTGGGTGTATATTCTGTAATTTAGTAAATATGAGGGTTAGTTGTGTAATTATGAATATAATATGGGTTAAATTGTAAATTATGTAATTATAAGGTTTATTTTGTGATTTTGGTAACTAAAGGGTGTAAAGTGTAAATTATGAAACTTATGGGACTAAAAGGTGATTCTGATTTAAATATGTGTTTTAAATTAGTAACTTGTAATATTTTCACTTAAAACCCTTAACTTTAGAATAATTACATTTTAAACCCTAATATAAGGAAACTTGTCACTCTTAACCCTAAACTATCAAAACTTGTTAAGATCTAACCTATGTTCATAATATGACTAAAGAATGAATTAACTTAAGTTATGATACTTAAACTTTCTAAAAATGGTAATCTGAACTTGAACCCCTTTGTAATTCCGTCTTCTACTTCTTTAGGTGCGAAGAAGGAGAAGCATTGATTCTGTTCCGTGTTTGCTCTTTTGCTTATTTTCTTTGCCTACTCATAAGGTACAGATACTCTGCCCTTTTTCAGTAAGGGTGTCCTATTTCCTTGACATGATATGATTTCTGATTTGCATTTTCTGATCTGTTAAAATCTGATTTGGACCTTTGATACTTCTGAAAAGGTTTGAGTTGAACCATTGTTATGAGCCATCTGTTTGAACTATCTGTTTTGAACCTTTGGATATGACCTTCTGATATGATATGATTTCTGACTCTTAGTTTGATACCCGAGCCAAAATTTGTGACCCTAGCCATGAAGGTAACATGGCCGTGTCTGTGATGCACCACTGGCATGACTAGTGTGTAGCCCTAGTGATTTGGTTACACCGTCCCTTTGATTTGGTCTGCATGTGATTGGGTAGGGGCGTATGGATGCATCCTAGATCTGTTCTGTTTTGTGGATTTAACTATATATGATATGATTTCTGTTCTGGTGACTGGTACTGTGTGCAATACATGCCTTTCACATATTTCTGGGAGCTAGCTACTCCATTTGAAGAATGAGGACACCCCTCATATTATCTGATTATCTGAGAGGTCTCCCCTCTATATGATTATGAAGATTATGGTTACGTTATGATATGATCTGTTTCTGGGCTCGTGGTGGATGACTATCCTATTCATCTTTTATATTCCTGTCTCTTTGTTTAGACTTCATGATACTTTTCCCGTGCACTATATTTCAGTTCTGTTTCATTATCATTGCTTTGTATATGTATCTGTTCACTGAGCTTTTTAAGCTCAGCCGCACGTTTTCTTTTCGTGTGCGGCAGGTTATAAGCAGGACGACGGGTTTGGGTATGAGTGAAGAGACTTTTGAACTTAGAAGACCTTGATAGTTATGCTGAAGTAGAAGTCATTAGAAGGATTGCAGTTGCAGACTTAGTATTTAGTTTTGTTTCATTTTTAACCTTGTATTGTTAGTATTTCACTTGTAACCTTTGAAATTTATTGTATTACTATTGAAGTATGCTTTGTTTGATCTGATATGAAGCCATTAATGTGATACTTCTACCCTTGCTGGGTTGGGGTGTTACAATTATGGTATCAAAGCGACAGGTTGCGACTCGTAATACATTTACCCTTGACCTGTGTAAGTTAGGACCACTAAGCTTCCACTGTAGGCGCTCATAAGATAACCTTTAAATTTGGCTTTAGGATTTCCCTATAGGAACTTAAGTTCTGACCAGTGAGGAATGGGTAGACTATAAGGCTTCTGTTTTCGTATCATTGCTTCCGCATCACTCTGATTCGTGCCCTGCTTGTTGAGATCGCTTTTGAAAGCTCACGATTTGCCCCACCTAAGATCTGAAACCCAATTAAATCTTGGAATCATTGGAAATTGCATAGATTTTGCCTAACTCTACTTGAACCTTATTTTGAAATTCCGACTCCGAGCTCTGATTCTTTTGTTAGCCATTTTGATACCTCTTCGGTCATTCTGAGAATCTCCATGGCGATGACGTACTTGACACATTTCATTATTTGTCTTTTGCTTTGATAAACGTCTATAAATCTTCCGATCCTATTTGATTTCGTCTCACCCATCTCTGTCCTTATGAAAAGTCTTGTGGTTATGACCACGAGTATAAGAATGTTTCCCCTCATTTTTGAATGATAAAGATTTGATTTGTGATCCGTCTTTCCTTGGTTAGTTAAACTTCGATTTTATTCTGATAAGAAGTTGGTTGACTGAGCATTCCAATATTGACAACTACCCTTCTATGTCTCACCCTTGGCGTTTGAAACAATTTTGAACTCCCTACTACAATTACCTATTATTAAACCTTGGCTATCACTATTATTTTCCCTGCCGGACCTGGAGTTGACAACAACGGCAGCTACCCTGAAGAGTGAAGACATTCCAAAGTAGAAGTGTTGGCGATGCAGAAGAAGGAATTCTAGTCAAGATGACGAGCCTGGAGCTGATGAAGACATGCAGTCTCACTTTCCTATTCATCTTGGTTGTACTAAGATGAATTGAGAGCGAAAACAGACTGGATGATGAAGAGATTTAAAGACCGTGCCAGAAATCCACGTTACTCCATCACAGTTTCAAGAAGAAGTGCCGAAGGCTTGAGGGACCAGACTCAAGTTTATCACCCCTTCTCACCGTATGATCAGATGGACGACGTACTTCATTAATGCTACTAATTCCGTTACGTTGTTTGTACGATCTGTATCCCTGATTCTTGAATTCTTAGTAATGACCGATTTGGACCAACCCTAAGGCGTAGAATGGACTGTTAGGTGGTGGATAGATGCTTATTCACGACTTGAGATAAAGTATGATCATCATGAAGGTATATTCATATGATGCTGGTATTATGACGAGTAGCTAACGTGATAATACTTACGTCATATGACGTACCCTCATTGTGATCATAGGATATTTCGAGGAGTGCCTTAGAAACCTTAGAATTTCTGATATCTGATTGAGACCTTAGGATTCGTTCTGCCTTTGCGCTTAAATCTACCTTCACCGTTACACGATTTGATACGTCTGGATTCTCGTCACACGTTCTGCTAATCTCTGTACTTCCGATAAGAATCTTAGGTTCTGTGGTAGAGCTTTCTGCCGTCTGATAATCTGTTTCTGTCTGCATGGACTCTATCTGTCACTATGAAGGAGTACACCTATGGGTTGCTATTTATACGTCTAATATTCGATGAATCCGTTCATGATGATCTGTTGTGAATTATGATCTGTCCTTTCCGAAGAAACCGAAACTATGATTGATTATCAAGTGAGAATCATGAGGAACTAATCATTCCCATTTTCCGTTCGCGGTCCGTTATGCTTTCCGTTTCGTCTCACTTCCATTTTCGAGGACGAAAATTTTTTTTTAGAGGGGAAGAGTTGTAAAACCCTAAAATCTGAAAACGTGTAAAAGACCAAAATGCCCTTACAATCTTAAACTTTGAATAATAAGCTTATAAGATACCAAATGAATTCCATACTTCGGGAGATGATCAAGATATGAAGTAAAATTAATTCTAATTCCACATTTGATATTTTGGGAAGTACTAAAATTATACTTACACAATATATATTTAACCGAAATATTAAATAATTAATTGTATTATTATTATATTTATTATTTGATTTAAAATGATTCAAAAAAATGCAAGAAATATGGAAACTAATCAATCCTTGATTTAATCCTTGAATGAGCCGAGATTTAGGCAATCATGCCCTCCCCATACACGTTTTTACCATTTTTAGGTGCAACAAACTCCATTAAACCTAATAACAAAATTTCCGAAAATCAAAAACACACACATAAATTCAAAACATGTTCATCCGGCCATATAAAAAATTAAGGGTCAATTTTCTGGAGTTCTAAATCAATTTAGGGAGCAAGGAAAATTGGTTTGAGGATTTAAGGTCCATTCGTTTGTTCGCTACATTATTTCTTGTCGATAAATCAATTCGAGAGGTATAATTTCTAAAAACTCTTTCCACACATTAAATAATTGTTCTAATATTTTTGTTACCTTTAGTATATCATATATGATCTGTTAAAAATGTTGGAATTAAATCATGCAAGCTTTAAGTGGTCGAATGGATTTAAAACGTGTAAAATGGATTAATTATGGAAAACATTCAAAACGATTTTTCTGGGTTGCCTTATCAATTTTTATGAGTTACTTGGTCATCATATAGGCTGGGAAAAATGGTATTTCGAATTTTAGAAGCCTAGGTTAATCGTTGTGAATTTAACGTATTAAAACGTGTGTAAATTCTAAAATATTGAAAACGAATTTTTTGGGCATGGAGATTGTTTTTATTAGACTCTATAGAAAGTATATAATCCTGGAAAAATAGTGGTTTGATTTTTAGAAGCTTGGATTGGTCGTGGGAAATTATTGTTCAAAACGGGTTTTAATTCGAAATGGAAAAGAAAATGAAAACTAGGGTTTTCGATTGAACTAGGGTTCATAAATCTGTAATTGACTTGTAAATGAAGTAATTATGAGGTGTTAATTATTGGGTAATGATTGGGGATGATTAGGGTTTGAAAGTGTAAACTAAAATGTTATAACGATTTAGTTTTAAAATGTTAAGGGGGTGTTTTGTAATTAAATAAACTTGTGGGCTATTTTTGTAATGTTAATTAGATCAGTAATAAAGTGTAAAAATTATAACATGAGGGTCCTATGTGTAAAATTATCAAGTTTTGGAATTAAAATGAAATTAGGGTTTCGAATTGCAAATTATTTAAATGGAGGGTTTAAAAGTGTAAATTCAGAAAACTTATGACTTTTCTGTGAAAATAATGTCATTAGGGAGGTAATATGTAAATTTGGATATTTATGGGGTTGATTTGTAATCAATATGGAATTATGATGTAATTTATAAGTTTTGTTAATTAAAGGGACTAAAAATGTAATTATGTGAAACTTGGGGGTGTAATTCATACCACACTTAAATCTGGGTGTATATTCTGTAATTTAGTAAATATGAGGGTTAGTTGTGTAATTATGAATATAATATGGGTTAAATTGTAAATTATGTAATTATAAGGTTTATTTTGTGATTTTGGTAACTAAAGGGTGTAAAGTGTAAATTATGAAACTTATGGGACTAAAAGGTGATTCTGATTTAAATATGTGTTTTAAATTAGTAACTTGTAATATTTTCACTTAAAACCCTTAACTTTAGAATAATTACATTTTAAACCCTAATATAAGGAAACTTGTCACTCTTAACCCTAAACTATCAAAACTTGTTAAGATCTAACCTATGTTCATAATATGACTAAAGAATGAATTAACTTAAGTTATGATACTTAAACTTTCTAAAAATGGTAATCTGAACTTGAACCCCTTTGTAATTCCGTCTTCTACTTCTTTAGGTGCGAAGAAGGAGAAGCATTGATTCTGTTCCGTGTTTGCTCTTTTGCTTATTTTCTTTGCCTACTCATAAGGTACAGATACTCTGCCCTTTTTCAGTAAGGGTGTCCTATTTCCTTGACATGATATGATTTCTGATTTGCATTTTCTGATCTGTTAAAATCTGATTTGGACCTTTGATACTTCTGAAAAGGTTTGAGTTGAACCATTGTTATGAGCCATCTGTTTGAACTATCTGTTTTGAACCTTTGGATATGACCTTCTGATATGATATGATTTCTGACTCTTAGTTTGATACCCGAGCCAAAATTTGTGACCCTAGCCATGAAGGTAACATGGCCGTGTCTGTGATGCACCACTGGCATGACTAGTGTGTAGCCCTAGTGATTTGGTTACACCGTCCCTTTGATTTGGTCTGCATGTGATTGGGTAGGGGCGTATGGATGCATCCTAGATCTGTTCTGTTTTGTGGATTTAACTATATATGATATGATTTCTGTTCTGGTGACTGGTACTATGTGCAATACATGCCTTTCACATATTTCTGGGAGCTAGCTACTCCATTTGAAGAATGAGGACACCCCTCATATTATCTGATTATCTGAGAGGTCTCCCCTCTATATGATTATGAAGATTATGGTTACGTTATGATATGATCTGTTTCTGGGCTCGTGGTGGATGACTATCCTATTCATCTTTTATATTCCTGTCTCTTTGTTTATACTTCATGATACTTTTCCCGTGCACTATATTTCAGTTCTGTTTCATTATCATTGCTTTGTATATGTATCTGTTCACTGAGCTTTTTAAGCTCAGCCGCACGTTTTCTTTTCGTGTGCGGCAGGTTATAAGCAGGACGACGGGTTTGGGTATGAGTGAAGAGACTTTTGAACTTAGAAGACCTTGATAGTTATGCTGAAGTAGAAGTCATTAGAAGGATTGCGGTTGCAGACTTAGTATTTAGTTTTGTTTCATTTTTAACCTTGTATTGTTAGTATTTCACTTGTAACCTTTGAAATTTATTGTATTACTATTGAAGTATGCTTTGTTTGATCTGATATGAAGCCATTAATGTGATACTTCTACCCTTGCTGGGTTGGGGTGTTACAATTATGGTATCAAAGCGACAGGTTGCGACTCGTAATACATTTACCCTTGACCTGTGTAAGTTAGGACCACTAAGCTTCCACTGTAGGCGCTCATAAGATAACCTTTAAGTTTGGCTTTAGGATTTCCCTATAGGAACTTAAGTTCTGACCAGTGAGGAATGGGTAGACTATAAGGCTTCTGTTTTCGTATCATTGCTTCCGCATCACTCTGATTCGTGCCCTGCTTGTTGAGATCGCTTTTGAAAGCTCACGATTTGCCCCACCTAAGATCTGAAACCCAATTAAATCTTGGAATCATTGGAAATTGCATAGATTTTGCCTAACTCTACTTGAACCTTATTTTGAAATTCCGACTCCGAGCTCTGATTCTTTTGTTAGCCATTTTGATACCTCTTCGGTCATTCTGAGAATCTCCATGGCGATGACGTACTTGACACATTTCATTATTTGTCTTTTGCTTTGATAAACGTCTATAAATCTTCCGATCCTATTTGATTTCGTCTCACCCATCTCTGTCCTTATGAAAAGTCTTGTGGTTATGACCACGAGTATAAGAATGTTTCCCCTCATTTTTGAATGATAAAGATTTGATTTGTGATCCGTCTTTCCTTGGTTAGTTAAACTTCGATTTTATTCTGATAAGAAGTTGGTTGACTGAGCATTCCAATATTGACAACTACCCTTCTATGTCTCACCCTTGGCGTTTGAAACAATTTTGAACTCCCTACTACAATTACCTATTATTAAACCTTGGCTATCACTATTATTTTCCCTGCCGGACCTGGAGTTGACAACAACGGCAGCTACCCTGAAGAGTGAAGACATTCCAAAGTAGAAGTGTTGGCGATGCAGAAGAAGGAATTCTAGTCAAGATGACGAGCCTGGAGCTGATGAAGACATGCAGTCTCACTTTCCTATTCATCTTGGTTGTACTAAGATGAATTGAGAGCGAAAACAGACTGGATGATGAAGAGATTTAAAGACCGTGCCAGAAATCCACGTTACTCCATCACAGTTTCAAGAAGAAGTGCCGAAGGCTTGAGGGACCAGACTCAAGTTTATCACCCCTTCTCACCGTATGATCAGATGGACGACGTACTTCATTAATGCTACTAATTCCGTTACGTTGTTTGTACGATCTGTATCCCTGATTCTTGAATTCTTAGTAATGACCGATTTGGACCAACCCTAAGGCGTAGAATGGACTGTTAGGTGGTGGATAGATGCTTATTCACGACTTGAGATAAAGTATGATCATCATGAAGGTATATTCATATGATGCTGGTATTATGACGAGTAGCTAACGTGATAATACTTACGTCATATGACGTACCCTCATTGTGATCATAGGATATTTCGAGGAGTGCCTTAGAAACCTTAGAATTTCTGATATCTGATTGAGACCTTAGGATTCGTTCTGCCTTTGCGCTTAAATCTACCTTCACCGTTACACGATTTGATACGTCTGGATTCTCGTCACACGTTCTGCTAATCTCTGTACTTCCGATAAGAATCTTAGGTTCTGTGGTAGAGCTTTCTGCCGTCTGATAATCTGTTTCTGTCTGCATGGACTCTATCTGTCACTATGAAGGAGTACACCTATGGGTTGCTATTTATACGTCTAATATTCGATGAATCCGTTCATGATGATCTGTTGTGAATTATGATCTGTCCTTTCCGAAGAAACCGAAACTATGATTGATTATCAAGTGAGAATCATGAGGAACTAATCATTCCCATTTTCCGTTCGCGGTCCGTTATGCTTTCCGTTTCGTCTCACTTCCATTTTCGAGGACGAAAATTTTTTTTTAGAGGGGAAGAGTTGTAAAACCCTAAAATCTGAAAACGTGTAAAAGACCAAAATGCCCTTACAATCTTAAACTTTGAATAATAAGCTTATAAGATACCAAATGAATTCCATACTTCGGGAGATGATCAAGATATGAAGTAAAATTAATTCTAATTCCACATTTGATATTTTGGGAAGTACTAAAATTATACTTACACAATATATATTTAACCGAAATATTAAATAATTAATTGTATTATTATTATATTTATTATTTGATTTAAAATGATTCAAAAAAATGCAAGAAATATGGAAACTAATCAATCCTTGATTTAATCCTTGAATGAGCCGAGATTTAGGCAATCATGCCCTCCCCATACACGTTTTTACCATTTTTAGGTGCAACAAACTCCATTAAACCTAATAACAAAATTTCCGAAAATCAAAAACACACACATAAATTCAAAACATGTTCATCCAGCCATATAAAAAATTAAGGGTCAATTTTCTGGAGTTCTACATCAATTTAGGGAGCAAGGAAAATTGGTTTGAGGATTTAAGGTCCATTCGTTTGTTCGCTACATTATTTCTTGTCGATAAATAAATTCGAGAGGTATAATTTCTAAAAACTCTTTCCACACATTAAATAATTGTTCTAATATTTTTGTTACCTTTAGTATATCATATATGATCTGTTAAAAATGTTGGAATTAAATCATGCAAGCTTTAAGTGGTCGAATGGATTTAAAACGTGTAAAATGGATTAATTATGGAAAACATTCAAAACGATTTTTCTGGGTTGCCTTATCAATTTTTATGAGTTACTTGGTCATCATATAGGCTGGGAAAAATGGTATTTCGAATTTTAGAAGCCTAGGTTAATCGTTGTGAATTTAACGTATTAAAACGTGTGTAAATTCTAAAATATTGAAAACGAATTTTTTGGGCATGGAGATTGTTTTTATTAGACTCTATAGAAAGTATATAATCCTGGAAAAATAGTGGTTTGATTTTTAGAATCTTGGATTGGTCGTGGGAAATTATTGTTCAAAACGGGTTTTAATTCGAAATGGAAAAGAAAATGAAAACTAGGGTTTTCGATTGAACTAGGGTTCATAAATCTGTAATTGACTTGTAAATGAAGTAATTATGAGGTGTTAATTATTGGGTAATGATTGGGGATGATTAGGGTTTGAAAGTGTAAACTAAAATGTTATACGATTTAGTTTTAAAATGTTAAGGGGGTGTTTTGTAATTAAATAAACTTGTGGGCTATTTTTGTAATGTTAATTAGATCAGTAATAAAGTGTAAAAATTATAACATGAGGGTCCTATGTGTAAAATTATCAAGTTTTGGAATTAAAATGAAATTAGGGTTTCGAATTGCAAATTATTTAAATGGAGGGTTTAAAAGTGTAAATTCAGAAAACTTATGACTTTTCTGTGAAAATAATGTCATTAGGGAGGTAATATGTAAATTTGGATATTTATGGGGTTGATTTGTAATCAATATGGAATTATGATGTAATTTATAAGTTTTGTTAATTAAAGGGACTAAAAATGTAATTATGTGAAACTTGGGGGTGTAATTCATACCACACTTAAATCTGGGTGTATATTCTGTAATTTAGTAAATATGAGGGTTAGTTGTGTAATTATGAATATAATATGGGTTAAATTGTAAATTATGTAATTATAAGGTTTATTTTGTGATTTTGGTAACTAAAGGGTGTAAAGTGTAAATTATGAAACTTATGGGACTAAAAGGTGATTCTGATTTAAATATGTGTTTTAAATTAGTAACTTGTAATATTTTCACTTAAAACCCTTAACTTTAGAATAATTACATTTTAAACCCTAATATAAGGAAACTTGTCACTCTTAACCCTAAACTATCAAAACTTGTTAAGATCTAACCTATGTTCATAATATGACTAAAGAATGAATTAACTTAAGTTATGATACTTAAACTTTCTAAAAATGGTAATCTGAACTTGAACCCCTTTGTAATTCCGTCTTCTACTTCTTTAGGTGCGAAGAAGGAGAAGCATTGATTCTGTTCCGTGTTTGCTCTTTTGCTTATTTTCTTTGCCTACTCATAAGGTACAGATACTCTGCCCTTTTTCAGTAAGGGTGTCCTATTTCCTTGACATGATATGATTTCTGATTTGCATTTTCTGATCTGTTAAAATCTGATTTGGACCTTTGATACTTCTGAAAAGGTTTGAGTTGAACCATTGTTATGAGCCATCTGTTTGAACTATCTGTTTTGAACCTTTGGATATGACCTTCTGATATGATATGATTTCTGACTCTTAGTTTGATACCCGAGCCAAAATTTGTGACCCTAGCCATGAAGGTAACATGGCCGTGTCTGTGATGCACCACTGGCATGACTAGTGTGTAGCCCTAGTGATTTGGTTACACCGTCCCTTTGATTTGGTCTGCATGTGATTGGGTAGGGGCGTATGGATGCATCCTAGATCTGTTCTGTTTTGTGGATTTAACTATATATGATATGATTTCTGTTCTGGTGACTGGTACTGTGTGCAATACATGCCTTTCACATATTTCTGGGAGCTAGCTACTCCATTTGAAGAATGAGGACACCCCTCATATTATCTGATTATCTGAGAGGTCTCCCCTCTATATGATTATGAAGATTATGGTTACGTTATGATATGATCTGTTTCTGGGCTCGTGGTGGATGACTATCCTATTCATCTTTTATATTCCTGTCTCTTTGTTTATACTTCATGATACTTTTCCCGTGCACTATATTTCAGTTCTGTTTCATTATCATTGCTTTGTATATGTATCTGTTCACTGAGCTTTTTAAGCTCAGCCGCACGTTTTCTTTTCGTGTGCGGCAGGTTATAAGCAGGACGACGGGTTTGGGTATGAGTGAAGAGACTTTTGAACTTAGAAGACCTTGATAGTTATGCTGAAGTAGAAGTCATTAGAAGGATTGCAGTTGCAGACTTAGTATTTAGTTTTGTTTCATTTTTAACCTTGTATTGTTAGTATTTCACTTGTAACCTTTGAAATTTATTGTATTACTATTGAAGTATGCTTTGTTTGATCTGATATGAAGCCATTAATGTGATACTTCTACCCTTGCTGGGTTGGGGGTGTTACATTTAGAATAACAGTCCCTAGCAAAATGACCCTTTTTACCACATTTAAAGCATTCAGTGGTCTCATTTGCTTTTGGTTTTGTAAAGTTGGACTGATTTCTTTTGATGAAACGTCTTGAACTAGCAAGGAGTGCCCTTTCTTGGAATTCCAAGTTCAATTCGTTCAGGTACTCCTCTCCAGTCCTTTCATCAATTTCATCTTCAGAATCCTCTTGAGAATCCTGCACAACACCATTAGAATAGAAAGCAGTTGATATGGGTGTGGAGGTTAAGGCCTTTTTGGACTCAAGAGCTTTTGAGTCAGGGTATCTCCTTGAGATCAAGTTGTCCTCATAGACAAATTTCCCATAAATTTCAGGGAGCTCAAGGGTCTGAATGTGGTTAGCATTCCTCAGGCCTTGTGAGAAGTTGAGCCACTTCTCAGGGAGACTGTTGACAAAGCCAACATTAGTCTCATGCTTAGATAAAGTTACACCATCATTTGATAGCTCATTTATCAAAGTCTTGTATCTAGTGTAGGTCTGAGAGAGACTTTCAGAGTCCTTTGCTCTGAAAGTATTGTACTCAAGTTTAAGGTCCATGACCCTATTTTCCTTGGTATCTGAGGGACCCTCAAAGCTATTTACCAAGTCATCCCAAGTTTACTTGGCTGTAGAACAGTTGATGACTGATTTCATTATATCATCAGGAAGACATGATATAAGGATGCTTTTCAGGCGATGGTCCTGATTGACCACCCTCCTCTCATCTATGGTCCATTGAGCTTCAGGCTTAATTAGCCTTGCAGCAGTTTTTGGGACAAATGGGTCATCCTTGATACAAGCGCTGTAGTAGGGTTCCATTCCAGTTAAATAGCAAATCATACGTTTTTTTCATTTGTTAAATTTGCCAGCCTCAAGTCTGGGTGCTACAGCAGAATAGCTGCCACCCTTTTTATCGACTAACTAGGGTACATTGGTATCAGTCATTTTAGGATCTTGGTTTTAAAAACCTGGAGCACTCTGGGTTTTTGAAAGGTTTTATAAACCAGAGGCTCTGATACCACTTGTTGTTCCCTTAGCACACCGAGTAAGAACTATTAAGTTAAACTAAGTGAGCTTATGACTGAGATCAATGCAAAGAATATTTCTAACAGTTATAATAAGTGAATATAAAAACAACACAATATTTTTCAACGTTTAAATTCTTATTAGAAATAATTCCAAGAATCTATTACCCAAGTGTTTTGTGGAACAAACACTTGGGATTGAATGGACAAGGGTTTGAGGTGTCTCCTATCGAAACTCAAGTTTTGCTTGAGTGGTAACAATGTACCCACTAAGGTATCTCAGTGAGTTGTATACTCTTTGTAGGAGAGAAGTTACTTTGTAAAAGTTCTAAGCTTTCAATATACAAAGCACACTTAACTTCTCTCCATCTGATCTATTTATATACAAGTAATCTAAGTATAAGTGATTAAGATATTACAAGTTGTTGAGGTAGCGTGTCTGACAATTACAAATAGTAATTGTCATTTCCAAGAACCAATAGGAAAGGGCTAATAAGACTTTGGGAGTTGTTGGCAGACACTCCATGACTTTTAGCCGTAATAGGGAAGGTTGGTATCTGACAAGAGAAGAGTGTTTGGTCTGACACTTTTATCTTCTCAGATATTTCCCTTTTGTTCCCGCCAATTCTTCAGGCATTGGTTCCTCAGTCTTCAATCACTTTAATGTTGTTGAGGAGACTGGGGTTCAGTGAGTTCTTGTCCAACACTCACTGAACCATCATCTTCTTCTTCGGCTTAAGTCCTACTCAGGGAGTACCGCCTTCCTGAGAGTGAGTCCTTTATTGAACTCGCCTTAAGCATCCTGAAGATGACTCACTGAGAGGCTGTTCTCTCAGTGACTTGAATTGTTCTCGGTTTAGCAAACACTTAGCTTAATTTGTGTTCAAATCATGTTTAAGATAATTGGGTGTTTTACGAACCCAACAGTAATTCTATACATTATTGGTATATCATTGAATTTATCCAGATGACACTATATATACTTGTCACCGCAAGACCCAGTAAAACTAGATTGACTTACTTTTTGAGGTCCTGTTGATATTTTGGGAATTTGAAGATTTGTCCTCGTGATGCTTGTTAGAAGTCATATGACAATGTGTAGTTCTGATTAGTTTCAGTTTCTACGTTTAGTTTGATCTTCGTTCTGATGGTTATAATAACTTGGACAATTGGTTAGTAGTTTGATTGTTTTGTTGCGTATTCATGATGATTGAAATTTTAGGATCCGAGTTTCTTTAAGCGATTGAGGCAAAATTATCGATACGGTGAATTACCTTATCATCGATTACAATTGCATGTCTTTTTCAACTTTTAGTTAACTTCAATACGAATATACGAATGCAATATGTTGTCAGCTGCAAGCCGGGCGGCATAATGTCAAAATTGTGTAACTAAGATAGTCATATAGCCTTTGTTACATCCGCTCTCCAAGAAGAGGACTTCTTTTATGTGGTCCGAGTAAGTAAATTCTACATTAGCGTATTGGTTGCTAATCTCAACCACTACTAATAAACGGGTCGATTTGGGATACTATCTGTAGTGGGTCAAACGGGTAAAGTCAAACAACCTAGTCAATATTTGTCTTCAGTAATGGGTTATTTCAAGTTTAGTTAAATTTTATACTTTTTAATTATGCTTAATGGACGAATGAACGAAATGAAGTCTAGTGGGAGAAGTAAAAGTGACTAGTAGCCCAGCAGGTGACATATAACTACTAAGGACCATGGTCTAAGTGGAAAAGTCATATCTGGTATTCACGTTAGGCTACTGCTGATTCGAGGTTGTTCAATATATTTAAGTTTGCAATTGATGATGCAATCTTTGTTGGAATATGTGAATCATAACAATTTATATAACACATAAATATGAACATCAAAGCATAGCAGCGGAAACAGGATCTAAATACTAGTAATTAATTAACTAAATAAAAGAACATGCGTACCTTTTGATTTATAGCTAAACAAGAAATTGAGTATCCAAGAACCGGTAAAACCCTAGATTAGGGTTTAGAGAAAATCGACTATATACTAGTCGAATGGGGAAAACACTCAAGCAAAAGTATGCTTGATCTCCGATCTTGTACACACGTAATAGTAGCGTTTCAAAGTGAAAAGCTAAGTTCTTGATCACAAAACAAACCCAACACTTGTATTGTACTCAAGAAAATCGAAACCCTAATGGGATTAGGGATATGGATCGGCAAGAGTACAAGGGAGGAAAAGGAGAAGAGAAATTAGGGTTTTTCTTATGAACAAGATTAGTGAACAATGAATACAAGGGATTGTATTTATAGGCAACACAATCTTGTTCTCCAAGCTAGGGCAAAAAAAACCCTCCCCCTAGGATGGGTCGGCCGAACATACAAGCCCAAGGGGTTTCTAGAACCTTCTTGGCTTGTATTTTCATCTCTAGTCCTTTAACTTAATATTTAACGACCGTTAACCAAACCCCATTAAATACTAACGACCGTTAAGTGTTTATTTGTGAAATTTAATAATTAAATCATAACTAACTATATTAATTATTAAAACATTGAAACTCATACGTAATGTGTGCAATCCCGAAGTCTCGTGTTCAAAACTGGTCATACGTATATTAATTTATATCCATAACTCTAACAGCTCCCGCTTGGATATGCATTAATATAGTAATGACATTGGTTAGTCTAGCTTAACACCCCAAATGCCCCCAGATCGACCCTGAGAATGGTTTTCTGGAAAAAACCTTGTGATGAATCATCATCATACTTATCCTTTTGTTTCTAATACCACGTTAATATGGATATGGATCTAAGTCATTCCATAATTAACTATTCTGTTTCTCGTTATTTATAATTGATCAAGATTACCAAATCATCTGAACGTATTCCAGATAGACCTTGGGCGTGCGCACGCAAACATCTTGTCAACCCTACGAGGGGCTCAGCAGTATTATACTTCAAAACAAATTTGAAGGAACAAATCCTTTCTTGACTACAAGCATAACCCTTGAACTTCGCATCACCTCCGAAAATAGCCCTTATAACTACCAGTTACGGATAACGTTAGACTATCTTACAGAAAATGAGCTACATCTGCAGCTGTTATCTGGTATCTCAAGTCTGAGGATAAATATTCATGATTTACTTTAATGACAAAGATCCATAAAGTACAATCATGTGGTTGGGATCTGTCCTATATTCAATTTATCCATTATTGAATATCATGTGAATTTGGCATGTCCACGCATCAATATACTTAAGTATATTCTACCAAAACTCATATTTGCCTTAATTCAATAATACTCCCATATTATTGATCGACAACGGACTATTTAGAATAACATAAGTTATTCATGGATTTAAACATGCAAATATAGGATACAATATTATAAATGAGAATAAACATAACAAAATACTTTATTTCATTAAGATAACATTGTTTACATTATCCTTTATCCAAATACTAACCACAGATTTACATGAAACAATTAGCTAAATGAAGTCCAATGCCATTGGCATGTTGAGTAAGCTTTTCCTTAGGTAAAGCCTTCATAAAGGGATCAGCTAGATTGTCATCTGTGTGAACTTTGAGTAAATTGATTTCACCTATTTCGACTTGTTCTCGAACATAGTGATATCTTCTAGGAAAGTGTCTGGCGCCCTTCATGACTCCAGGTTCATTGGCGAATGTAATTGCGGCAGAATTGTCACAATACACATTAATAGGTAATTCAATTGACGGCATAACTCCTAGCCCCAAAATGAATTTCCTTATCCACACAGCTTCCATCGCAGCTTTCGATGCAGCAATATACTCAGCTTCTATTGCAGACATCTCTATTGTACTCTGCTTCTTGCTCTTCCAGTCTACAGCTCCTCCATTGATGACAAAGACATAACCCGTCTAAGACTTTGTATCATCTTTATCAATTTGAAAGGACGCATCGCAGAAACCTGTAACATCAAGCTCTGCATCTGAATTTCCCCCATACACTAAAAACATCTCTTTTGTATTCCTCAAATACTTAAGAATGTTCTTAACAGCATGCCAGTGGAGTTCACCTGGGTTCTGTTGATAACGACTGGTCAAATTTTGTGCAAACGCCACATCTGGCCTTGTGCATCTTACTGCATACATGATAGATCCTACTGTCGAAGCATATGGAACTTTCTTCATGTGTGCCACTTCTTCAGGTGTTAAAGCACATAGTTTACTACTTAAGCCATGTTCTACTTGCATTGGCAAATATCCCTTCTTGGAATTTTGCATATTGAATCTCTTCAATATTTTATCTATGTAAGCACTTTGGCTTAATCCAATCAACCATTTAGATCTACCTCTTTAGATCTTGATTCCAAGGATGTATGCTGCTTCTCCTAAATCCTTCATAGAAAAACATTTACCCAGATACGAATTAACTTCATTAAGACTTGGTATATGATTTCCCATGATCAATACGTCATCGACATATAGAACAAGAAAAGTAGTATTACTCCCACTAGCTTTGTGGTATACACATGGCTCATCGAAATTCTCAGTAAATCCAAACCTTTTGATTTCCTCATCAAATTTCTTATTCCATTGCCTTGATGCCTGCTTCAATCCATAAATGGATCTTTGAAGCTTGCATACACGCTCAGGAAATTCTGGATTCACAAACCCCTCAGGCTGCGCCATATAGTTGTCTTCATCTAGGCGACCATTTAAGAAGGCGGTTTTGACATCCATCTGCCAAATCTCATAGTCATAGTATGCAGCTATAGCTATGAGAATCCTAATAGCTCTAATGTCAGCTACAAGAGAAAAGGTCTCCTCATAGTCAACACCATATGTTTGGGTAAAGCCTTTAGCCACCAAACGAGCTTTATAGGTGTGTACATTGCCATCCATGTCCGTTTTCTTCTTGAAGAGCCACTTACTCCCAACTACCTTAGCATTAGGAGGAAGGTCTACTTCAATCCAGACTTCATTATCTCTCATGGATTGCATTTCCCCATTCATAGCTACTTGCCATTTATCCTTTTCAGGACTATTAATGGCAGCCCTATAACTAGTAGGTTCATCAAGATCCCCTAGTATGGTTTCCTCGCACTCTACGTTAAGACATAGACGCTCAGGAGCTTTCACAGTTCTAGCAGATCTGCGAATGGGAACCACTTCAACTTCAGGTGGAGGACCTAAACTTTCAGGTTCCACAGGAAGTGTGCTAGTGTTTTCAGAAGGTGATGTATCTTCTTGATCATTTTCAAGATCATAGACTCTCCCACTGAATTCTTGAGATATTAGATTCTCCTCAAGGAATTCGCCATACCTAGCCACAATGACTTTATTCTCTGGTGGAAAGTAAAAGTATTAACCCTTTGTTTCCTTAGGGTATCCTACGAAGATACACTTAACAGATATTTTTTGGAGTTTATCTGGTGAGTCACGTTTAACAAACGCCCACAACCCCAGACCTTTAAGTAAGACAAGTTGGGAGCTTTACCAGTCCATAATTCATATGGAGTCTTATCAACCTTCTTAGTTGGAATCCTATTTAACACGTGAACAGCAGTTTCAAGGGCATAGTCCCAAAAGGATAAGGGAAGAGTTGTAAGATTAAACATAGATCGTATCATATCTAGCAATGTACAATTTCTCCTTTCAGATACACCATTTTGCTGTGGAGTATAAGGAGATGTGAGTTGTTGGACAATTCCACACTCAGCTAGATAATCTTTAAACTCTTGGCTTAAATATTCACCACCTCTATCAGATCGAAGAGCCTTAATCTTCTTACCGAGTTGTAATTCTACTTCACTTTTAAAAACCTTGAATGTCTCAAAGACTTCATGTTTATGTTTAAGTAAATAAACATAACCATAACGACTATAGTCATCCGTGAAGGTTAGGAAGTAGCTAGCACCGCGTTTTTGACACATGTCTAAGTGGACCGCACACATCAGTATGTATTAATCCAAGTAGATCTGTAGCCCTTTCCATTTGATGTGAAAAAGGTTTCCTTGTCATCTTCCCAGATATGCAAGATTCGCATTTATCAAATGAATCATCATTGATATTTTGCAAAAGCCCATCATGTTGCAGCTTTTCCATGCGTTTCTTGCCAATATGTGCAAGACGACAGTGCCAAAGATAAGATGAATCCAAGTCTGACTTGATTCTCTTATTGCAAATGCTATACACAGAATTATTTCTATTGGACACATGATTCTCCATGTCGATTTCAAACACACCATTTATTGGAATTGCATTAAAGTAAAAAACATTATTTAAAGAAACCGAAATTCCATTATTAGTAAATACGTGATCAAAACCAATATCCAACAATAAAGAAACTGAAATGACACCCCTAATGATAGAGGGTGCATAATGACAATTATTCAAAACTAGTATTAACCCCAAAGGTAAAACTAAATCGAATGTCCCTATGGCTTCAACTGCTGCACGTATGCCATTGCCCACGTACAAGTAGCTTTCTCCATAGGCCAGCTTCTTCGCTCCTCTAAGCCCCTGCGATGTGTTACAAATGTGAGTACCACATCCCGTATCATATACCCAGGCATTATGCTTACGAGGAAAAGAAAATAATTCAATCATAAAAATACTTGAAGTGCTCGCGACATTCCCAACCTTCTTATTTTTATTTGCACGCAACTCCTCTAGCAGCAATGGACAATTTCTCTTCCAATGTCCAGGAGTGTTGCAGTGGTGACAAGCAGCCAAATCCTTCTTGGTTTTATCCTTCTTCTTTGGAGGATTCTGCTTCTTAGGCATTGGCTGGTAGGACATAACCTGTTTACCCTTATCAGCTTTACCTTTCCCCTTCTTGTTCGCATGGCGTTGAGAAACTTACAACATTGCCTTAAAATGCTTCGTACATATAATGGTTGTACTTGGTAAGTCTAATTTGACGCACAGGCGAGCGGAGAGACAGAATGGAGTCTCTTTAAGGCCACAATTTAATGCGAAACCAACCTTATACCCACTTTATAGTTTGTCAACATTAGGTCCGCATTTCGACCATTTTTATACAATCGCATCAATCAATTAAAAGTTTATGATTTTTAGAGCTTAAAACCATGTTTCACCATTATTAAGTTAAGTTTATTTTCTATTCTGAAAATTACCCTTTTGCTTACAATCATGTCACATACATATTTAAACAAATGCGCTATTAAAAAAAAAAAAAAAAAAAAAAAAAAAAAAAAAAAAACCTTAAATAATGGACATGCTAAACAAATCAATTACCATGTATACATTGATCCTAAGACTCTCATTGGTTTCGAGCGCATTGTACCCAATGGACCACAGACACCAACAAGTTGGCTGCTTAAGTCTTATGATAAATATATACAATAACACACATAATTGATTTAATATACGATTTATATGGGGTCTTCTCCAATTTTAGGTCTTCCCTAATAACCTAATTAATTAACTTTTAGTAATTTAACTTGTCCAACAATTTTATTACTAAAACCCTAATTAATTCTTATCGCATAAAATAAGCATGTAAACATGTAACATTTCCATCAACTTCCATGACAAAACATGCATGTTTTTGTCATGATCCCCAGATAGCACTTATTATCATGTCACAACATATAATCAAGTCTATTATACGCATATTTAATTAATGACATATTACAAGTATTCATTAATTAACATATAAAAATTGCATGCAACCTAGGGTTTCTACAAGTTTTACAAAACATAAAACCCTAATTAATAATAATAGGATGATCGACCCATATATAAAAAAATTAGGGTTTACTAATTTTTAAAACCCTAGAACACCATAAACATGTATCTAATCACAAAGATTCAATTTTTATGTGTTTTAGTAATTAATTACATCGTATTAACGGGCTCTTGATGCCACTGTTGGAATATGTGAATCATAACAATTTATATAGCACATAAATATGAACATCAAAGCATAGCAGCGGAAACATGATCTAAATACTAGTAATTAATTAACTAAATAAAATAACATGCGTACCTTTTGATTTCAAGCTAAATAAGAAATCGAGTATCCAAGAACCGGTAAAACCCTAGATTAGGGTTTAGAGAAAATCAACTATATACTAGTCGAATGGGGAAAAACACTCAAGCAAAAGTATGCTTGATCTCCGATCTTGTACACACGTATTAGTAGCGTTTCAATGTGAAAAGCTAGGTTCTTGATCACAAAACAAACCCAACACTTGTATTGTACTCAAGAAAATCGAAACCCTAATGGGATTAGGGATATGGATCGGCAAGAGTACAAGGGAGGAAAAGGAGAAGAGAAATTAGGGTTTGCTTAGGAACAAGATTAGTGAACAATGAATACAAGGGATTGTATTTATAGGCAACACAATCTTGTTCTCCAAGCTACGGCAAAAAAACCCTCCCCCTAGGATGGGTCGGCCGAACATACAAGCCCAAGGGGTTTCTAGAACCTTCTTGGCTTGTATTTTCATCTCTAGTCCTTTAACTTAATATTTAACGACCGTTAACCAAACCCCATTAAATACTAACGACCGTTAAGTGTTTATTTGTGAAATTTAATAATTAAATCATAACTAATTATATTAATTATTAAAACATTGAAACTCATACGTAATGTGTGCAATCCCGAAGTCTCGTGTTCGAAACTGGTCATACGTATATTAATTTATATCCATAACTCTAACAATCTTGGAGGAGAAAATTATTGATTGTTGGATAAATCTAAAGAGTGGGAAATATCGAGGCTAGGATATGATAAGAGAAGATGGTTCAGTTTTACCAAAGTTATGAAAGCAGAAAGTACTATGTTCTCATTAACTTCACTGGCTTTAACTCCGATAGTGTTAGCATCAGATTCCACTTTTAGCATATCATCGGCTAGTCACCAAGTGGCACAATACCTTTTCTCCTATAAGAATTGATAACCTGCAGACACCGGTTGGATTTATTCATTTAGCATAATCATAACTGGAAATTCTATACACAGAACTTTGCAAATGACTAAATACATAAATGACGCGCCGGAGTGCTAGAGGGGAGCAACTTCAAGTCATTTTAGCGAAAACGGGTCAAGTTGGGTTATGTTTTATTGACGATGGGTCAAGCGGTTCAAAAGTGTACCAATGTATATTCAGGTGTTTACCACTCACTCAATATTTACTAAGTACTAGATCAATTTTGCTTTAATAGTTTTTGAAATCATGTTTATTACTAGCAGTTTTTAGTGAGATTCAAAAGACCATGAGTAAAAAGGTTAAGCCTGGTCAAACTGAACCTTGTCTGACCCGTCATATAATTTTACCCATTTTGAAAAATTACCAAACATAGAAGTATTGTCAATAATTCCAGCAATACACAAGGCTTGGTAGATTTATCATGTAACTTGATACCAAATTACTAAATGGAAAAAACGAACTGCGTGTCATCTTCAGAACTGCCTCCAGCCTTGATTTCAGAACTGCCTGTCATCTTCATGTTGAATCAGAGCTTCATTGGCTTCGTCTCCTAGAGGAGTGTTAGCAGTGACTTCTACTCTTAGCATATGACCAATTACTAAATGGAAAAAACGAATTGCGTCCTTAATAACTGGTGATTAGATATCTGAAAGGTACCCAATCACTAATTATTACGAGGAGTATTGTTTGTGCTATTTGGCGACAAACGATATGCTATAGTCATTCTGCAAAAACTCCTTTTGGCGTTAAATCCAGAAAAGCCATGAGAAATGTACATATTTTGCACATGTATAATTCTATACAACTGAGTCTTCTTCTTTGAAGTTAACAAAGTCTGATTTGTATTGTTTCTCAAGGACAACTTTCTGATGACTTAGTTGTGGGTATAGTTAATGAAGCCTTGGAGAAGCTTTTACATCAACAACGGCTTTATTCTTTATGGATTCTAAGGACTGCGGAAAATTTGTACGGAAGAGTTTCTTCCCAAAAGGAAAGACTTAAAACTCCAACCCAATAACCAATCATTGTAGCTCTAGATTCTATATAGTTATTCAATTTTTGAATTTTATATCTTTATTTCTAAAGTATAATGTTTATAGTAAACTTGTACCTTACAGTCAGCTTTAGAAACGCGATACGTGCTGCCCAAAAGAAGTAACCTGCGCATTTACAAAATAGAAAGTATTAGAATAGAGGTGGTTTTAATTTCTATCTCATATAATTATAACACTGCCAATATGGAATCAATGAAGAATGGAAGTTTCACGAATTGTGAAATGATGGCTTCTCCAAGGACTGATCCAACCCTACTAGTTGGTAGTACAAAATATATGAATGCATAAAATAAGTACGTTCTCCATATCTTCCTTGCCTTTCACGCTGAGATTAGCTTTAGCAGAACACCATACGTTTAGTATATCACCAGTGATCGGTCGCCAGATGGCACAACCAATACACAGTCTTTAATAATTGGTGATTGGATAACGGAAAGTTACTTAATCAGAACTGTTTGTGCCACATGGCGAATAATAATGTGCTAAACGTAGTTGTTTCTGCAAAAACCTCTTTCAGAATTAAAGCCAAGGAAACTACAGAAACCGTATTCGTTTTAAGCAGGCATAATTCTATGCAACTGAACCTTCTTCTTTGCAATTAGTCTAATGTTTTGTTGCTCCAAGACAAGTGGGTGTTGGGTTTATCCCACATCGCTTGGGAAGTGGAAGTTGAGAGTGAGAAAGGATGTATATAATGACCAAGCTGCACTTGATGGAGAGCACGCAGCCAAGCAATGAGCACAAAGCGAACTATTCTTTCGCCTTTTACTAAAGAATACCGTGTGCTCGTTGTATAAATTGGCATACGCCTATTTTTGGAGAGCTTCTTCCCAAAAGGAAGAACTCCAACCAATCTTCAGTTCAAAATTTAATCCCTGGTACTTGCACAACTTAATATCATACAAAAAACTTTAATTTTTAGCTATGAGTGCTATCGAGTATTTATCCTACTTTTGTAAATTGAATTTGCTGTACACCAAAGTTTATTATACGTTACTGTTATCATCACAAATTCACGATACATTATCACCATGTAAAAATCAGATTTTATCAAACCACCTACTGTATATTACTTGTAAAAGAAACTGATATGTTCTCTTAGTTTGAAAAATATACACTATGGTTGTCCAAATTTTGTAAATGTTGCAAATCGATGGTCAATTGTCTTAACGGCCATTAGAGTATCCATTAATAGACATATGATATGTGTTGCACATGAAGGTACGTTAAAGTAGTGAAAATTGTTAGACGATTGGATCATGGTTATCAAGATCGCGATCTTGATCGTATGATCGTCATAAGAAAACCTTGTAAGATTGTAGTAGGATCTTAAATAACATAAGATCAGAGTAAGATCGTAAGATCGTAGGATCGCTATCGATCCTGATCCCGCTATAGTTATTGAACAACTTTTTCTTTAAGTTAGTCTAAATTTTCAAACTTTACCCCAATGTTACTCTTATCCATGACCTTTAGTATTAGATTATTACTCTTATCCATGGATTTAAAGAGGAAACTAAAAAGGTGATGATCTGAGAGGAAATGATTTAAAGTATTTATAGACGATTGAAACATGAAGTAACACTTTGTATTCTAGTAAATCTTTTACTACATTGTTTAAAATATGTTTTTTTTTTTCACTTAATTATTTCTATAATATTGAATATTGTGTAGACATATTAATGGGATCTTAAGATCTCGATTCGATTCTAGATAAGATCGCGATCTTCAGATTCATAATTCGGTGATTATTAGAGATTATATAATCGAGTAAATAAATAAAATGAAGTGTTATAGGGCATTGCGCCAAATCCACCAGCCAAGCCATCGAGCTTTTAACTTTTTTTCTTCTCCATGTGGCAATGGTCCAAATTGGGGTTAAAATAAAAAGGAATCGGGTTAAAAAAAATAGACATTGGATTATAGTTTTAACTTACTTGTAACGGCTTTTATCTATTTAAAGTCAACATTAACTAATTCAAGTATTTTGCTTTTACATATATCTTACAAAATACAAAAAATGCATTTAAATAGGTATCAATTCAATGAAAAGAAAGGCATTTGCATAATAAATAGCCAAAAGGCACAAAATCAAATTTATTGTATCAAAAACTAAGTAGTGGTATAAGAGAAGTTTAAACAAAAATAATAATTTAAATCATAATCTTTGTTGAAATCAGAATTTAAAAATAAAAAGGTTTTGTTAAACAATGCCCATTGGGCAATGTTTAATATAAATATTAAATGAAATTTAGACTTTGTTAAATAAAAAATGACATATATTTAAGTTAATTTTTATGTTCATTTATTGTGCATTAAATGCATAATTACTTTAAATATGAAAAGAACGGATTGTTTAATGCGCTTTAAGTAGCAGTGTTTAATGGTGAAAAGTGAGAAACATGAAACTATGAAAATGTGGTTAATCCCACATTGGCTGAGTAGTAGAAGTTGGGAGTGAGGAAAGCTTTATATAAACACCAAACTGTATAAATTAAAGGCACTCAGCAAAGCAATGTCCCAGGAATTGGCATGTTGTCATATGGCCATTTGTGTGGAGTTTCTTCTTGAAATAAAGAACTCTGACCATTCCCTAGTTAAAGTTTTTATTTTGTTATTTTTAAATAAAATTTTTGATTATTTGAATATAATGTTTCAAACAAATTACTACCTTCGTCTTATGTAATTGTAGCTTCTTATTATCAATCGAAGTCTAATTGTATGATTGACAACCTTATTTATACATGTTGAAGGGTTGTGACCCTTGACTGAACCAACATGATGGTTCGGTATTCTAACTGCCTATAACTGCTTATGATAAACACACTAACTTATACTAATATTTATGTGACTTATTTAACTATACATATTGTCACATCTGTACATATACTATTTATAATATGCTATACTTGTGTTTGATATCGAAGATTATACTCCAACAACTATCAGGTTTTAGAAAAGCAATCCGCGCTGCCCAAAAGAAGTAACCTGCCCAATTACGAAATAAAAAGTATTAGAAAGAGGTGGTTCTAATTTCTTGCTCATATAGTAATAATACTAACACACAGAAAAAGAAATATGTTAAAGTAGGACCACAATATGCAATCAATGGAAGAGTGGAAGTTTCTCAAATCGTGACATGAGGGCTTTTCTAAGGAATCGTCACAAATGAGTTGTCCTTAAGCTGCAATGCAATCAAACTAGGGTAAGAACAAAGAAGATGGTTCGGTTGTACAAAATATATGAATACATAAAATAAGTACGTTCTCCATACCTTCCTTGCCTTTAATGCTGAGATTAGCTTTAGCAGAACACCACACGTTTAGTATATCACCAGTAAGTCACCAGATGGCATAACCAATACACATTTTCAATAATTGGTGACTTGATAACAGAAAGCTAGTCAATCAGAATTTATTATAGATGAGAATTGTTTGTGCCACATGGCGAAATGATGATATGCTTTTGGAAATTAAATGTTCTGAAGATTAGTATTGGGAATTAAACATTTACAAGGTTAGTTCTGCCCAACGAAATATACTAAGTGTCATTCTACTGCTAGTGTATTTCATTCTACTGCTAGTGTTAGAGATTCTGTTGCCGCAAGGATTCTACTGCTAGTGCAACAGATACTGCTGTTGAAGAGATAAGTGTCGCGTATTCTACTGCTGTATGGATAAGTATACAAAGATATTTTGTGTATAAAAGTCAAAGATATATGGTAGATAATATCTTTGATAGATGTTCAGTCAACAAGTTGTGTACACAGATACAAGTTGTATCTTAAGGACTGACACACTCAAGCAAAATAAGTAGTTCGACAAGACTTATCATTTATTGTAAAGATCTCCCTAGTTGTATAAAAGGAAGATCTTATGTAAGTTGCGTGTGTTGAAAATAGACTAACCAAGTGCAAAATTTGTAACTAGTCGAATACTAAGAAAACATACATTGAGTTGTTCATAACAGAAAATAGTTTTCTTTGTAATAGAGATTCAAGGTTTTGTAACCCTAGTGATAGTGAAGATCACTCGTATTATTCCCAATAATATTGAATCGTTTGGTGTCAACATTCATTGTTCATTATCAAATTCAACAACCACTACTGTTCCACTTCCAATAATTAATAACCTTCTAAGTGTGATTAAGTAGATTCCGCATACTTAATCATATTCACTCAAAGTATCTCATACACTCGTTATAAAGGACTAACATCCTATTAAGTGTATCGCGCATCCTCTCAATTTGTATCAGAGCAAGGCTGATATCTTTGATTTAGAAGAAGAAGAAGAAAAAATGGACGTAGAATATATTCAGACAAATGTTGCTGCAAAGTTACCAATGCTCAAACAGAATGAGTTTGAGATGTGGAGGCTGAGGATAGAGCAATATTTCCAAGTGCAAGATTATGCACTTTGGAAAATTATTGAAGATGGAAATTCCTTCAAACCTACAACCTCTACATCAACAGTTGAAGGTAAAATTGTAACAACTTTGAATACCAAAACAACAACTGCAGAAGATAGAGTCAGAAAGAAGAATGACCTTAAGGCAAGAAGTATGCTGATGATGACCATTCCCAATGATCAACTTTTAAACTTCAGCAAATTCAAAGATGCAAAATCTTTGTTTGAAGCCATTATTGCAAGGTATGGTGGGAATGAAGCCACCAAGAAGACCCATAAGACTCTTCTCAAACAGCAGTTTGAAAACTTCTCCTCAACCAATAATGAATCACTGGACCACATGTTCAACAGGCTTCAGAATATTGTGAGCCAACTTGCTATTCTTGGGGTTGAAATACCTCAAGAAGATTTAAACTCAAAATTTTTGAGAAGCTTACCTGAAGAGTGGGCTATGCATGTTGTTGTCTGGAAGAACAAGCCAGACCTTGACCACATGGAACTTATGGACTTGTATAGCAACTTCAAGATTGTGGAACATGATTTGAAGAAAACTGGAGGTACTAGTTCTAATACTGGGAATATGACATTTATGTCATCTCCTAGTACCTCAACTCCAGTTGAAGAGGTGAAGGTTGATGGTAGTATTGGTGCTGCTAGTTCATCAAGCAGTACCATTGGTATAATGGATGAGCAGACTTGTTGTGCATTTTTAACAAGTCGAAATAATGGGTCCATGCTTACACATGAAGACCTCCAAGAGATCAATGATGATGATCTGGAGGAAATGGACCTAAAATGGCAAATTTCTCTTCTTAGCATGAGGGCTAAGAAGTTCTATCAAAGGACGGGGAAGAAGCTCACAATCAGCAGCAATGATAGTGCTGGTTTTTACAAGTCAAAGATAGAATGCTACAACTGCCACATGATGGGGCACTTCTCAAGAGAATGTAGAAGGCCAAGGAAGCAAGATAGCAAGAACAGAGGTTTTGAAAGCAAATCTAAAACAGGGGAGGTTTCTGAGCCAAACTCAAAAGCTATGGTAGCTATTGATGGCTTAGGTTTTGATTGGAGCTTCATGGCAGATGAAGAAGAAGCTTCTTCTCAGATGGCACTTATGGCTTTTTCTGCTACTGAGGTACAATCTCATAAAGCTTGTTCAAATACTTGCACTGCTCTTACAGAACTACAAACTTTAATCAAACATTATGATGATCAAAAGAAAGAGCTAAGCACAACTCATCAAGACTTAATAAACTATAAGTGTGGTTTAGCTACCTTAGAGAAGCAGATCATACACTATAAAGAAAATGAGTTTGCTTTTTCAGATGACAAAGCTCTTCTTAAGCAGGACATATTCTTTAGAGATGCAGAAATTAAGCTTTTAAGAGATGCATATGATAGGATCAAAAAGGATAATGAAAACATTCACTTAAGTGTAGAAACACTAGAACATGCTTCTAAGGGTGTAACTAACATGATTGAATGTCAAGTGATCAATAAGGCAAAGTCTGGGTTAGGATATAATGCTGTCCCACCTCCTTACAGAGGAATCCCTACACCCCCAGGGATTGACCTAGAGCATTCAGGCTTAGCTGAATTTCAACAACCTGAGCTACAATATGGTGTTCAGCCAAAAGCAAAGTTAGTTGTTGATGGACCTAAGAAAGTAAGTGAGAGTTTATGTAAAACTTCACTTCCTGAGGACAAGGTGTCCTCTGATAGAAGATTAGATAGAGTAGTCATTGAAGACTGGATATCTGATGATGATGAAGATGAACAGGTTATGTCTAAACCTGAAGTGGTTAAGAAAGCAGGAACAAGTGTTCCTAAGATAGTCAAACATCATACTGATAGGCCTAAAATCAATGTTAAACATGCTAGGCAACCAGTTAGGTATTGTGAGCAATACAGAACCACAAACAAGCCTAAAGGCAACCAAAGGAATTAAAATGGCCTTAAGTCTCACCAACTAGGTGATGACTTTGACTTCTACAACAAAGCTTGTTTCATTTGTGGAGAATTTGACCATCTTGCAGCTTTCTGCAACCAAAGGGTATCTGAGAATACACACAATAGGGTGAATTTGAAAAGGCATACTCTTAAAAGTCACTTTATTAATACTAGAACAAAACCCAAAGCAGTTTCATTAAAGTCTGGACCAAAAGCAGTTCCTACTGCTAGACCAAAAGATTCTACTTCTAGACAAGCAGTTTCTACTGCCAAACCTTTTTACTCTGTTTACTCTAAATCAGCAGTACAATGTGCAAAAACATCTTACAAACATGCACAAACAACTGCTAAGAGACCTTTTCCAACAAGAGCAGTTTCACTCAAACAAATTTGGAAACCTAAGGGTTCTACTGCTAGGGAAAAGAAGGCCAATGATGTTAAGGCCTCAGCATGTTGGATTTGGAAACCTCTTAAATCCAATGGTGCATTAACTGTTCTCAAGAGATTTAATTACATTGATGCACATGGCAAATCCAAGTCAGTAATGGCTTGGGTTCCCCAAGGAAACTAATTTCCTTATTTGTGTGCAGGAACATTCACCAACAGATCATGAAGATCAAGGCTATTTAGATAGTGGGTGTTCAAGGCACATGACAGGTAACATGTCTTATCTTTCCAACTTTCAATCATTAGATGGAGGATATGTTACCTTTGGAGGAGGTATCGGTGGCAAGATTACTGGTAAAGGTACTCTTAAAACTGGTAAATTAGATTTTGAAGATGTGTACTATGTGCAAGAGCTAAAGTATAATCTTTTTAGTGTCTCACAAATGTGTGACAAAAAGAACAAAGTTCTTTTTACTGACACTGAATGTCTTGTACTTTCTTCTGATTTTAAGATGCCTGATGAAAGTCAAGTACTTCTTAAAATTCCAAGAAAGGGCAACATGTACAGTGTTGATATGAAGAAGATTGTTCCTAAAGAGGCACTTACTTGTCTAGTTGCAAAGGCCACATTGGATGAATCTATGAAATGGCATAGGAGGCTTGGTCACATTAACTTCAAAACCATAAATAAGATTGTTAAGAATGGTTTGGTAAGAGGTTTACCTCAAAAACGATTTGAAAATGACCAAACATGCATTGCTTGTCTTAAAGGCAAACAACACAAAGCCACTTGTAAGCCCAAAATTTTTTGGACCAATCATTGTTTATACTTCATATGGACTTATTTGGACCTACTTCTGTTAGTAGTATGATGCATAAAAGATATTGTCTAGTTGTTACTGATGACTATAGTAGATTTACATGGGTTTTCTTTTTAGGTTCTAAGGATGAGACTTCTAGCATTCTTAAAACATTCATTACAGAGATAGAAAACCTAGTAAGCAAAAGAGTAAAAGTCATTAGATGTGATAATGGGACAGAGTTTAAGAATAGAGTTATGGATGACTTCTGCAAGGAAAAAGGTATTAGGAGAGAATTTAGTGTTGCAAGAACTCCTCAGCAGAATGGAGTAGCTGAGAGGAGAAATAGAACACTCATAGAAGCTGCTAGAACCATGTTATCCGACTCTAAGTTGCCTATCACTTTTTGGGCTGAAGCAGTTAATACTGCTTGCTATGTCCAGAATAGGGTTTTGGTTGTCAAATCTCACAATAAGACATCATATAAGCTTTTTATAGGTAGAACTCCTGCAATAGGATTTCTTAGACCTTTTGGATGTCATGTGACAATTCTGAATACCTTAGACCATCTTGGAAAGTTTGATGGTAAAGCAGATGAAGGATTCTTAGTTGGATATTCTCTTAATAGCAAAGCTTTTAGAGTATACAACTCAAGAACTAGAAGAGTAGAGGAGAACCTGCATGTGGAATTTTTAGAGAATAAATCCAATGTAGCAGGTCAAGGTCCTAATTGGCTATTTGATCTTGAGACACTAACCCATTCTATGAATTATGTGCCTGTTGTTGTTGAAACTAATGAATTTTCAGGTTCAAAAGGAGATGAAGCAACAAATGACGCAGGGTTAGACAAAGAGAAAGATCAAGATTATGTAATGATGCCAATATGGACAAGTACAAGTGTGGATTCAACTTCAAAAATTGATGAACCTTCTTCTGATGAAGCTCAAGAAGGGATTGAAGATGAAAACAAGGAAGATGGAACAAAGGAACAAGAGAATGTTTCTACTGATGATAGTACTGCTGAGACAGAGCATTCTACTGCTAGGCTTAATTTTTCTACTGCTGAGCCAAATGTTTCTACTGCTGGCCCATCAGAACAAAATGAAGCAGAATTCTCAGAAGAAAAGGTGGATTTCAATAATCTCCCACCTAACTATCAAGTTCCTTCTACACCACACACAAGGATTCACAAAGTCCACTCCCTGGACAATGTGATTGGAGATGTACAATCAGGGATGAAGACAAGGTAACAACTGATGTCTTCAGACCAACAAGGGCTTCTTGATGCTCTTTATGCATCAAAGCAGCATGAGTATTCCAACTCTTGCTTGTTTGTATGTTTTCTCTCACAAGCAGAACCAAAGAATGTTCTTAAAGCCCTAGATGATTCAAGCTGGGTAGAAGCTATGCAAGAGGAGCTTCTTCAGTTCAAGATTCAGAAGGTATGGGTGCTAGTTGATTTACCCAAGGATGTAAGGGTAATTGGCACTAGATGGGTTTTCAGAAATAAAAGGGATGAAAGGGGCATAGTGATTAGGAATAAGGCTAGATTAGTAGCCCAAGGGTACATACAAGAAGAAGGGATAGAATATGAAGAGGTTTTTGCTCCAGTAGCAAGGATTGAAGCCATTAGGTTATTTTTGGCTTATGCTTCATTTATGGGCTTCACAGTTTATCAAATGGATGTCAAGAGTGCTTTTCTATATGGTACTATTGAAGAAGAGGTATATGTCTCACAACCTCCAGGGTTTACTGACCCAGATTATCCAGACAAAGTGTACAAGGTAGTTAAGGCTCTTTATGGCATTCATCAGGCACCAAGGGCATGGTATGAAACACTGGCTTCCTATTTGACAGAAAATGGATTTCAAAGAGGCAAGATTGATCAGACATTATTCATCAAAAAACACAAGAATGATCTTTTACTAGTGCAGGTGTATGTGGATGATATCATCTTTGGATCTACAAGGAAGGAGATGTGTTTGGAGTTTGAGAAACTTATGCATGATAAGTTTCAGATGAGTTCCATGGGGGAACTTACATTCTTTTTGGGTCTGCAAGTTAACCAATCAAGTGAAGGCATATTTATCAGCCAAGATAAATATGTTGCAGAGATTCTTAGAAAATTTCAATTTGCTGATTCAAAAGTGGCAAGCACACCAATGGACTCTAAGAAGCCACTTCTTAAAGATTTAGATGGAGACAATGTGGATATACACATATACAGATCTATGATAAGTTCTTTGATGTATCTCACATCATCAAGACCTGATATCATGTTCTCTGTTTGTGCTTGTGCAAGATTTCAAGTAACTCCAAAGGTTTCTCACCTCACAGCTGTCAAGAGTATTTTTAGATATCTCAAGGGTCAACCTAGGTTGGGTCTATGGTATTATAGAGAATCACCTTTTGACTTGGTAGCATTTTCAGATAGTGATTATGCAGGTGCAAGCTTGGACAGAAAGTCAACAACTGGAGGATGTCAATTCCCTGGGTGTAGACTTATCTCATGGCAGTGTAAGAAGCAAACTATTGTGGCTACTTCAACAACTGAAGCTGAATATGTAGCTGCTGCAAGTTGTTGTGGTCAAGTCCTATGGCTTCAAAACCAACTTCTTGACTATGGGTACAATTTCATGAACACTGTCATACATATTGATAATAGTAGTACAATTTGCATAATTAAAAACCCAGTACAACACTCTAAAACAAAACACATTGAAATTAGACATCATTTTATTAGAGACTGCAATGAGAAAAAGTTGATTCAAGTTCTTAAAATTGATTCTGATCACAACTTTGCAGATCTTCTTACAAAAGCTTTTGATGTTGGAAGGTTTCAATACTTGGTAGCAAGTATTGGAATGCTTAATCCTCAGTGATTTTAAACTCTGTGTTTTTGTATATAAATTTTTGTTTGTACTGCTAGCATTGTTAATTACTACTGTTACTAAAAAGTTTGTACTACTAGTACAAATTTTGTTTGTTAAGTTCATACTGTTAGTCATATGATTCTACAGCTATAAGACATATGTTTTGCATTTTGTTTCTTGGTTTTGGACTAACAATTTCAGGTATGAACATTTGAGCACAAAGGAAGTTTCAAGTGAAATGGAAGCAGCAGAATGATTATACTGGTTGCTGATATAATAGGTTTATGATGGACTGAGTTTGGGAATTCATTAACAAAGGTTTACACCTAAGTTAATAAATTCTTTAAAACTTCTTTCTTGAAACCTGATTATGATGTTTCACATTGACTTGATGGCTCAGTTGGTCAGATAGTAACTGACTCAACTCACTTTCTATCATTTTATACTTTTAAGTATAATGAGCAAGTCTAAGGACATTTGATAGAAAGAACAGCGAACAAATGTGCATCTAACACTTGTGTTAGAAGACACAATTGTCACGAGCTGGAAAACCTGTCAAGAAAGCCCTTTGAATGGGTTTATCTTTACACTGGCAGTTATTTATAACTGAAAACATTGGTTCTCACACAACCAGAGGTTATTTTAAACCGAATTCTTGATTAAGTGTCTGTTATACACTTAATCCCTTCAAAATGGTTGAAAGCAGTATGATTTTCAATAATAAAATCATATTCACACTGCTAAGTCAAAAGTTTCTTTAAAAGGATTTTTCAAAGTGGCTCAGAAAAACCATCAAATGATGGATCATGAGTCAATGCCCCATGATTCACCACTCATAGGAGTTAACACACCTAGAAGTGATGAGGGCAGCAAATTAAACTCTTAAGGAATTGATGGCCAACATGTACACCATTGTCTGAAAACATGTTCTAATTGGTAGATCAGATAATAGTGAGAGATATTCCAAGCAGGGGAGGAAATATTTTGGTACATGGTGAGAGATCTTCCAAGCTCAGGGGAGGAAGATTAACCAATAAGGAAAGTTTGTGGTTGTGTATGCTCAAGCTCAGGGGAGGTAGTTTAAAATTGATCAAACAGGGGAGAAAGATTGGGAAGGGAGTAGTTTCATGACTCCACTTTTTAGCATCTCAATATAATATAACACCCCTTTGAAAACCACCTGGCTCAGCAGCAGTTGTTGTATCTTCTCCTACAATGGAAAAGACAAGAGCATACAAGATGATGATGTCAGCTTTTTGAGAAGCTAACATGTCTTATTATTCAGCTAATAATAAGAACAAGCATTCAGTTGATGGATGCTGAGAATAAACTTTTTCAGTTGATGGATACTGGAAATAAGCTCTTCAAATGAAGAAAGTTCAAATGAAGATTCTGGAGTATTATATATATTCAGAAGGGATGAAGCATTCAAATGGAGAAAGTTCTATCTAGGAGCTTTCAGTTTCAATTTCAGTTCACTACGTTTGTTCATCACTTGCAAAGGCATGCTGGAAGAAGATTTGACTTCTTGGAACAAGCATCCAAGATACACAACACCATTGCCTCTTATAATTCCTCCATCCAAGGAAATTGCACCATCTTTTATTCAAAGTACTGCTATTGTTCAAGATAAAGAAAGATGATGTTATTGCTGAAAAAGAGTCACAGAAGGTAGATGAGTAAGACAGAAAGATATTTAATCTTGAAGAACAGAGGAAAGCTCAGATCAAGAGTCTGACTATGAAGTGTTTGAAAGATCCTCACAATCAGAATTTAATTCAGAAGAAACATGTTGATTAGGGAATCACATGTTTAGGGGAGGATTGTTGGGAATTAAATGTTCTAAAGATTAGTATTAGGAATTAAACGTTTACAAGGTTAGTTCTGCTCAAAGAAATATACTAAGTGTCATTCTACTGCTAGTGTATTTCATTCTACTGCTAGTGTTAGAGATTCTGCTGCCGCAAGGATTCTACTGCTAGTGCAACAGATACTGCTGTTGAAGAGATAAGTGTCACGTATTCTACTGCTGTATGGATAAGTATACAAAGATATTTTGTGTATAAAAGTCAAAGATATACGGTAGATAATATCTTTGATAGATGTTCAGTCAACAAGTTGTGTACACAGATACAAGTTGTATCTTAAGGACTGACACACTCAAGCAAAGCAAGTAGTTCGACAAGACTTATCATTTATTGTAAAGATCTCCTTAGTTGTATAAAAGGAAGATCTTATGTTAGTTGCGTGTGTTGAAAATAGACTAACCAAGTGCAAAATTTGTAACTAGTCGAATACTAAGAAAACATAAATTGAGTTGTTCATAACAGAAAATAGTTTTCTTTGTAATAGAGATTCAAGGTTTTGTAACCCTAGTTATAGTGAAGATCACTCGTATTATTCTCAATCATATTGAATCGTTTGGTGTCAACATTCATTGTTCATTATCAAATTCAACAACCACCACTGTTCCATTTCCAATAATCAATAACCTTCTAAATATGATTAAGTCGATTCCGCATACTTAATCATATTCACTCAAAGTATCTCATACACTCGTTATAAAGGACTAACATCCTATTAAGTGTATCGCGCATCCTCTCATATGCTAAACGTAGTTGTTTCTGCAAAATCTTCTATCGGAATTAAAGCCAATGAAGATATGGAAACCATATTAATTTAGCATGCGTAATTTTGTACAAGTGTACAACTGAAGCTTCTTGGTTTGTAGTTGAACTCTGATTGTGTTATTGCTCAAAGGACAAGTTGGTGTTGGGTTTATCCCACATCGCTTGGGTAGTGGAAGTTGAGAGTGAGGGAGGTTGTATATAATGCCTAAGCTGCACAAAGCGATGAGCACAAAGCGAACTATTCTTTCGCCTTTTACTAAAGAATACCGTGTGTTCGCTGTATAAATTGGCATACGCCTATTTTTGGAGAGCTTCTTCCCAAAAGGGAAGAACTCCAACCAATTTTCAGTTTAAAATTTAGTCACTGTTACTTGCACAACTTTTAATACATCATAAATAAAGATTAATTGCACTTGTTGTGTTAAGCTCGTACTTAAAAGTTTTCTGTTTGTTTGTATCATATTAGACCTTTTTTTTTTTGTAGAATTTATTATTTTATAACCAAATTTCAGTTCTAAGCCCATATTTGAATTGTGATATATTGATTTATATGTTTTTGGTTTTAAGCCCTAACTTGTCACTGTTATGTTTCAGTTGTGATGTTTTGGATTATCTGTTGGTGTACTCTCGGTTTGTTTTTGGTGTAACATAGGATTGTTGTTGCCGATAGATAACTTTGTTTGCAGAGACTGAGTATAAGTATATCATTGATTGTGTATATGTGTTAGTATCTAGCTGTTGTAGCTTGATCATTAGTGTCGTGGTACTGGTTTTCTGTCATTGGTTTGTCTATAGTTTTTAGGATGGATTATGTAGCCGATAGGTTCAGAGTTACCAAGAGGTTGTGGATGAACTATTAGTTCTTGTTGCTTAATTACCTAGTGGTAAGGAGGTGAGAATTTATGAAGACCTGTTTTTGTTTAACCAGAGGTTGTGGATGGTATCAATGTTGCAACTAGTCCATGTGTGCTTAGCGATTAGGAGAGAATCCACAAGTGGTGTCGGCTCAAGCCTGTGCATCACATTCTTTGCTTCGGGGACATTGCGATAAACTTCTCCAATGTTAATTGTGGGACCTGTTAGTAAGGTGCACAGGGATTGCTTTTACCATGTTTTGATATAGTAACGATTTGTTGTCCTTAGGCTCGAGAATATGTCTTCTAATTCATTATTACATAGGTCTGGTATACTAAATACATTTACCTGTGTGAAGTGTGAACTAATATTTTCGTATTATAATGGGATTTCATATGTGTAGGTAAGTAATTCTATACATTATTGGTATATCATTGAATTTATCCAGATGACACTATATGTACTTCTCACCTCGAGACCCAGTAGGACTAGATTGACTTATTTTTGAAGGTCCTATTGATATTTTGGGAATTTGAAGATTTGTCCTCGTAATGCTTGTTAGAAGTCATATGACAATGTGTCGTTCTGATTAGTTTCAGTTTCTACGTTTAGTTTGATCTTCGTTTTGATGGTTATAATAACTTGGACAATTGGTTAGTAGTTTGATTGTTTTGTTGCATATTCATGATGATTGAAATTTTTGGTTCCGAGTTTCTTTAAGTGATTGAGGCAAAATTATCAATATGGTGAATTACCTTATCATCGATTACAATTGCATGTCTTTTTCAACTTTTAGTTAACTGTAATACGAATATACGAATGGTCTATGTTGTCAGCTGCAAGCCGGGCTGCATAATGTCAAAATTGTGTAACTAAGATAGTCATATGGCCTTTGTTACATCCGCTCTCCAAGAAGAGGACTTCTTTTATGTGGTCCGAGTAAGTAAATTCTACATTAGCGTATTGGTTGCTAATCTCAACCACTACTTATAAACGGGTCGATTTGGGATATTATCTGTAGTGGGTCAAACGGGTAAAGTCAAACAACCTAGTCTATATTTGTCTTCAGTAATGGGTTATTTCAAGTTTAGTTAAATTTTATACTTTTTAATTATGCTTAATGGACGAATGAACGAAATGATGTCTAGTGGGAGAAGTAAAAGTGACTAGTAGCCCAGCAGGTGACATATAAGTACTAAGGACCATGGTCCAAGTGGAAAAGTCGTATCTGGTATTCACGTTAGGCTACTGCTGATTCGAGGTTATTCAATGTATTTAAATTTGCAATTGATGATGCAATCTTTGTTGGAATATGTGAATCATAACAATTTATATAACACATAAATATGAACATCAAAGCATAGCAGCGGAAACAGGATCTAAATACTAGTAATTAATTAACTAAATAAAAGAACATGCGTACCTTTTGATTTCTAGCTAAACAAGAAATCGAGTATCCAAGAACGGGTAAAACCCTAGATTAGGGTTTAGAGAAAATCGACTATATACTAGTCGAATGGGGAAAAACACTCAAGCAAAAGTATGATTGATCTCCGATCTTGTACACACGTATTAGTAGCGTTTCAATGTGAAAAGCTAAGTTCTTGATCACAAAACAAACCCAACACTTGTATTGTACTCAAGAAAATCAAAACCCTAATGGGATTAGGGATATGGATCGGCAAGAGTACAAGGGAGGAAAAGGAGAAGAGAAATTAGGGTTTGCTTAGGAACAAGATGAGTGAACAATGAATACAAGGGATTGTATTTATAGGCAACACAATCTTGTTCTCCAAGCTAGGGCAAAAAAAACCCTCCCCCTAGGATGGGTCGGCCGAACATACAAGCCCAAGGGGTTTCTAGAACCTTCTTGGCTTGTATTTTCATCTCTAGTCCTTTAACTTAATATTTAACGACCGTTAACCAAACCCCGTTAAATACTAACGGCCGTTAAGTGTTTATTTGTGAAATTTAATAATTAAATCATAACTAATTATATTAATTATTAAAACATTGAAACTCATACGTAATGTGTGCAATCCCGAAGTCTCGTGTTCGAAACTGGTCATACGTATATTAATTTATATCCATAACTCTAACAGCTCCCACTTGGATATGCATTAATATAGTAATGACATTGGTTAGTCTAGCTTAACACCCCAGATCGACCCTGAGTATGGTTTTCTGGAAAAAACCTTGTGATGAATCATCATCATACTTATCCTTTTGTTTCTAATATCACGTTAATATGGATATGGATCTAAGTCATTCCATAATTAACTATTCTGTTTCTCGTTATTTATAATTGATCAAGATTACCAAATCATCTGAACGTATTCCAGATAGACCTTGGGCGTGCGCACACAAACATCTTGTCAACCCTACGAGGGGCCCAGCAGTATTATACTTCAAAACAAATTTGAAGGAACAAATCCTTTCTTGACTACAAGCATAACCCTTGAACTTCGCATCACCTCCGAAAATAGCCCTTATAACTACCAGTTACGGATAGCGTTAGACTATCTTACAGAAAATGAGCTACATCTGCAGCTGTTATCTGGTATCTCAAGTCTGAGGATAAATATTCATGATTTACTTTAATGACAAAGATCCATAAAGTACAATCATGTGGTTGGGATCTGTCCTATATTCAATTTATCCATTATTGAATATCATGTGAATTTGGCATGTCCACGCATCAATATACTTAAGTATATTCTACCAAAACTCAGATTTGCCTTAATTCAATAACACTCCCATATTATTGATCGACAACGGACTATTTAGAATAACATAAGTTATTCATGGATTTAAACATGCAAATATAGGATACAATATTATAAATGAGAATAAACATAACAAAATACTTTATTTCATTAAGATAACATTGTTTACATTATCCTTTATCCAAATACTAACCACAGATTTACATGAAACAATTAGCTAAACGAAGTCCAATGCCATTGGCATGTTGAGTAAGCTTTTCCTTAGGTAAAGCCTTCATAAAGGGATCAGCTAGATTGTCATCTGTGTGAACTTTGAGTAAATTGATTTCACCTATTTCGACTTGTTCTCGAACATAGTGATATCTTCTAGGAAAGTGTCTGGCGCCCTTCATGACTCCAGGTTCATTGGCGAATGTAATTGCGGCAGAATTGTCACAATACACATTAATAGGTAATTCAATTGACGGCATAACTCCTAGCCCCAAAATGAATTTCCTTATCCACACAGCTTCCATCGCAGCTTCCGATGCAGCAATATACTCAGCTTCTATTGCAGACATCGCTATTGTACTCTGCTTCTTGCTCTTCCAGTCTACAGCTCCTCCATTGATGACAAAGACATAACCCGTCTAAGACTTTGTATCATCTTTATCAATTTGAAAGGACGCATCGCAGAAACCTGTAACATCAAGCTCTGCATCTGAATTTCCCCCATACACTAAAAACATCTCTTTTGTATTCCTCAAATACTTAAGAATGTTCTTAACAGCATGCCAGTGGAGTTCACCTGGGTTCTGTTGATAACGACTGGTCAAATTTTGTGCAAACGCCACATCTGGCCTTGTGCATCTTACTGCATACATGATAGATCCTACTGCCGAAGCATATGGAACTTTCTTCATGTGTGCCACTTCTTCAGGTGTTGAAGCACATAGTTTTCTACTTAAGCCATGTTCTACTTGCATTGGCAAATATCCCTTCTTGGAATTTTGCATATTGAATCTCTTCGATAATTTATCTATGTAAGCACTTTGGCTTAATCCAATCAACCGTTTAGATCTATCTCTGTAGATCTTGATTCCAAGGATGTATGCTGCTTCTCCTAAATCCTTCATAGAAAAACATTTACCCAGATAAGACTTAACTTCATTAAGACTTGGTATATGATTTCCCATGATCAATATGTCATCGACATATAGAACAAGAAAAGTAGTATTACTCCCACTAGCTTTATGATATACACATGTCTCATCGAAATTCTCAGTAAATCCAAACCTTTTGATTTTCTCATCAAATTTCTTATTCCATTGCCTTGATGCCTGCTTCAATCCATAAATGGATCTTTGAAGCTTGCATACACGCTCAGGAAATTCTGGATTCACAAACCCCTCAGGCTGCGCCATATAGTTGTCTTCATCTAGGCGACCATTTAAGAAGGCGGTTTTGACATCCATCTGCCAAATCTCATAGTCATAGTATGCAGCTATGGCTATGAGAATCCTAATAGCTCTAATGTCAGCTACAAGAGAAAAGGTCTCCTCATAGTCAACACCATATGTTTGGGTAAAGCCTTTAGCCACCAAACGAGCTTTATAGGTGTGTACATTGCCATCCATATCCGTTTTCTTCTTGAAGAGCCACTTACTCCCAACTACCTTAGCATTGGGAGGAAGGTCTACTTCAATCCAGACTTCATTATCTCTCATGGATTGCATTTCCCCATTCATAGCTACCTGCCATTTATCCTTTTCAGGACTATTAATGGCAGCCCTATAACTAGTAGGTTCATCAAGATCCCCTAGTATAGTTTCCTCGCACTCTACGTTAAGACTAGGGATGGCAACGGGGCGGGTTTGGGGCGGGGCGGCCATCCCCATCCCCAAACCCGATTACCAGAGTTCTCCCCAAACCCGCCCCGATCCCCGTCGGGGATCTAATCGGGGCGCCCCGTTGGGGCGTGATGGTCCCCCAAACCCGCCCAGTATTAATCGGGGATCTTATCGGGATGTCCTCTTTGGGTGCAATTCTCGAAAAATGCCGCACCATTTCAAATTTAACGTTATTTTTAGACCGTTAGCAATAACGAACCTATTAATAATCAATTACAAACAATCCTTATTAAGTTTTCAATGATAGTATTATACATAAATAATGATAAATTATACCGTAAAAAATTAAAACTTAAAAATATGATACTAAACCAGTTTGTATAATCACAATTTTGCATTCTTACATATATAAAAAAAACTAACAATATTAGAGTAATATTTTTTTATCACGTAAATACTAACAAAATACTATATAAGTATAGATATATTTGTGTATGTGTATATATTAATTGGGTGGGGTGGGGCGGGGCGAGGATTCCCCGCTCCCCGCCCCAAACCTGATAGTCTAGGTCCTCCACTTCAACTTCAGGTGGAGGACAACTTCAGGTGGAGGACCTAGACTATCACGTTCCACAGGAAGTGTGCTAGTGTTTTCAGAAGGTGACGTATCTTCTTGATCATTTTCAAGATCATAGACTCTCCCACTGAATTCTTGAGATATTAAATTCTCCTCAAGGAATTCGCCATACCTAGCCACAATGACTTTATTCTCTGGTGGAAAGTAAAAGTATTAACCCTTTGTTTCCTTAGGGTATCCTACGAAGATACACTTAACAGATCTTTGTTGGAGTTTATCTGGTGAGTCACGTTTAACAAACGCCTCACAACCCCATACCTTTAAGTAAGACAAGTTGGGAGCTTTACCAGTCCATAATTCATATAGAGTCTTATCAACCTTCTTAGTTGGAATCCTATTTAACACGTGAACAGCAGTTTCAAGGGCATAGTCCCAAAAGGATAAGGAAAGAGTTGTAAGATTAAACATAGATCGTACCATATCTAGCAATGTACGATTTCTCCTTTCAGATACACCATTTTGTTGTGGAGTATAAGGAGATGTGAGTTGTTGGACAATTCCACACTCAGCAAGATAATCTTTAAACTCTTGGCTTAAATATTCACCACCTCTATCGGATCGAAGAGCCTTAATCTTCTTACCGAGTTGTAATTCTACTTCACTTTTAAAAACCTTGAATGTCTCAAAGACTTCATGTTCATGTTTAAGTAAATAAACATAACCATAATGACTGTAGTCATCCGTGAAGGTTAGGAAGTAGCTAGCACCGCGTTTTGACACATGTCTAAGTGGACCGCACACATCAGTATGTATTAATCCAAGTAGATCTGTAGCCCTTTCCATTTGATGTGAAAAAGGTTTCCTTGTCATCTTCCCAGATATGCAAGATTCGCATTTATCAAATGAATCATCATTGATATTTTGCAAAAGCCCATCATGTTGCAGCTTTTCCATGCGTTTCTTGCCAATATGTGCAAGACGACAGTGCCAAAGATAAGATGAATCCAAGTCTGACTTGATTCTCTTATTGCAAATGCTATACACAGAATTATTTCTATTGGACACATGATTCTCCATGTCGATTTCAAACACACCATTTATTGGAATAGCATTAAAGTAAAAAACATTATTTAAAGAAACCGAAATTCCATTATTAGTAAATATGTGATCAAAACCAATATCCAACAATAAAGAAACTGAAATGACACCCCTAATGATAGAGGGTGCATAATGACAATTATTCAAAACTAGTATTAACCCCGAAGGTAAAACTAAATAGAATGTCCCTATGGCTTCAACTGCTGCACGTATGCCATTGCCCACGTACAAGTAGCTTTCTCCATAGGCCAGCTTCTTCGCTCCTCTAAGCCCCTGCGATGTGTTACAAATGTGAGTACCACATCCCGTATCATATACCCAGGCATTATGCTTACGAGGAAAAGAAAATAATTCAATCATAAAAATACTTGAAGTGCTCGCGACATTCCCAGCCTTCTTATTTTTATTGGCACGCAACTCCTCTAGCAGCAATGGAAAATTTCTCTTCCAATGTCCAGGAGTGTTGCAGTGGTGACAAGCAGCCAAATCCTTCTTGGTTTTATCCTTCTTCTTTGGAGGATTCTGCTTCTTAGGCATTGGCTGGTAGGTCATAACCTGTTTACCCTTATCAGCTTTACCTTTCCCCTTCTTGTTCGCGTGTTGCGGTTTGTTGGGCTTGGTAATCCTACCACCTTGTATTGCTAATACCGCAGGTGTAGGTGGCTTCTTTGACAATCCTTTCTCAAAGTCAATGAGCATTGCATGTAACTCACTGATTGTCTTCCCCGTGCAATGCATATTGAAGTTGCGCACAAATTCACCAAACAACTCCTCGTTGAGGGATCGATTGATGAGGCCAACACATACATCTTGCACGTAACCACAGCCGAGTGTCTCCAATTGGTCCAAATAACCTTTCATTTCCAATACGTGGGCACTCACTGGTTTACTAGCATCCTGCTTACACTTATGCAGAGCATCTAACACGTCATATAACTCTGCAGTAGGTGGTTTCTCAAACATACGTTTGAGCTCATTGATCATGTCCATGGGACCATAGTTCTCAAATTGCTTTTGCAATTGAGTGTCCATCCCAGATAACATAAGACAAGCCACATCATTGTGCTTCTCATACTCAATGTTATATTCTTCATGGTCTGCATTAGATGCAGTACCAGCAGGAGCAGTAGGAAGAGCCTTACCAAGATAATCAATTCTTTTGGCCATTCGCAGAACAATTCTCAAAGAACGGTACCAATCATTGAAATTCTTTGTCCCAGTCAACTTTTCTCTTTCAATCATTTGCTTGAAAGCAGAACTCATGTTGTTCATGTTAGTGTTGTCGGGTTGGGCCATTTCTACAGAAAAAGTTCAAAAGTTAGTACTTTTGATAATACAACTTTTCAAGAAAATTAAACACCCATGGTAAATAACATTTTAACCATTTAATTTTCACTGAAAACTAGGATCCAAATTGACATAGTTTCATCACATCAGCTTTGGCTGCTTAGCAATGAAAGTACTCAATAAGGTACGAGTCGAACTCAATTGCCAATCTTAAATTGCAATTCCTAGAATTATGGGATTTACATATTTTGCCAACCTCAGTTGCAAATGTAAGCATGTTTTATCCCCATCTTTATGCCTTGACATAGTTTCATTACATCAGCTTTGGCTGCTAGTAATGAAAGTACTCAATTAAGTTAACCAACTTAAGAAACTGCAAATTACCATAGTTTCATCACATCAGCTTTGGCTGCTAGTAATGAAAGTATGTAATTTACCCTTTGATTACCATCCTTTGATCATCACATCAGCTTTGGCTGCTAGTAATGAAGGTATGTAATCTCAGGTGTTTCCGTTTCATTGGATGGCATATAACTTAAATTTAAGGGTATTTAATTTTGATGTGTGTAATCAAAATATGTACAAAGATGTCATGCATTCATCTTGTATCATATGTTTCAAAAAACCTTTTACTCATTCGTTACATTACTAAGCTCAAATCAACAAAGTTTTAATTGATGGCGTTGAGAAACTTACAACATTGCCTTAAGATGCTTCGTACATATAATGGTTGTACTTAGTAAGTCTAATTTGACGCACAGGAGAGCGGAGAGACAGAATGGAGTCTCTTTAAGGCCACAATTTAATGCGAAACCAACCTTATACCCACTTTATAGTTTGTCAACATTAGGTCCGTCTTTCGACCATTTTTATACAGTCGCATCAATCAATTAAAAGTTTATGATTTTTAGAGCTTAAAACCATGTTTCACCATTATTAAGTTAAGTTTATTTTCTATTCTAAAAATTACCCTTTTGCTTACAATCATGTCACATACATATTTAAACAACTGCGCAATTAAAAAAAAAAAAAAAAAAAAAAAAAAAAAAAAAAAAAAAAAAACCCCTTAAATAATAGACATGCTAAACAAATCAATTAACATGTATACATTGATCCTAAGACTCCCATTGGTTTTCGAGCGCATTGTACCCAATGGACCACAGACACCAACAAGTTAGCCGCGTAAGTCTTATGATAAATATATACAATAACACACATAATTGATTTAATATACGATTTATATGGGGTCTTCCCTAATAACCTAATTAATAAACTTTTACTCCCTCCGTCCCATATTAAGGGGCTGTTTGATAAAAAATATGATTTAGTGCTGAATGAATCAAAGCTGCTGAATGATTCCAAGATGCTGAGTGAACCTGATTCTGAGTGAAAATGATTGTTTGATGTTTATTCTGAATGAGCAATCTGAGTTGCCTAAAATTACCAATTTAACCTTCTGTCTGATTTTTTTTTTATTTAAATAATTTCGAAAAAATAAAATTATGAAAAAAAAAAGTATAAAAAAAAATAAAAATAAATTTTGAAAAAATATTTTCAAAAAACTTTAAAATTAATTTTTCTAAAAAAATTAATTTCGAAAAGAAAAATTAATTTCGAAAAAAAATTAATTTTTCTAAAATAATAAATTTTGTAAAAAAAATAATTTTGAAAAAAAAATTAATTTTTCTAATAAAATTTTTTGTAATAGCAGGAAAAAAAAAAAAAAAAAAAAACTTTTTCAAAATTTTTTTTTTTCGAAAATCTTTATTTTCTAAAAATTTTTTTGGAAAAAATAATTTCGAAAAAATAAAATTTTGAAAAATAAAGTTTTTGAAAAAATATTTTCAAAAAAAAAATATTTAAAAAAAAACATTTTAAAAAAACTTTAAGAAAAAAAAATTTATATATATTATTATTAAAAGTATAAAGTGTGGTAATAAAATACGGAGTAAAATTTACAGTAATTGATTTTCAAATTGAATAGAATCATAGATGGCAGAGGGAACCACGTGAAGAGAGCTGAAATATTTAAAGGGTATTTGAGTGAATGTCTAGCACGCTGAATGATTTTGAATAGGTTGTCACGCATAATCGGTCAGTGCAACATTAATGATCCAGTGGCCAAGTCTTTTACATCCAAACACTCTGACCGATTTAGTTTTGACTAATCAGTGCTGAATCATCTTATTAAGTGGTAATCAAACACACCCTAAGTGTCCACTTTCCAAATGCACAAAGTTTTAGGAAATTCCACTAACTACACTCTCCACCAATCAAATATCACTATTACCCACTAAAGTCTCTTCTCATTGGTTGAAAATATTCTCTGGACACTTAATTTGGGACATCCCAAGATTCCATTATGGACACTTAATATAGGACGGATGTAGTAGTAATTTAACTTGTCCAACAATTTTATTACTAAAACCCTAATTAATTCTTATCGCATAAAATAAGCATGTAAACATGTAACAATTCCATCAACTTCCATGACAAAACATGCATGTTTTTGTCATGATCCCCAAATAGCACTTATTATCATGTCACAATATATAATCAAGTCTATTATACGCATATTCAATTAATGACATATTACAAGTATTCATTAATTAACACATAAAAATTGCTTGCAACCTAGGGTTTCTACAAGTTTTACAAAACATAAAACCCTAATTAATAATAATAGGATGATCGACCCATATATAAAAAAATTAGGGTTTACTAATTTTTAAAACCCTAGAACACCATAAACATGTATCTAATCACAAAGATTCAATTTTTATGTGTTTTAGTAATTAATTACATCGTATTAACGGGCTCTCGATGCCACTCTTGGAATATGTGAATCATAACAATTTATATAACACATAAATATGAACATCAAAGCATAGCAGTGGAAACAGGATCTAAATACTAGTAATTAATTAACTAAATAAAAGAACATGTGTACCTTTTGATTTCTAGCTAAACAAGAAATCGAGTATCCAAGAACGGGTAAAACCCTAGATTAGGGTTTAGAGAAAATCGACTATATACTAGTCGAATGGGGAAAAACACTCAAGCAAAAGTATGATTGATCTCCGATCTTGTACACACGTATTAGTAGCGTTTCAATGTGAAAAGCTATGTTCTTGATCACAAAACAAACCCAACACTTGTATTATACTCAAGAAAATCGAAACCCTAATGGGATTAGGGATATGGATCGGCAAGACTACAAGGGAGGAAAAGGAGAAGAGAAATTAGGGTTTGCTTAGGAACAAGATTAGTGAACAATGAATACAAGGGATTGTATTTATAGGCAACACAATCTTGTTCTCCAAGCTACGGCAAAAAAAACCCTCCCCCTAGGATGGGTCGGCCGAACATACAAGCCCAAGGGGTTTCTAGAACCTTCTTGGCTTGTATTTTCATCTCTAGTCCTTTAACTTAATATTTAACGACCGTTAACCAAACCCCGTTAAATACTAACGACCGTTAAGTGTTTATTTGTGAAATTTAATAATTAAATCATAACTAATTATATTAATTATTAAAACATTGAAACTCATACGTAATGTGTGCAATCCCGAAGTCTCGTGTTTGAAACTGGTCATACAAATATTAATTTATATCCATAACTCTAACAATCTTGGAGGAGAAAATTATTGATTGTTGGATAAATCTAAAGAGTGGGAAATATCGAGGCTAGGATATGATAAGAGAAGATGGTTCAGTTTTACCAAAGTTATGAAAGCAGAAAGTACTATGTTCTCATTAACTTCACTGGCTTTAACTCCGATAGTGTTAGCAGCAGATTCCACTTTTAGCATATCATCGGCTAGTCACCAAGTGGCACAATACCTTTTCTCCTATAAGAATTGATAACCTGCAGACACCGGTTGGATTTATTCATTTAGCATAATCATAACTGGAAATTCTATACACAGAACTTTGCAAATGACTAAATACATAAATGACGCGCCGGAGTGCTAGAGGGGAGCAACTTCAAGTCATTTTAGCGAAAACGGGTCAAGTTGGGTTATGTTTTATTGACGATGGGTCAAGCGGTTCAAAAGTGTACCAATGTATATTCAGGTGTTTACCACTCACTCAATATTTACTAAGTACTAGATCAATTTTGCTTTAATAGTTTTTGAAATCATGTTTATTACTAGCAGTTTTTAGTGAGATTCAAAAGACCATGAGTAAAAAGGTTAAGCCTGGTCAAACTGAACCTTGTCTGACCCGTCATATAATTTTACCCATTTTGAAAAATTACCAAACATAGAAGTATTGTCAATAATTCCAGCAATACACAAGGCTTGGTAGCTTTATCATGTAACTTGATACCAAATTACTAAATGGAAAAAACGAACTGCGTGTCATCTTCAGAACTGCCTCCAGCCTTGATTTCAGAACTGCCTCTCATCTTCATGTTGAATCAGAGCTTCATTGGCTTCGTCTCCTAGAGGAGTGTTAGCAGTGACTTCTACTCTTAGCATATGACCAATTACTAAATGGAAAAAACGAATTGCGTCCTTAATAACTGGTGATTAGATATCTGAAAGGTACCCAATCACTAATTATTAACGAGGAGTATTGTTTGTGCTATTTGGCGACAAACGATATGCTATAGTCATTCTGCAAAAACTCCTTTTGGAGTTAAATCCAGAAAAGCCATGAGAAATGTACATATTTGCACATGTATAATTCTATACAACTGAGTCTTCTTCTTTGAAGTTAACAAAGTTTGATTTGTATTGTTTCTCAAGGACAACTTTCTGATGACTTAGTTGTGGGTATAGTTAATGAAGCCTTGGAGAAGCTTTTACATCAACAGCGGCTTTATTCTTTATGGATTCTAAGGACTGCGGAAAATTTGTACGGAAGAGTTTCTTCCCAAAAGGAAAGACTTAAAACTCCAACCCAATGACCAATCATTGTAGCTCTAGATTCTATATAGTTATTCAATTTTTGAATTTTATATCTTTATTTCTAAAGTATAATGTTTATAGTAAAATTGTACCTTACAGTCAGCTTTAGAAACGCGATACGTGCTGCCCAAAAGAAGTAACCTGCGCATTTACAAAATAGAAAGTATTAGAATAGAGGTGGTTTTAATTTCTATCTCATATAATTATAACACTGCCAATATGGAATCAATGAAGAATGGGAGTTTCACGAATTGTGAAATGATGGCTTCTCCAAGGAATCATCACAAACGAGTTGTCCCTAAGCTGCAATGCAATCAAACTATAGTAAGAAGATGGTTCGGTTGTACAAAATATAAAAAGTAAAGTAACCCCCGATACCGTCTTCTACGGTTTATGGGGAGGTTGAGATGTAGACAGCCTTACCCCTACCTAAGGTAGAGAGGTTCTACTTAAGGTAGAAAAAGACCTCCTACCTTTTTGTAGGGAGTGAGGATCGAAACATTGACCTCTAGGTTGAGAGGCATGGAGTTTTCCAACTGATCCAACCCTACTAGTTGGTAGTACAAAATATATGAATGCATAAAATAAGTACGTTCTCCATACCTTCCTTGCCTTTCACGCTGAGATTAGCTTTAGCAGAACACCATACGTTTAGTATATCACCAGTGATCGGTCGCCAGATGGCACAACCAATACACAGTCTTTAATAATTGGTGATTGGATAACGGAAAGTTACTTAATCAGAACTGTTTGTGCCACATGGCGAATAATAATGTGCTAAACGTAGTTGTTTCTGCAAAAACCTCTTTCAGAATTAAAGCCAAGGAAACTACAGAAACCGTATTCGTTTTAAGCAGGCATAATTCTATGCAACTGAACCTTCTTCTTTGCAATTAGTCTAATGTTTTGTTGCTCCAAGACAAGTGGGTGTTGGGTTTATCCCACATCGCTTGGGAAGTGGAAGTTGAGAGTGAGAAAGGATGTATATAATGACCAAGCTGCACTTGATGGAGAGCACGCAGCCAAGCAATGAGCACAAAGCGAACTATTCTTTCGCCTTTTACTAAAGAATACCGTGTGCTCGTTGTATAAATTGGCATACGCCTATTTTTGGAGAGCTTCTTCCCAAAAGGAAGAACTCCAACCAATTTTCAGTTCAAAATTTAATCCCTGTTACTCGCACAACTTAATATCATACAAAAAACTTTAATTTATAGTTATGAGTGCTATCGAGTATTTATCCTACTTTTGTAAATTGAATTTGCTATACACCAAAGTTTATTATACGTTACTGTTATCATCACAAATTCACAATACATTATCACCATGTAAAAATCAGGTTGTCTTAACGGCCATTAGAGTATCCATTAGAATAGACATATGATATGTGTTGCACATGAAGGTACGTTAAAGTAGTGAAAATTGTTAGACGATTGGATCATGGTTATCAAGATCGCGATCTTGATCGTAGGATCGTCATAAGAAAACCTTGTAAGATCGTAGTAGAATCTTAAATAACATAAGATCAGAGTAAGATCGTAAGATCGCTAGTAAGATCGTAGGATCGCTATCGATCCTGATCCCGCTATAGTTATTGAACAACTTTTTCTTTAAGTTAGTCTAAATTTTCAAACTTTACCCCAATGTTACTCTTATCCATGACCTTTAGTATTAGATTATTATGATTTAAAGAGGAAACTAAACAGGTGATGATCTGAGAGGAAATGATTTAAAGTATTTATAGACGATTGAAACATGAAGTAACACTTTGTATTCTAGTAAATCTTTTACTACATTGTTTAAAATATGTTTTTTTTTTTCACTTAATTATTTCTATAATATTGAATATTGTGTAGACATATGAATGGGATCTTAAGATCCCGATTCGATTCTAGATAAGATCGCGATCTTCAGATTCATAATTCGGTGATTATTAGAGATTATATAATCAAGTAAATAAATAACAGAAGTGTTATAGGGCATTGCGCCAAATCCACCGGCCAAGCCATCGAGCTTTTAACTTTTTTTCTTCTCCATGTGGCAATGGTCCAAATTTTTGTGGAGTTTCTTCTTGAAATAAAGAACTTTGACAATTCCCTAGTTAAAGTTTTTATTTTGTTATTTTTAAATAAAATTTTTGATTATGTGAATATAATGTTTCAAACAAATTACTACCTTCGTCTTATGTAATTGTAGCTTCTTATTATCAATCGAAGTCTAATTGTATGATTGATTATGGACAGTTTTTTAATGACTTAGTTTCGAGTATAATTAACGAAGCCTCCTTGTCGAAAATTTGTTCATTCTTGATGGATTCTAAGGACCGTCGTCCAAGTGGGAAAGTTGTATCTGGTATTCACGTTAGGCTACTACTGAATAGATATAGCTGTCGGGTCTATCCTACATAGGCTGTGTAGTTACAGAATGTGAGAATACAAGTACTGTAAAAACTTGGAACAAAATTTTTATGCGTGCATTCACATTTACATAAAAACCGAATTGTAAAAGTATAAGGCGTAAACTAGGAAAGATTGACTCAACTAATCAAAGCAAAATATCAAAAACATTTTTTGACTGACATCAAATACCTTTCCAGTTTGGACCAGTCATTGTGATCGAGTCCAGTAGTTTCAAAGTGTAACAATGCATACTCAATATTCACTAATTATTGGATCAATAGTGCTTTAATTATTAGTAGTTTTATAAAATCATATTTATTACTCTCAGTTATCTATGAAATTCAAAACACCTAGACAAAAAAAGCGTAGCCAGGTCAACCTGAACTGGTTTGACCACTCCTATATTTTTACCCGTTTTGATAAATTTACCAAACACGGCCAAATTGCTACTAGTGTCAACAAAACAAAAGGTTGGTTGTAGCTTTATCATGTTCACAAAAATAGCAATAATTGTATGTAATAACATTGCAGTAATGTGTTGAAACAAAGAAAAATTCAGCTGTATCAGCTTTCCCAATAGTAATTGGGAAGTGGGAAGCCAACATACCAGTTCAGTCTTTTTGTAGAATGCCCCAAACCAATTTCAGAACAGCTGACGTGCCATCTTCACGTTTATCATAGGTTCACCCGTGACCTCCAAAATATATGCCAGCACGGGGGGAGAACTTATCAGCATATGATTGCAACAGGTTTAATAAAACTTCAATACGCTCAAGAAAAACTATTGAAAAATCTTGCATCATCTTGGCCATGAACCTTAGGAGAAGCAAATTCTGAGTGGTAGCTCCTAATGCTTGCAGAAAGGATCCAATATGAGTAATCCTCCCCTCCACGATTGCATCATCAGTTACAAAGATAAACACTTGTCAACTTTCAGTCCTCTTGTTTCAAGCATCACCAGAAGCTCACATATAATAACGCATATGTGTGTTAAATGTAACTATCATTTGGAAAAGTACATTTTAAGCTCACTCAAATACCTTTTTCTCATTTGACCACTTTATGTCCTTTGGATCGAATCCATCAAGGAGGAGTATAAAATACACGCGTTCTACATAGCTTCATTGGCTTTAACCCCAAGAGGAGTTTTAGCAGTGCCTTCTACTCTTAGATTATGACCTATTACCAAATGGCACAAATAAACCGCGTCCTTAATAACTCGTGATTAGATATCACAATGGTACCCAATCACTAATTATTAAGGAAGAGTACTGTTAGTGCTATTTGGCGACCGGTGATATGCTAAGAGTAGTCGTTCTGAAAACTCCTTTCGGGGTCAAAGCCAGAAAAAAATGTACATATTTTGCGCATGTATAATTCTATACAACTGAGTCTTCTTCTTTGTAGTTAACAAAGTCTGATTGTATTGTTTCTCAAGGACAACTTTCTGATGACTTAATTGTGGGTATAATTAATGCAGCCTTGGAGAAGCTTTTACATCAACAACGGCTTTATTCTTTGTGGATTCTAAGGACAGCGAAAAACTTGTACCAGTAAGTTTCCCAAAAAGAAAGACTCCAACCCAATAACTAATCATTTTAGCTCTGGATTTATATCTTACTAAAGTGTAATGTTTATAGTTCGTACCTTACTAAGGATCGTGGTCCAAGTGGAAAAGTCATATCTGGTATTCGCGTTAGGCTACTGCTGATTCAAGGTTGTTCAATATACTTAACTTTGCAATTGATGATGCAATCTTGGAGGAGAAAATTATTGATTGTTGGATAAATCTAAAGAGTGGGAAATATCGAGGCTAGGATATGATAAGAGAAGATGGTTCAGTTGTACCGAAGTTATGAAAGCAGAAAGTACTATGTTCTCATTAAGTTCATTGGCTTTAACTCCGATAGTGTTAGCAGCAGATTCCACTTTTAGCATATCATCGGCTAGTCACCAAGTGGCACAATACCTTTTCTCCTATAAGAATTGATAACCTGCAGACACCAATTGGATTTATTCATTTAGCATAATCATAACTGGAAATTCTATACACAGAACTTTGCAAAGGACTAAATACATAAATGACGCACCGGAGTGCTAGAGGGGAGCAACTTCAAGTCATTTTAGCGAAAACGGGTCAAGTTGGGTTATGTTTTATTGACGATGGGTCAAGCGGTTCAAAAGTGTACCAATGTATATTCAGGTGTTTACCACTCACTCAATATTTACTAAGGGTGTGTTTGTTTTAAAAAAAAAAAATCTTAATCGCCCTCTTACTCTTACCAGTAAGAGGTGGTCAGACGTTTTGCTTGTTTGTTTTTTTCTTTTGAGTCAGACCCAGTTAGACATATAACATCTTACTCAGTAAGAGGTGGGGACTTGTCTTACTGCCTCTTACTCGATAAGAGATTGAAGACTCGTGTTAATATAATATATTTGATAGTTTATTAACTATGTTATATTTATGATAAAAAGTCTTGTTTCATATCTACATAAGTTACTTAAATAAATTGCAGAAACGAGCACTTAAAATCATTCGGACAATTATAAAAAAACAAACAACATTATTTCATTCAGATTTACACTTTCTAGCCACCTCTTACTGGTAAGATGTGGTAGTCAGATTCAGACCTAAAACATCTTAATGAAACAAACACACCCTTAGACTTTCTAGCCACCTCTTACTGGTAAGATTTGGTAGTCAGATTCAGACCTAAAACATCTTAATGAAACAAACACACCCTAAGTACTGGATCAATACTGCTTTAATAGTTTTTGAAATCATGTTTATTACTAGCAGTTTTTAATGAAATTCAAAAGACCATGAGTAAAAAAGTTAAACCTGGTCAAACTGAACCTTGTCTGACCCGCCATATAATTTTACCCATTTTGAAAAATTACCAAACATAGAAGTATTGTCAATAATTCCAGCAATACACAAGGCTTGGTAGCTTTATCATGTAGACAAACTTTGCAGTAACTGTATGTAACAACATCGCAGCACTGTGTTGAAACAAAGAGTAATTTAGCTGAATCAGATTTTAGTAGTAGTAAATGGGAATTGGGAAGGCAACATACCAGTTCAGTCTGTTCGTAGAACGCCTCCAGCCTTGATTTCAGAACTGCCTGTCATCTTCATGTTGAATCAGAACTGTTTGTGCCACATGGCGAATAATGATGTGCTAAACGTAGTTATTTCTGCAAAAACTTCTTTCGGAATTCAAGCCAAGGAAACTACGGAAACCGTATTCGTTTTGTTGCTCCAAGACAAGTGGGTGTTGGGTTTATCCCACATCGCTTGGGTAGTGGAAGTTGAGAACGAGGCAGGTTGTATATAAAGAACAAGCTGCGTTAGTTGAAAGGCACGCAGCCAAGCAATGAGCACAAAGCGAACTATTCTTTCGCCTTTTACTAAAGAATACCGTGTGCTCGTTGTATAAGTTGGCATACGCCTATTTTTGGAGAGCTTCTTCCCAAAAGGAAGAACTCCAACCAATCTTCAGTTCAACATTTAATACCTGTTACTCGCCCAACTTAATATCGTACAAAAAACTTTAGTTTATAGCTAGAGTGCTATGAGTATTTATCCTACTTTTGTAAATTGAATTTGCTATACACCAAACGTTACTCTCATCATCACAATACATTATCACCATGTAAAAATCAGATTTTATCAAACCAGCTATATTACTTGTAAAAGAAACTGTTATGTTCTCTTAGTTTGAAAAATACACTATGGTTGTCCAAATTTTGTAAATGTTGCAAATCGATGGTCAGTTGTCTTAATAGACATGATATGTGCTGCACATGAAGGTACGTTAAAGTATTGAAAATTACTAGACCATTGGATCATAGTTATCAAGATCGATCATAGTTATCAAGATCGCGATCTTGATCGTAGGAACGTACACGATCCTACATAAGAAAACCTTGTAAGATCGTAGTAGGATCTTAAATATGATCGTAGGAACGTACACGATCCTACATAAGAAAACCTTGTAAGATCGTAGTAGGATCTTAAATAGCATAAGATCATAGTAAGATCGTAAGATCGCTAGTAAGATCGTAGGATCGCAATCGATCCTGATACCGCTATAGGTTATTGAACAACTTTTTCTTTAAGTTGGTCTAAATTTTCGAACTTTACCCCAATGTTACTCTTATCCATGACCTTTAGTACGAGTATTAGATTATGATTTAAAGAGGAAACTAAAAAGGTAATGATCTCAGAGGAAATGATTTCGTATAGATCTAAAGTATTTATAGACGATGGAAACATGAAGTAACTCTTTGTATTCTAGTAAATCTTTTACTACGTTGTTTAAAATATGTATTTTTTATTTTTATTTTTTTTCACTTAATTCTTTCTATAATATTGAATATTGTGTAGACATATTAATGGGATCTTAAATTCCCGATTCAATCATAGATAAGATCACGATCTTAATAATCTTGGATTGGATTATTGGCTCAAACCCGACTGGGCTTGAGGTTAATAATCCAATCGTCTAACAAAAATAAACACAATATATTATCATGTCAACGCACACTGCAAACATTTAATCATAAACTTTTAATGGCTTTACAAATTACTATTAATCATTGGTATACAACATTGCCAAATTTTGGATTACTAATGTTAGTTTTTCAAACTTTTAACCAGATTCATAATTCGGTGATTATTAGAGATTATATAATCGAGTAAATAAATAACAGAAGTGATGTAAATAACAAATCATATCATATTATCACATTAAAACAGCTTTGAAAAAACATCACATTAAACAAAACATTTATTTCTCTATTGTTTTTTGCAATAATAAGTAGATATACCTTTGATATATCTTAAGTATACATAAAACATTGATCGCATAGTTAATTTGAAAACCAAAATCTAAGTCTTGTTAGAAAACCAAAAGTAGTAAAACATTTTCTTGAAGGATGTCACTTTGTTATATACGGAGTAGCTAAGACCAATTCAAGCTTAACATAAGAGAATCAACATTTTGTAAACAGGCTTCAAGCTTAGTTCAAGAATCTACCCTTGATTGATAAAATGACACAAGCATCACAAAATCAAAAGACTTAGCAGACATGATCTCTATTACCATGATAATAAACATAAACGAAGTCAACCGAATCTACAACAAAAATTTAAACCTAATAACTAACTTCCAACCTTGTGTTTGTAAAAATACTAAGCAGGCAGCACGATAGCAAGAAAACATGATACCAAAAAACAGGTGCCACAATACAAAGGTTGGTAAGATGAGTACTACTATCAAACCTTATCCACCACGCGTGTTGCAGACCTCTATCATCGTCATCATCAACTTCACTCTGCTGACTTCTTCTTCTTTTTCTTCTTGCTTTCAGTAACAGCAGGAACATCCTCCATTTCAACATCTTTGCTTTTCTTTTTCTTCTTCTTCTCTGTTCCGTTTTCTTTACCGTTTGTAGCTGGCTCTGACTCCTCTTCAATAGCTCGCTTCTTTTTCTTCTTTCCAGATTTAGTTTCAGCAGCATCTCCATTTGCAACAGTGTTCTCTTTGTCATCTGCCTTTGCTTCTTCACTGTCTTTGGATTTCTTTTTCTTGCTTTTCTTCTCAGACTTATCCACGTCCATTTCTGCTGCACCTGTAGATTGGATATTACAATAATAAGGGACTCTGGCATTTATATATAAGGATTAAAAATGTTGTGGGTCCTTTGCAAAACATAAGAGTAGACTAACAAAATACTTCACTAACCTTGATTTGCAACATTCTCCATAGCAGCCTTCATCACATCAATGTTTTTACGTGGTGCAACACCCTTATCATAGAAGTCAAGACGCTCCTCCACTTGCTCGCGGAGGTTTTCTCCGAAAGTAGTGCTGCTGCTTTCTGTGGTCATTACAAGTTAAATATTAGGTCATGCAGATAGACTAAAGAAACAACTTTTTTAGCAGAATAACAAACAAACCTGAAAAGCAGTCAATTCGAGAAGCAATTGAGCACTTGTTAGCTAGATAACGAGCCATTCGACCTTTGTTCTTTGCAGATGCACGTCCAATAAAAGACGAATGAAAGATAAGACCATACTTTGGTGTGTTCCCTTTGGTCTTCAAAGCCCTGAAACCAAACCAGCACTATTAACATGAATACATAAGCAGCCTTTAATTCACATTTATTTAAACAACAGTTATTCACACCCTGAACAACCATGTTTTCAAATAGCAACATAGAAATTATAAGACCTGAAGAGGGCCTTCTCAGCACCAAGAATTTGAAGGGTAGAGGACGGGCACTTAGCCAAGTTCGTGAGACTGCCAGCATGAGATATCAAACGAGCTCCAACAACTTCACCAATTAGTGCAGCCAAGTTTGGTGCTATGTCACTCATCTTAGAAACAAGGTATTCATGAAGCTTCTTCCTGTACTCAGCAAGATCCATCACACGCTGTGCAAACATCTTGACATTAATCAAGTCAATTGGTGACAATTCCTGACCTGAAACAGAAAACACAAAGACATCATGACTAAAATTTTTTGATATAATTTCCCAGAAAAAATGGCTGGTGGTAACTATAGCCATACCCATAGATGCTTTGGCAGCTACTAATATTTCCCTTGCTTTATCTTCATCGCCAAGTATTTCAATTAGACCTTCTAACTTATCTTCAGACAAGTCTTTCTTATCGTCGATGTATCTTGCAAGTTTAGCATAAAGATAGTTGTCATTAACAATCTTTACTAGCTCTGGGAAATGCCATGAGTACCATTCCCTGATACAAAAATCAGACATCTTTTTTATCAGCACATTATTGACAGTCACACGAACCCTCAAGACAGAAGAATTCCAAGAAATTAAGCATTAACCAAGACCGAGGGTCAGAAGTAAACGAACCTCACTCTCATGGAGAACGAGTTTACATCTTTATCAAGAGTATCTAGAAGGAAGATTGCTTGAATAACCATATTGTCAACACGGTTAACATTGAACTTCACCTTAGCTCTGCTATAACTATGAGCCAGACCAAGTTGTGCTTTCTCCAAATCACCAGGCTAGTTTTAAAGGGGAAAAAACTATTTAATAAACAGGAATCAACAACGAATACAAACATTCTGAAAAACAGAATATGAACAAAAAAAATTATACCTTTAGATTGTCAATGAACCTATCAAAATGCAGACGAATGCCACGAATAATCTCAAGAACAAACTCATTGCTCTGGCAAGGTATCTTAGTTTCTTCAGATATCTGAGACCCGATCTTGGGTTCAGCTACTCCTAAACTGAACTTAGCCTTTTTACCTTCCTTGACCGGGGGAAGACTAGTCTCCAAGAAGCCTCTAAGTTCTTCTGTCATTTACCCCTACCTAAGGTAGAGAGGTGCTACTTAAGGTAGAAAAAGACTTCCTACCTTTTTGTAGGGAGTGAGGATCGAACCATTGACCTATAGGTTGAGAGGCATGGAGTTTTTCAACTGATCCAACCGTACTAGTAGGTAGTACAAAAATATGAATGCATAAAATAAGTACGTTCTCCATACCTTCCTTGCCTTTCACGCTGAGATTAGCTTTAGCAGAACACCATACGTGATGACGTATAGTCTACACCCGGGCCACGGACCCGATTAGTAAACAATACTAATATATAAGCCCACCACGTATGGGCCGCTACGGCAATTAATGGACTACCACTTATACGGTTTGGGCCTACAAGGCCCAAGCCCAAAGCTATTTTCGGATAGGATTGGGAATATCTCCTAAATAAAGGGGATATACACCAAATATCCAAGGTCGGCGAATACGCCGAGGAGTAGGGAACAAGAAACCTACTAGGGTTTCATGTGTATATAAAGGGCACCCATGCCCTCGGTAAAGGTACGACTTCATTCAAACCCTAACTCTTCACTAAACCCTAAAATTCGATTACTTACTCTCACGCCGGAGGATAATCGGGGGAGACAATCCCTCGATAAGCCTAACGGTGTTGGTTCTTTTTCTTAGTGCGCAGGTTCCACCCAGCATTAAGATCTAATTGGTACGAGAATAGAAGCTCTCACAAGGAACGCCCAACTTTTGTATCAACAAGTGGCGCCATCCGTGGGACCCTACACTAAGAGTTTTACCAAGAACTGGAATGACGAAACACGGAAGTCACAAGAGTCCGCATGGGAAGAAAGCGCATGATGACCCACTAGGGAAGAAGCATCAAGCGGATGCGCCCCCTAAGCAGGCCCCTGGGACAACCAGCACGCCTAGAAGCTTAGGAGCGTATTCAGATCTGGTCTTTCCTACAGTGGAATCGCTTACCAAGACTACCCCCGCTATTACAACAAGTGCTAGCGCGGTAGAACTGGAGCGCACTCCTCTTACCATGCCAGAGGTGAACTTCACTGAACCTCCCAATGCGCCTATCCGAAACAAGGATCCTGCCTTGGAAACAGACTCCATCGCATTAGAAGGAGTCACTTCCGAATTGGCGCCAAGCGACTTTGTATCTCAAAATTACGAAGCCTTGGCTGCGCTCATGCGAGAGGAGGCAAAGAAGAGGTCAAGCCAAAGTCTGCACGCCAGGCTCAACTTCGACCCTGAGCATGAGGCGTCCCCAACGCGCTACCGAAAGGAAAGACACTAGAAGGATAGCCGCAAACAACCAGTGTTTACCAGGATTGGAAGGAGGATTATGGATGATGAAGCAGCCGATCTTCAACATCTGGAAGAGCCTGAAGAGGGGGAGCGGCGCGCCAATGTCCACGCTAGGCTTGGCAGTCGCAGGATCCAAGATAGGCTTGGGCGACGATGCTCCCCAAGTGAAAGCCCCTCAAGCTCTGATTCTGAGGGTAGTCGGCGCAAGCGCCGCAGAGGAGCGAGCTCAGACTCTGATGATAGTCGACGCAAGCGTCACAAAAGAGTTCGCTCATCTTCAAGAGATTCCTCAGACAGCGAGACTGGACACTGGAAATCAAGAGGAAAATACCGCGACCAGGAAGACGAAGACATGTCTCTTCCCTGGCGTCGCCAAAAGGTTGATGCGTTCACTAGGCGCATCAGCGATTTTTCGGAGAATAAGAAAAGGCGCATGCCTGCTAACGTCAAAACATATGATGGGACAGGTGATCCTGATGATCACCTAAAAATTTTCGAATCAGCAGCTACTATCGAAAATTGGCCACAACCTGTGTGGTGCCATATGTTCAACTCTACATTAGTAGGGAATGCGCGCAACTGGTTTAGCAAGCTTCCACGTAGAAGCATCGATGGGTTTGAGGAGTTGCGCAAGGCGTTTCGCTTAAACTTTACTCAAAGGAAGAAGTGCGCCAAAAACCCTGTCGAACTTGCTAGGGTTAAACAGCGACAAGGGGAACCCACAAGTGCTTTTATGGAACGCTTCAAGGACGAATGCATGAAAGTCAAGGCGTGTCCAGAGATACTAAAAATATCGGGTTTTATGAATGCGATCAATAACCCAGATTTGATAAAAAAGTTAAACGATAAGGTTCCCTTAACTTTCGACGAACTCATGAAGCGCACAAGGTCTTTCGTCCAAGGAGAAGAAGCCGCTGCGGATAGCAAGAAAGGCTATTCGAACCATAGGCCACAAGAAGAGTCAAGGAGACAATCCAATGACCAGGGCGGCAATCGTAATAGGAGTTATCGCACTCAAGGCGGTGGAAGGGGAAACGACAAGTACACCCCATTAACAAAAACTCCAAAAGAAATATTCGCGACGGAAGGGGCTAACTTCCCGAAACCACCACCAATGCGCACCCCAGAGGATCGGCGCACAGGGAATGGCTATTGCGAATACCATGGACAGAAAGGCCACACAACCAACGAGTGCGTCCAACTGCGCCAATTGATTGAGAAATTGGTAAAGGAAGGAAAGATGGACCACCTCGTAAAAAACATCAGAGAAGGGAAAGACAAACCAAAACCAGGGGCCAAGAAGGAGACATCAAAAGAAAAGGCAGATATCATCTACATGATACACCCATGGCAGCGCGCGACAAGACAGAAGGTCAGTCAACGGTTTTCTAAGGAAAACGAGATTTCTTTCCCCTCCCTGACTGCGAACAACGCAGTGGTGGACCCACTTACCATTGAAATACATACGGGGGGTCACGACATCCGTCGCATGTATATAGATGGAGGTGCATCCGCTAATATTATATATGAACACTGTTTCAAGAAACTGCGACCTGAGATACAGAGTCAGTTGATCCCAGCCACAGCACCGCTCACTGGCTTCACAGGGGAGAAGATATGGCCCATGGGGCAATTACGTCTATTTGTAGAAGTTGGTGACAAACCACACTCTACAGTCACCTGGATGGACTTCATGGTAATCAGATCCCCCTCTCCGTACAATGGCATCATCGGGAGACCTGGAATATCATCTATCCGCGCCGTGCCATCCACAGCGCACGGGATGCTAAAGTTCCCAGTGGAAGGAGGTATTGTCACTCTTTACAATACCACCATACCACCCAAAGAATGCAACGCAGTGACAAACGACGTAAGCGATGCTCTAGAACAGCACGCAATCAAAGTCCCAAACCTAAAGGTCGCCATCCACCTTGACTACCCGGATCAACAAGTATCTATTGGCGGGTCTCTGTCTGACAAAGGCAAATCAGCTATATGCGCACTCTTGCAAAATAACTTAGATATTTTTGCATGGGAGCCAAAGCACATGACAGGAGTGCCACGTTCTATCACGGAACACAAGCTACAAATCCGACAAGGATATCCTCCAATACGACAGAAAAAGCGCGGACAAGCCCCAGACCGCGCAAAAGCCATCCTGGAAGAAGTACACAAACTAGTAAACGCAGGCATCATGCGGGAAGTGTACTACCATGACTGGCTCTCTAACCCAGTAATGGTAAAGAAGAGCGATGGCAGTTGGAGAATGTGCGTAGACTTCACAGACCTCAATAAAGCATGTCCACAGGATTGTTACCCGCTACCGGAGATAGACTGGAAGATCGAATCTCTGTGTGGATATCCCTTCAAATGCTTCCTGGACGCATACAAGGGATACCACCAAATTCAAATGGCGGAGGAAGATGAAGAAAAAACGGCCTTCCACACAAGTCAAGGGGTCTATTGCTATACAAAGATGCCCTTTGGCCTAAAGAACGCAGGAGCAACATACCAACGATTGGTAGACACTGCGTTCGAGAAACAAGTAGGCCGCAACTTGGAAGTATACGTCGATGACCTCGTCATCAAAAGCCATACTGTGGAAGAAACTAGTGCGCGACATGGAGGAAACGTTCAAAACACTGAGGAGAATCAACATGAAATTGAATCCCAAGAAGTGTACATTTGGCGCTACAGAAGGCATGTTTCTCGGGTATCTAATAGAACCCGATGGGATCAAGCCTTGCCCAGAAAAGACCCAAGCAGTCATTGACCTCCCCTCACCGCGCACACTGAAGGAGGTCCAGTCCCTAAATGGCAAACTAGCCGGACTGAACCGATTCTTATCTAAATCAGCGGACAAGTCACTTCCCTTATTCAAAACACTCAAGAAGTGTACAAAAAAGGGAGACTTCAGGTGGACCGCGGAAGCAGAAGAAGCCTTCCAACAGCTCAAACAACACATAGCAGCCCTACCAAAGCTTGTCGCGCCCCGACCAGGGGAAGAGCTGATCATGTACCTATCTGCGACTCAGGGAGCAGTCAGCGCAGTACTACTGACTGACAGGAACTCTGTCCAAACACCCATCTATTTTGTTAGCAAGGCGCTCAAGAAGACGGAGATTAACTACACTGCAATGGAAAAGTTGGTCCTAGCTTTAGTATTTGCAGCAAAAAGACTGCGCAAGTATTTCCAGGCGCACCCAGTAGCTGTTATCACAGACCAACCCATCAAACAAGTTATCTCGAAACCCGACGCATCGGGACGCCTACAAAAATGGAGCGTTTTACTGGGTGAGCATAACATATCATACAGACCGCGCACTGCAATTAAAGGGCAGATATTGGCCGACTTCATCATCGAGAAGCCAGATACTGACACTACACCTGCGACAAGCAAGGGGGAACCTCAAGAACCATGGATCCTATTCACTGATGGATTCTCATGCGTAGATGGATCAGGAGGTGGCCTTATTCTCACTAACCCAGAAGGAGCTGAATTCACATATGCTCTGCGCTTTGAATTCACAGCCACGAACAACGAGGCAGAATACGAAGCACTCCTGGCTGGGTTACGCATCGCAATTCAAATGGGTGCACGCAACTTAGAAGCAAACGTCGATTCACGGCTAGTTGCTAACCACGTGTTAGGCGAGTATGTAGCAAAGGAGGAACACATGATCCAATACCTCAAAAAAACCAAATCTCTGATCCAAAACTTCGATAGGTTTACCATCAAGCAGGTTCCCAGGGGTGAAAACAGGAAAGCAGATGCGCTGAGCAAGATTGCATCCACCAGTTTCGCACATTTATCGAAACAAGTATTGGTGGAAACCTTGAAAAATAAGTCAATCGAAGAGATGGAAATATCCACAGTGATAGAAGAAGAGGGCCCTACGTGGATGACACCAATCATTGACTTCATTAGTAAGGGCATACTCCCCCAAGAACAGAAGGAAGCTAGAAGAATCCGGCGCACAGCGCAGCGATTCGAGCTTAGAGATAACGTCTTATATAGACGCTCATTCCTACAACCATGGCTCAGGTGCGTTGGACCTCTCCAGGCAGACTATGTACTTCGAGAGATCCACGCAGGTTCATGCAGCATGCACTCAGGACCACGGTCCATTGTAGCGCGCGCACTAAGGTCTGGATACTATTGGCCAACTATGCACCGTGACGCGCGAGACTTGGTACGGAAGTGCAGTGATTGCCAAGTTCACAGACCCATTCCACGCCGACCACAGCATGAACTAACGCCTATTACATCGCCATGGCCATTCCACAAATGGGGTATCGACATCGCTGGACCTTTCCCTATTGCCGCAGGTGGATTGAAATTCCTTATTGTGGCAATAGACTACTTTACTAAGTGGATCGAAGCAAAGTCAGTAGCGACCATAACAGGTAACCAGATAAAACGATTCATGTGGGACAACATAGTATGTCGCTTTGGATTACCTGGTGAAATTATCTCAGATAACGGAAAACAATTCCGTGATAACCCGTTCAAAGATTGGTGCGAACAGCTGAACATCACGCAACACTTTGCGTCAGTAACTCATCCACAAACTAATGGTCTGGTTGAACGCGCAAATAGAAGCCTAGGCGAAGGAATCAAAGCGCGCCTGGACAGACACAAAGGAAGATGGGTAGAAGAACTATCACATGTTCTCTGGGCGCACCGAACAACCATCAAGGTTAGTAACGGGGACACTCCCTTCTCTTTGGTCTATGGGACAGAAGCTGTAATACCAGCTGAAATTGGAATGCCAACCATCCGCACTGCGGAAGTTAATGTGGCAACCAATGATGATGAGCGGCGCATAGACTTAGATCTATTGGAAGAGCGACGTGAACGCGCAGCAATACGCGAAGAGAAAGCCAAGTCAAGAATGAAAGGATACTATGATGCCAAAGTACGCAGCACGTCATTCAGACCAGGTGACTTCGTATACCGTGAAAATGACTCAAGCCGCGCAGAAGACACTGGTAAGCTAGGACCAAAGTGGGAAGGACCTTACGAGGTCATAGAAGCACTTGGCAATGGAGCGTACAAGCTACGCGACAAGGACGGACATGAGCTACAGCGAACGTGGAACGTCCGCAACCTGAAGCGGTGCTATCTTTAAAGCAGGCTACGGCCCAACATGGACACTCACGCACTTTAGAAAATGCCCCAATAAAGATCCATGTAATTTTATTTTTTAAGTATTATCTAGATAAGTATTCTCTTTTAAAACTTGCAAGTATTAATAAAACGTTATGGTTTCTAGCTAACTCCATAACACATTTAACTCTATTGTTTGCATCTTTCATTATCGTGTTTCAATATTGTTATAATTTTGCCTACATGGCGTGCATGCACACACTAAGACCCACGATGGCAGAAAGGATGAGTAAACCTAATAAACAACTCGTTGAGTAAGAGGGTTGCAAACCCATCAACTTTGGATCACGAATCCTTGTTAAACACCTTGCGCTCAAGACGTTGGCGCAAGTTCCTTACGCAACCCATGATGGATGCGCACTAGGGCACACTGTGCGCGTTTAACAACTCAGGAAATCAAGACTCTTGAATCCCTAAAGTACAATACGATAAGTAAACTTACAAAAATACATAGACAACTATGACTCTCTCCTTTTCATTAAGTTGGAAAAATTTAATACACGACTACGGTCCTTATTTAAGAAAATTCATACATAATTTTTCTTTTCTAAGCACGCTTAGGTAATTAAAGATATCTTCACGCAAAGATACATACGAACTACGAGTTCAAAAGCATAAGTATTTGGAAGTTGTAAAAACACTAAGTACAAAAGCAAAATTTTTATATATAGAAATACGTTTTTACAAAAGACTTGTACAAAAAAGCTAAATGCTATATGTACGCCTTAGCTGGCTAGAGCCCCCACTCATAGCCGCTTCCTTCGCATCCTCGAGCCGCTTTAACAACCCTGCATCATCAAGGGAAACAGTGGCCACGGAAACAGGCACCCCATCGGATCTAGGCTGATGCGCAGCGCCTATGCCGCATAGAATGGCCTTCCCTTTCACGCCTTTCTTTCTTGCGACCCTGGAAGCATGAGCATTTAGCGACCTTTGCAAAGAAATCTCTTTCTCAATACGGAAAGGATTCAGAATGTCACGAGGCTGAGCAAAAATGGGTACCTTCAACTGCGCTACATCAGGTTTCAAGTAGAAGTCCACTTGCTGATCTGCACCATCCTGCAGATGCCTGGGAAGGGTGAGCCCCGCCATGATCACGCTGATAGGCTGATCCTGATCACGCTCCAAACGAGCGATATGCGGAAGCTCAAGCTTTTTTAAATCTTCCATAGCAGCAACAAGCTCAGCTCGGGCATCCGCCTTGTACCCAGGGACCTCCGCAAGCGGCACGGTCAACAACTTGGCCTCAGCAAGTTTGTCTGCAGCCAAGGTCTCACCATGTCCAATAGCGCATTCCACAACCTTGCCAAAGGACGTGGTCACCTCGGGATGCTCCAGCGTACACATGGCGGCCAGGCGAAGACCATGACTGATCAACCACCTACGAAATAACACAAGTGTTAATAAGGGTCTCAAATATACACAAGTTATAAAGAGATAGAAGCGGCATGTACCTGCGCTCAGCTACGGACTGAACCATATGAGGGTATAGCTCCTCATCATATTCGATGCTGAGCTTGCGGAGCTTCTCTTCTTGCATCTTCAGTGCAAGCTCCACTCGGCTACGGAACTCTTCAATATTGGCAAAGTGCTTGCTCCTATTCTGTTGCAAGTACTTCAGCGCCCATAAAGAATTTCGCTTCTGAAGGTCCGCAGCAGCACGCTCCTGCTCCAGCTCAGCCATCACCAACATCTTCCCCTCCCCCAACCTTTGCGCAGACGCTTCTGCGCGCTCCAGTTTAGCCTTGGAGCTCAGCTGCTCAGCTTTAGAGCTTGCTAACTCAGCCTACACAGACGCTAGCTGCGCCTGCAGCCTGGAAACTTCCTCAGACTGGTGCACCCTGGCTTGCGCCACCAGCTCAGATTGGCGCACAGCAATGGAGGCCAGCTCCTCCATCGCAGAGTCAAATGGACTTAACTCCTCTCCCATATCCCTGGGAGAAGGCGCCTTATCCAAAGAGGAAGTCGCCTTGGGAGGCGCACTTCCATCTACAACGCCAGCGTCCTCCACAGGCTGTTCACTGCACAAAAGATCAAGACGCAAGGTTAGCGCACGAATAACAGTCAAGTATACGCAAAATCCTAAGAGATCGCTAAAAAATACTTACATGGGGGTAGGAGACGAGGACACGTCCTTCTCCATCTCAGCCGTGGACGTACCTCCACCAGACTTCTCAGCATCCACACTGAAGACACGAAGGAACAAAAGTTAGAATAAAGCATAACTTGACAAAAGTTCATAACTAATAACTACGACACTTACTCCATCTGCACTTCAGTAAAAGATGGGCTCTTCTCAACCTCAGTGCGCGGCCTCTTGGAAGAACTTTCACCACCACTACTAAGCGCCCTCTTGCGCGTCAGTTGGGAGGACTCCTCCACCTCACTGTCAGTCTCCTCTAAATGAATAAGCGTTTTGCTGGGAGGAGACTGCGCAGTGTCAGGACCCTGCTGCACAGGAGGAGCCACCTCTTGCAGCGGCTCAGCTACCACCACATTAGGGGAGCCCTCAGACTCTGGGATAACCAAGTCCACGACACGCCCTGCCGTTGCCTCCAGAATGGTCTGCTCACCATCCCCCAGAGGACGCACCCCCACTGCTACGGCACGCGGATTCTCCAAGTTAACAACCGCAAAAAGATCCATCTCTGCGCAATAAAGTAGACAAAGAAAAGCAAGTTACATAAAGTATGGAAAACGAAGAAACGCTTACATTAATAACGACAGAAGGAGCACCCACCCGTGCCATCCGCATTCAAGAATGTGGGAACCTCTGTCTCATGCTCGAAGAAGTTGCGACTGATGCCCATATGCACCAGGAACGCTTCCGGATACGGTTTGATGGGAATACGGTTCTCATCAATGAGCGCCGCATGATCGACGTTATACCACGTCTCCAGGGGGCGCTCATCCTTGGGCAGAGTGGCACGGGTGTAAAATGGAAAGTGGGAAGGAAAGACGGCGGCGTCAATCCAGAAGAATTTCTCCCTCCAGTCCTTGAGTTTATCCACCTTCTTCACATAGCATTGTAACTTACCTACGCGCTTCGCGAAAGTAACCCACCCATTTGACCACGTCGCGTGATAGAACGCGCGGAATAATTAGAGGGTCGGGTGAATCGCTAATAAGCGACAGTTCACCTCAAAATTGGCGATTTTCCCAGCACCAATACAGTGCAATTGGGAGATGTGGAGCTCGTAATAATTGAGTATATCACTCAAGAGCACGGAAATGGGTACGCGCTGATTCGCCCACTCGAAAAAGCGCGTATATAGCCCCACCTTCCCATCGGGGAAATTCGCAATGGTGTCATTTGGACCTGGCACCTCTGGGTGCAGATCATAAGGGATAAAATAATCCGAGGTGAACTGATTCAGTTCATCTTCGGTTATGTCAGAAGTAAAATCCTGAAGTTGCATAACCATTTTGTGTTTTCGAATGTGCGCACGCGCTATTACCTTCGGATTATCGTTCTTTGATAGCAGATTGGAAGATATAAAAATGGTGGAAATATGATTTTTACTGTGGATATCACAGTAAAGGGAGGCGGTAGCTTATATAGTTTTTCACCCACCACAGATGGTTGATACGTGTATCCCACTAACCCGAATCGTGTGGATGGGAGAGCTGACGGTACAGGGCAAGTGGATAACTTCTCCACTTCCCAAGGTACCCGAATTGCACCTTTTTTGGACTAGATACATCATACGTGCGTTGTTGGCGGTAAATTTTTGAAATCTTCCCGCGTACGCGTGGGGAATAATTTCGACACGTCTTTAGTCTAGCATCCGCAGGTTTTACCCTGCGCACACTAGACTGGGGGGACATGATGACGTATAGTCTACACCCGGGCCACGGACCCGATTAGTAAACAATACTAATATATAAGCCCACCACGTATGGGCCGCTACGGCAATTAATGGACTACCACTTATACGGTTTGGGCCTACAAGGCCCAAGCCCAAAGCTATTTTCGGATAGGATTGGGAATATCTCCTAAATAAAGGGGATATACACCAAATATCCAAGGTCGGCGAATACGCCGAGGAGTAGGGAACAAGAAACCTACTAGGGTTTCATGTGTATATAAAGGGCACCCATGCCCTCGGTAAAGGTACGACTTCATTCAAACCCTAACTCTTCACTAAACCCTAAATTTCGATTACTTACTCTCACGCCGGAGGATAATCGGGGGAGACAATCCCTCGATAAGCCTAACGGTGTTGGTTCTTTTTCTTAGTGCGCAGGTTCCACCCAGCATTAAGATCTAATTGGTACGAGAATAGAAGCCCTCACAAGGAACGCCCAACTTTTGTATCAACAATACGTTTAGTATATCACCAGTGATCGGTCGCCAGATGGCACAACCAATACACAGTCTTTAATAATTGGTGATTGGATAACGGAAAGTTACTTGATCAGAACTGTTTGTGCCACATGGCGAATAATGATGTGCTAAACGTAGTTGTTTCTGCAAAAACCCCTTTCGGAATTAAAGCCAAGGAAACTACGGAAACCGTATTCGTTTTAAGCAGGCATAATTCTATGCAACTGAACCTTCTTCTTTGCAATTAGTCTAATGTTTTGTTGCTCCAAGACAAGTGGGTGTTGGGTTTATCCCACATCACTTGGGAAGTGGAAGTTGAGAGTGAGAAAGGATGTATATAATGACCAAGCTGCACTTGATGGAGAGCACGCAGCCAAGCAATGAGCACAAAGCGAACTATTCTTTCGCCTTTTACTAAAGAATACCGTGTGCTCGTTGTATAAATTGGCATACGCCTATTTTTGGAGAGCTTCTTCCCAAAAGGAAGAACTCCAACCAATCTTTAGTTCAAAATTTAATACCTGTTACTCGAACAACTTAGTATCCTACTTTTGTAAATTGAATTTGCTATACACCAAAGTTTATTATACGTTACTGTTATCATCACAAATTCACAATACTTATCACCATGTAAAAATCAGGTTATATCAAACCACCTATATTACTTGTAAAAGAAACTGATATGTTCTCTTAGTTTGAAAAATATACGCTATGGTTGTCCAAATTTTATAAATGTTGCAAATGGATGGTCAATTGTCTTAACGGCCATTAGAGTATCCATTAATAGACATATGATATGTGTTGCACATGAAGGTACGTTAAAGTAGTGAAAATTGTTAGACGATTGGATCATGGTTATCAAGATCGCGATCTTGATCGTAGGATCGTCATAAGAAAACCTTGTAAGATCGTAGTAGAATCTTAAATAACATAAGATCAGAGTAAGATCGTAAGATCGCTAGTAAGATCGTAGGATCGCTATCGATCCTGATCCCGCTATAGTTATTGAACAACTTTTTCTTTAAGTTAGTCTAAATTTTCAAACTTTACCCCAATGTAGTATTAGATTATTATGATTTAAAGAGGAAACTAAAAAGGTGATGATCTGAGAGGAAATGATTTCGTATAGATTTAAAGTATTTATAGACGATTGATACATGAAGTAACACTTTGTATTCTAGTAAATCTTTTACTACATTGTTTAAAATATGTTTTTTTTCTTCACTTAATTATTTCTATAATATTGAATATTGTGTAGACATATTAATGGGATCTTAAGATCCCGGTTCGATTCTAAATAAGATCGCGATCTTTATATTCATAATTCGGCGATTATTAGAGATTATATAATCGAGTAAATAAATAACAGAAGTGTTTTAGGGCATTGCGCCAAATCCACCAGCCAAGCCATCAAGCTTTTAACTTTTTTTCTTCTCCATGTGGCAATGGTCCAAATTGGGGTTAAAATAAAAAGGAATCGGGTTAAAAAAAAAAAAAGAGACATTGGATTATAGTTTTAACTTACTTGTAACGGCTTTTATCTATTTAAAGTCAACATTAACTAATTGGGTAAATACCATAAAATAACAACCTACTTTCTCCAATTTACCGAGATGAAACACGTACTTTTTTATCAACATTTAAGCCAACGAAACTATCAAGTATTGTTTCGATATCAACAAAAAGTTGTATAAAATAATTAAATAATACTTGAAATGACTATATTACCCTTGTCATCTTAAACAACTTTTTGTTGATATCGGAACAATACTTGATAGTTGCGTTGGCTTAAATGTTAATAAAAAAGTAGGTGTTTCATCTCGGAACAATACTTGATAGTTTCGTTGGCTTAAATGTTGATAAAAAAGTACGTGTTTCATCTCGGTAAAATGGAGAAAGTAAGTTGTTATTTTATGGTCTTTACCCTAACTAATTCAAGTATTTTGCTTTTACATATATCTTACAAAATACAACAAATGCTTTTAAATGGGTATCAATTCAATGAAAAGAAAGGCATTTGCATAATAAAGTAGCCAAAAGGCCCAAAATCAAATTTATTGTATCAAAAACTAAGTAGTGGTATAAGAGAAGTTTAAACAAAAATAATAATTTAAATCATAATCTTTGTTGAAAACAAAATTTAAAAATAAAAAGAGTTTTGCTAAACAATGCCCATTGGGCAATGTTTAATATAAATATAAAATGAAACTTAGACTTTGTTAAATCAAAAATAACATATATTTAAGTTAATTTTTATGTTTATTTATTGTGCATTAATTACATAATTATTTATTGTGCTAAAGTGTACCGTACTTGGAAGTGGACTTCTAATGGGAGTCTATGTGATAAGGGATCTCGTATTATTCTTGGTTGGGATGATGCTATCATTGATGTTTTGATTATGTCTCAAACTAACCAGGTTATGCATGTGCAGGTCAATATTAAGGCTGATAATAAAGCTTTCTTTGTTTCATTTGTTTATGCTCACAACTACTATATTGATCGTCGTGTGCTTTGGCATGATTTAGAGGTTCATAGTAGTCTTATGCGTGACAAACCGTGGGTGCTTTTGGGTGATTTCAATGCTTCTTTGTTTTTGGAAGATAAATCTGGTGGTGGTTACGAGCCTACTATTGCTATGACTGAGTTTAAAGACTGTGTTAAAAATATTGAAGTCATGGATCTTAATTCGTCGGGTTTGCATTTTACTTGGAACCAGAAACCGAAGGGTGGTAATGGTATTTTGAAAAAGCTTGATCGTGTTATGGGTAATGTTAAATTTAGTGATGATTTTCCGGGATCGTTTGCTATATTTCAACCTTATCGTATTTCTGATCATTCTCCATGTGTTCTTAGAATTCCCACGTTAACTAAGAAGAAGCCAAAGCCGTTTAAATTCTTTAACTTCCTAACGCATAAACAAGGGTTTTTGGATGTAGTCAGTCAAGGTTGGAGCAATGAAGTTCAAGGGCACAATATGTTCAAGGTGGTTAAAAGGCTTAAGGGTCTGAAATCTTCCATTCGTAAGCTCCTTAAAGAGCAAGGTAATCTTCATGCTCGTGTTAATAATCTTCGTGTTGAATTAGATGAAGTTCAAAAGTCTCTTGATAAGGACCCTAATAATCCCGTGTTACGGGAAGAGGAGGCTGTTTATCTTGAGGCTTTTAGAAATGCTTTATTGGATGAAGAACGCTTTTTGAAACAAAAGGCAAAAGTTGATTGGCTCCGTGAGGGTGATTCTAACTCATCTTATTTCCATAATATTGTTAAGAGTCGAAATCATAGGAGTCGTATTGAGCTTGTTACAGATGCAAACAATATTATGCACCAAGGTAATGAGGTTCCAAATGTTTTCGTGCAACACTATGAGAATTTCCTTGGTGTAGAAGGTAATACCATTCAGCTCTCTGATCGATTGGTATTCTCTTCTTCTATTAATTCGGGTAGGGCTGATTGGATGGTGAGGGATGTAACTAATAAGGAAATTAAGGACGCTATGTTTTCTATTGGAGATAACAAGGCCCCGGGTCCTGATGGTTTCACGGCTGCCTTTTTTAAGAAGGCATGGGATATTGTCGGTAATGATGTTTGTTTGGCGATTCGGGATTTCTTTACCAATGGGAAACTTCTTAAGGAACTCAATCATACTATTATTGCTCTTGTTCCTAAAGTCTCCACTCCTTCCAAGGTAAATGATTTCAGACCTATCTCTTGTTGCAATGTTCTTTATAAATGCATTAGTAAAATCATTACTAATCGTATTAAAGAGGGTCTTGGGGATGTTGTTAGCATTAATCAGTCGGCGTTTGTTCCGGGGCGTAATATTTCGGATAATATTCTCCTTACACAAGAATTAATGCATAATTATCACCGTCCTCGTGGACCGCCCAGATGTGCTTTTAAGATTGATATTCAGAAGGCTTATGATACCGTGGATTGGCGTTTTCTTGAAACCATTCTGATTGGCTTTGGGTTTCACACCAAGATGGTCTCATGGATTATGGCATGTGTTACTAGTGTCTCGTATTCCATATGCATTAATGGTGATATTTATGGTTGGTTTCGGGGCAAAAGGGGTCTTCGCCAAGGTGATCCAATGTCCCCTTATCTATTTACTCTTGTTATGGAAGTTTTAACGTTTTTAATGCAGCAAAGAGTGGAGCAGTCGAATGATTTCCAGTACCACAACTTATGTGATAGGCAGAAAATTGTTAACTTGTGCTTTGCTGATGATCTTTTTATTTTTACTCATGGGGATGTTATTTCAGCCAGTGTGGTTATGGATGCTTTGAATGAGTTTAAGGAAGTGTCGGGTCTGGTTCCGAGTATTCCTAAGAGCACGGCCTTCTTTTGTCATGTTCCGAACCAGGTGAAGTTGTCTATTTTGAATTCTTTATCTTTTAATGAAGGTACTCTCCCTGTTAAGTATTTGGGTGTCCCCCTTATATCTTCTAGGTTGTTGTATCGGGATTGTATGGTTTTAGTGGAAAGGGTTCAAAATAGGATTGCTGATTGGAAGAATAAATTTTTATCTATGGCAGGTCATTTACAGCTCATTATATCTGTCTTATCATCTATGCATATATACTGGGCTTCTGTCTTTATCCTTCCTGTTCGTGTCATCCATGATATTGAACAACTCATGCATGGGTTTTTATGGTGTCAAGGTGATATGAAAAAGGGTAAGGCTAAGGTGGCGTGGGAGGATATTTGTAAACCTAAAGAGGAGGGTGGTCTTGGTATTCGTAGCCTTCATGAGTTCAATGTGGCACTTATGGCTAAACACATTTACAGTATTTTGACTCATAAAGAATCCTTATGGGTTAAATGGATTCATTCTTATAAACTTCGTGGTAGAAGTTTCTGGGATGTTCCTTGCACGGGTGATATGAGTTGGGGCTGGAGGAAATTGCTTTTGATTCGTCCGATTATTCGGCCATCTTTCTGGTTCCGTGTCCGTAATGGTAAGAGGGCGTCTATATGGTTTGATAATTGGTGTACTTTGAGCCCTCTTAGGAGTTTGCTGACTGCTAGGGATATATCTCGTTCTGGGTTTTCTCTTACTGATTCCGTATGTGATCTTCTCATTGAGGGCGCTTGGAGATGGCCTATGGAGTGGATTGATAGGATTCCTGATCTTTTGCTTATCAATTCGCCCACATTAATTGATGGTGTTGATGATGAGCTGGTTTGGAGACTGCCTAATGGAGATTTCAAACCGTTCACTATTTCTCGTGTTTGGGATTCGATTCGTATGAATGCTAATCTGGTCCCGTGGTTTCATGTTGTGTGGTTCCCTCAGTGTATCCCGAAACATGCATTCAATATGTGGCTTGTCGTTAATTATAAGCTGAAAACACAAGATAGACTGAGGCAATGGGATGTCGGTCCTTCTACTGACTTGAACCTGCTTCGTTGTCTATTCTGTGATAATCAACCTGACTCTCATACTCACCTCTTTTTTTAGTGCCCTTTTTCTTTACAGGTGTGGACGAGAGTTCGTGCGTTATGTGGTATGGATAATATTCCACCCAGATTGGAGGATGTTGTTGCATGTCTTATACCTTTGTCTAAAAGAGGTTCTGCCAGTAGTGTGATTTCTCGTCTTCTTCTTGCTGCTACTTGCTATTCTATATGGCTTGAGCGTAATTCGAGGCTTTTTAAGAAGAGGCTAAAGTCATATATTCAGGTGTTTGATGATATTGTTACCACCGTTCGATTGAAGATCCTCTCATTTCTGTTTACGAAGAACTCTATACAGATTAGAAGGATTTTAGATACATGGAGGCTACCTGGATCGGTGATCATTGATACTAGTTTGACACCCTGATGGATGTTCTTTATTTTCTAGTCTTGTTCACGAGGGGAGTGCCAGGTAAGGGTTGTACTCTTTTTCCCTACTCCAAGGTTTTCCCACTGGGTTTTTTCTTGGAAAGGGTTTTTAAGGAGGCAAACTTCCTGGGTCGTTTTGCTCCCTTCGTGCTTACGGGTGGAAGCGGGATGTTCGTTGGTTACAAGTTTATTCTTGTTTTTATTCCTAGTTAGTTGATTTGTAATTTAGCTAGGTTGTTGTGTTTATGGCCTGTCATGAACACTAGTTTATCAAGCTTTTTGCTTGAGGTTAATGTGGTCCCTCTGCCACATTCCATTTGTACTTAACATTTTTTGTTGGTTATATATTTACCGGGGTAATTCCCTTTACCCAAAAAAAAAAGTAAGAAACATGAAACTATGAAAATGGGGTTAATCCCACATTGGCTGAGTGAAGTTGGGAGTGAGGAAAGCTTTATATAAACACCAAACTGTATAAATGAAAGGCACCCAATAAAGCAATGTCCCAGGAGTTGGCATGTTGTCATATGGCCATTTTTGTGGAGTTTCTTCTTGAAATGAAGAACTCTGACCATTCCCTAGTTAAAGTTTTTATTTTGTTATTTTTAAATAAAAAAGAGTAAATTGCAAAAATCGTCCTTGTGGTTTTCTCAGATTGCAAAAACGTCCCTGTAGTTGGCTAATTGCAAAAAACGTCCCTGTGGAGGAAAGTTTTCATCATTTTGGTCCCTCATTTTAACTGGCGTTAAATGAATTCCGTTAGAAGTTACACGTTTAGCCCTTGTGGCCCTTGACCATTGCAGCGTCCATCCTTTTTTCGCAAAAAACGTCACTGTGGTCCTTTTTACGTGTTTTCGCGTGTTTTTGTCCCTTTTTTTACTATTTACTCCGATTTTTTACGTTTTCGTCTATTTTTTGACGTTTTCGTTTGTTTTTTTTATGTTTTCGTCCGTTTTTTATGTTTTCGTCCGTATTTTTTGTTTTCGTCCATTTTTTTACGTTTTTGTCCGTTTTTACGCTTTCGTACGTTTTCTTCCCTTTTTTACGATTTTCTCCTTTTTTTTACGTTTTCGTCCGTTACTTTACTTTTTGCTTCGTATTTTTACGCTTTCGTTCGTTTTTTACGTTTTCGTCTGTTTTTTTACGTTTTCATCTATTACTTTACGTTTTAGTCCGGTTTCTTACATTTTCATCAGTTTTTTATGATTTTATCCCTTTTTTTACGTTTTCGTCTATTTTTTTACGTTTTCGTCTGTCTCTTTATGTTTCGTCCCTTTTTTTAACATTTTCTTACGCTTTCGTCCATTTTCTTACCTTTTTGTCTGTTTTCTTACGTTATCCTAACATAAGAAAACGTAGAATAATGTACCAAAAACGTACAATATCATATGAAAACGAACGAAAACATAAAAAAAAATGAAAACATAAAAAATTGGATGAAAACGCAAAAAAATCGAACGAAAATGGACGAAAACCTAAAAAATTGACGAAAACATAAAAAACGAGCAAAAATGTATAAAAAACAGACTAAAACGTAAAAAAAGGTAAAAAAGAATACGAAAACGTAAAAAAAAATTACGGAAATGTAGAAAAACGGAGTAAAACGTAAAAAAACAGACGAAAACGTAAGAAAACACACTCAAACGTAAAAAAAAAGGACGAAAACGAAAAAAACAGATGAAAACGAAACAAAAAAAAAGCGTAATAAAACGTAAGAAAACGAACGAAACATAAAAAAAGCGATGAAATCGTAAAAAAAAACGAACGAAAACGTAAAAAAATGGACGAAACGTAAGAAACCAGACTGAAACGTAAAATAACAGACGAAAACGTAAAAAAAACAGATGAAAACGTAAAAAAACGGACGAAAGTGTAAAAATAATAGATGAAAACGTAAAGAAACGGGCGAAAACGTAAAAAAACAAACGAAAAAGTCAAAAAATAGACGAAAACGTAAAAAATCGTAGTAAATCGTAAAAAAAGGGACGAAAACACGCCAAAACGGAAGAAAACGCGTAAAAACGGACCACAGGGACCTTTTTTGCGAAAAAAGGATGGACGCTGCAATGGTCATGGGCCACAAGGGCTAAACGTGTAACTTCTAACGGAATTCATTTAACGGTAGTTAAAATGAGGGACCAAAATGATGAAAACTTTCCTCCACAGGGACGTTTTTTGCAATTAGCCAACCACAGGGACGTTTTTTGCAATCTGAGAAAACCACAGGGACGATTTTTGCAATTTACTCAATAAAAATTTTAATTTTGGGAATATAATGTTTCAAACAAATTACTACATTCGTCTTATGTAATTGTAGCTTCTTATTATCAATTGAAGTCTAATTGTATAATTGATTATGGACAGTTTTTTAATGACTTAGTTTCGAGTATAATTAACGAAGCCTTCTTGTCGAAAATTTGTTCATTCTTGATGGATTCTAAGGACCGTCGTCCAAATGGGAAAGTTGTATCTGGTATTCACGTTAGGCTACTACTGGATAGATATAGCTGTCGGGTCTATCCTACATAGGCCGTGTAGTTACAGAATGTGAGAATACAAGTACTGTAAAAACTTGGAACAAAATTTTTATGCGTGCATTCACATTTACATAAAAACTGAATTGTAAAAGTATAAGGCGTAAACTAGGAAAGATTGACTCAACTAATCAAAGCAAAATATCAAAAACATTTTTTGACTGACATCAAATACCTTTCCAGTTTGGACCAGTCATTGTGATCGAGTCCAGTAGTTTCAAAGTGTAACAATGCATACTCAATATTCACTAATTATTGGATCAATAGTGCTTTAATTATTAGTAGTTTTATAAAATCATATTTATTACTCTCAGTTATCTATGAAATTCAAAACACCTAGACAAAAAAAGCGTAGCCAGGTCAACCTGAACTGGTTTGACCACTCCTATATTTTTACCCGTTTTGATAAATTTACCAAACAAGGCCAAATTGCTACTAGTGTCAACAAAACAAAAGGGTTGGTTGTAGCTTTATCATGTTCACAAACATAGCAATAATTGTATGTAATAACATTGCAGTAATGTGTTGAAACAAAGAAAAATTCAGCTGTATCAGCTTTCGCAATAGTAATTGGGAAGTGGGAAGCCAACATACCAGTTCAGTCTTTTTGTAGAATGCCCCAAACCAATTTCAGAACAGCTGACGTGCCATCTTCACGTTTATCATAGGTTCACCCGTGACCTCCAAAATATATGCCAGCACGGGGGGAGAACTTATCAGCATATGATTGCAACAGGTTTAATAAAACTTCAATATGCTCAAGAAAAACTATTGAAAAATCTTGCATCATCTTGGCCATGAACCTTAGGAGAAGCAAATTCTGAGTGGTAGCTCCTAATGCTTGCAGAAAGGATCCAATATGAGTAATCCTCTCCTCCACGATTGCATCATCAGTTACAAAGTTAAACACTTGTCAACTTTCAGTCCTCTTGTTTCAAGCATCACCAGAAGCTCACATATAATAACGCATATGTGTGTTAAATGTAACTATCATTTGGAAAAGTACATTTTAAGCTAACTCAAATACCTTGTTTTCATTTGACCACTTTATGTCCTTCGGATCGAATCCATCAAGGAGGAGTATAAAATACACGCGTTCTACATAGCTTCATTGGCTTTAACCCCAAGAGGAGTTTTAGCAGTGCCTTCTACTCTTAGATTATGACCTATTACCAAATGGCACAAATAAACCGCGTCCTTAATAACTCGTGATTAGATATCACAATGGTACCCAATCACTAATTATTAAGGAAGAGTACTGTTAGTGCTATTTGGCGACCGGCGATATGCTAAGAGTAGTCGTTCTGAAAACTCCTTTCGGGGTCAAAGCCAGAAAAAAATGTACATATTTTGCGCATATATAATTCTATACAACTGAGTCTTATTCTTTGTAGTTAACAAAGTCTGATTGTATTGTTTCTCAAGGACAACTTTCTGATGACTTAATTGTGGGTATAATTAATGCAGCCTTGGAGAAGCTTTTACATCAACAACGGCTTTATTCTTTGTGGATTCTAAGGACAGCGAAAAACTTGTACCGGTAAGTTTCCCAAAAAGAAAGACTCCAACCCAATAACTAATCATTGTAGCTCTGGATTTATATCTTACTAAAGTGTAATGTTTATAGTTCCTACCTTACTATCAGGTTTTAGAAAAGCAATCCGCGCTGCCCAAAAGAAGTAACCTGCCCAATTACGAAATAAAAAGTATTAGAAAGAGGTGGTTCTAATTTCTTGCTCATATAGTAATAATACTAACACACAGAAAAAGAAATGTGTTAAAAGTAGGACCACGATATGGAATCAATGGAAGAGTGGAAGTTACTCGAATCGTGACATGAGGGCTTTTCTAAGGAATCGTCACAAATGAGTTGTCCTTAAGCTGCAATGCAATCAAACTAGGGTAAGAACAAAGAAGATGGTTCGGTTGTACAAAATATATGAATACTTAAAATAAGTACGTTCACCATACCTTCCTTGCCTTTAATGCTGAGATTAGCTTTAGCACTTAGCAGAACACCACACGTTTAGTATATCACCAGTAAGTCACCAGATGGCATAACCAATACACATTTTCAATAATTGGTGACTTGATAACAGAAAGCTAGTCAATCAGAATTTATTATAGATGAGAATTGTTTGTGCCACATGGCGAAATGATGATATGCTAAACGTAGTTGTTTCTGCAAAATCTTCTATCGGAATTAAAGCCAATGAAGATATGGAAACCGTATTCATTTAGCATGCGTAATTCTGTATAAGTGTACAACTGAACCTTCTTGGTTTGTAGTTGAAAATAAGCTTGTCCAGAGCAAAACTAATCAAATACACCTAAATCCTATGGGATCAAATAGAGGATGTCTAAACTGATATCAAGCCATGAAGTCTTGTAGCTTACTTTTGCCTATACATGCTCGTTATTATGTCTTTAAGCATCCACATGCGTATATTCTTTTGTACATAATCTTTTTTTTTGTTTCGTTTTTGTAACTATGCAGAAAGAACTCGAAGACGCCAGAAAGAGCACTCAAGAGAGCGGGGAGAATTTGCCTGAAATAGAACTATTGACAAACGTTTTAGGAAAACGGAGTGGGCACATCCGTGCAGTGGGGCGAAAACTTAAAGGGGTTTCAAGTTCCTCTTCGTCTAAATCTTCATCTTCAAGCTACTACAGTGCTTCAAAGACGTATACACAAGAGGAAGTGAACAAGCTAATCGACGAGAACGGTAAAAGTATAAAAAAAAGTGTTAAAGAAAGTATTCGTAAAAAAGTTGCAGCCTCCGTTAACAAGAAACTTGAAAACATGTTGAGTCAATTGGCCGAGAAAGGTATAAATTTGGATAAAGACTCTGTGGTTGGCGAAGAGGATGAAGAATACGAAGAAAGCGATGACGAAGGAATGGAGGATGTAGATGATGAGACGGAGAATGAAGATGATGAGATGGAGAATGAAGATGAAGGAATTGATGAAGACAATCAAGATCAGTAGGTGTTGTGTTTTCATAAACCAATAATTAAGTTATAACTATCGTGTTTTGGTATTATAAGTTAATATAAATCATGTTGAAACGATTTAGGATCTGTGTTGACACTCTTTTTGTTAATATGAATTATGTTATTGATATTTGAGATTGTTTGTATGTTATGGATCTAGAAAAGCATTCGGGTAAATCTGGGAAAATTGCAGGGATGCTGCTAAAACAGCAGCTGCAATGGAGAAATAGGTACTGGTTTTAGTAACGACAGGTCGTGGCTAAAGGTATGATGTTATTTTGTTTACGTATCTTTAGCCACGATCAAAGTCGTGTCTAAATGTTTACAGTTACAATATCATTTTAGTATTAGCCACGAGAAGGCCGTGGCAAAAACTTAAACATTAAAACATCAAAAATCATTTAGTCACGCCTGGTCGTGACAAAATAATCAATGTTAAAATATCAATATACATTTAGTCACGATGGGTCGTGACAAAAAGTTTTAATAATATTTTAATTGCCTTTTTTTATTTTATTTTTCCAAATTTTACAGTAACGCATGCCGTGGCTAAAAGTTGTTGACTTTTCGTGGCTAAAAGGGAGCGTGACTAAAAGTGTTACCTATTCGTGGCAATATGTCTTTAGGTACGAGGCTATTGTCACGAGCTTTTAGTCACGAAATTTCGTGACAATAACTATATAGCCACGAAATATGTAGTTATAGCCACGAACTTGGAGCGTGACTAAAAGCATCGATTCTTGTAGTGTGAAGTCTGATCGTATTATTGCTCAAAGGACAAGTTGGTGTTGGGTTTATCCCACATCGCTTGGGTAGTGGAAGTTGAGAGTAAGGGAGGTTGTATATAATGCCCAAGCTGCATTAGGTGAAAGATACGCAGCCAAGCAATGAGCACAAAGCGAACTATTCTTTCGCCTTTTACTAAAGAATACCGTGTGTTCGTTGTATAAATTGGCATACGCCTATTTTTGGAGAGCTTCTTCCCAAAGGAAGAACTCCAACCAATTTTCAGTTTAAAATTTAGTAACTGTTACTTGCACAACTTTTAATACATCATAAATAAAGATTAATTGCATGATTAATTGCACTTGTTGTGTTAAGCTCGTACTTAAAAGTTTTCTGATTGTTTGTATCATATTAGCCCCCTTTTTTTTTTTTTTTTTTTTTTTTTTTTTTTTTTTTTTTAATTTTGTTGTAGAATCTATTATTTTATAACCAAATTTCAGTTCTAAGCCCATATTTGAATTGTGATATATTGATTTATATGTTTTCGGTTTTAAGCCCTAACTTGTCACTGTTATGTTTCAGTTGTGATGTTTTGGATTATCTGTTGGTGTACTCTCGGTTTGTTTTTGGTGTAACATAGGATTGTTGTTGCCAATAGATAACTTTGTTTGCAGAGACTGAGTATAAGTATATCATTGATCGTGTATATGTGTTAGTATCTAGCTGTTGTAGCTTGATCATTAGTGTCGTGGTACTGGTTTTCTGTCGTTGGTTTGTCTATAGCTTTTAGGATGGATTATGTAGCTGATAGGTTCTGAGTTACCAAGAGGTTGTGGATGAACTATTAGTTCTTGTTGCTTAATTGCCTAGTGGTAAGGAGGTGAGAATTTATGAAGACCTGTTTTTGTTTAACCAGAGGTTGTGGATGGTATCAATGTTGCAACTAGTCCATGTGTGCTTAGTGATTAGGAGAGAATCCACAAGTGGTGTCGGCTCAAGCCTGTGCATCACATTCTTTGCTTCGGGGACATTGCGATAAACTTCTCCAATGTTAATTGTGGGACCTGTTAGTAAGGTGCACAGGGATTGCTTTTACCATGTTTTGATATAGTAACGATTTGTTGTCCTTAGGCTCGAGAATATGTCTTCTAATTCATTATTACATAGGTCTAGTATACTAATATTTTCGTATTATAATGGGATTTCATATGTGTAGGTGTGAACTGATATTTTCGTATTATAATGGGATTTCATATGTGTAGGTAAGTAATTCTATACATTATTGGTATATCATTGAATTTATCCAGATGACACTATATGTACTTGTCACCTCGAGACCCAGTAAGACTAGATTGACTTATTTTTGGAGGTCCTATTGATATTTTGGGAATTTGAAGATTTGTCCTCGTGATGCTTGTTAGAAGTCATATGACAATGTGTCGTTCTGATTAGTTTCAAGATCGCAGGTGTGTTATTCACAGAATCAATAACACACGATTACTGGAAGAACACACGCAAACAACTGCTGTTAACAGGTTGCTAACTCGCAGCAATAAGAAGACAGAAAAAATGGAAACAAAGATCACAACAATAACTGAAATTCGCTTTTCAATTAACAGAGAAATATTTGCTCAAAAACTCTGATGTTTTTTTCATGCTCTACCACAAGCTTGGTAGGTCATGTATTTATAGAGGTTGGAACATGCTTACCAATCCTTCTACAAGTACAACTCGAATTCCCTAATTATATCCTAAACCGACTAGAACTAAAGAATCCTAATTAGAGTACAACTGTGCTACAGTAACCGACGTGCTACAGTAACCGACTGACCCATTGGCTTGGTTATTGTTGGTTCAGCTGCTGCCCATGGGCTCGGGTCAGACAATTAGACCAACATTCACCCCCCTAATTTCTGACTCGAGATAGGGAGGTCTTCGATTCCAAGTAGCTCTCTCATCTCCTTGAATTTAATCCTTGCGAGAGCTTTTGTCAGAATATCAGCACGCTGCAAATCACCTCTTATGAATTCAACTCGTACTTGGCCTCTTTCAACACACTCTCGGATAAAATGATAACGTGTGTTTATATGCTTGCTTCTCCCGTGAAAAACTGGATTTTTCATAAGTGCAATAGCCGATTTGTTATCAACAAATAAGACCACCACTCTCTCTTTTATTCCGGTTATTTCACCCAACAATCTGTTGGATATTTTAGCGATATCAATGTTCCATAGTGATATTTGATTAACTTGTTCATTGGTTGATCTTAATATTCCAATTAATCGGGTTAGGTGATGCGGGAGTGCGGACTCGATTATGTATATTAAGATGGTTGCGTATTGACGGTTTGGTTTAATATTGTTATATTCAATATTGTGAAGTTAATTTTAATATTATGTATTTAATATTAAAAGTATATATATTGAAAGTTGTATTTCAACTTTGAAATATATATATGTATGGAAGTTATTTTCCTTTGGCAAAATAAGTTCAAATAATAATGGGGTAACCGTCATTGTACAAAAGTTCATAACCGTCCATTTGTGTGATGTATATATACACACAAAAAGGAAGTTGAGAAAAAGAGGATCAGTTTCTCTTTGGTTCATGCGCAAAGAAAAAGGCAGTTCCTTTGTTCCTTTTGATACGCAAGGCAAACCATTGTTATATTTTGGTACAAGATTTCTCAATGGAAAAAGTCTAGTTCTTGAAATGGGAAACCAGTCTTATCCGTTCAAATATTTGTGTGTACCACCAAATAGTTTGTTCTGAAAGTGTTTACACGATTCTGGTTCCAATCCAAGATACAAATATATATATATATATTGTTGATCACTGTTACAGGATTCACGAACAAGTAGATTACGGTGTTCACGGGATCAAATCGGTACGTATTTATAGTATATCCCCTACAAAGAACAAACTATTTTATTTAAGATTTGATTACCGTTAAAGTTTGGTTTTAATTCAAATCGTTGATCGGAGTTCGACTTGGTTCAACAATCAAAAGATTTCAGGAAAGACATGTGAATAAATAAACAGTTATGTGATTGTGTCCGGTTACTTACTTTCGTAAACTAATTGGAACTTTCGTGTTTAAATATTTGTTGTAATTTGGATGATCATAGTAAAACTATGCATGAGGATAATGTGTGATACATTATGTATTTCATAAGCCTTCATGACATCGATGCTTATTTGGTTTATTTTATATTAGATAATAATCATTAAGATGATTCTACTATATCAACATATTGTCTAATATAAATCTAATTTGATGAGTCATGGTATAGTGACTGTCTGATCTTCCACGTGATTTATCACCGAACATTCTTCTTATATAGTGATTTGATATAGGAAGTGTATGAAACAACCTTATTGTTTCATGGTTCAAAAAAGGAAATAAGTTTTTTTACTTTTGCCACGGTTTTCTATAAAACTTTAGCAACAAAGAAAATTGATCAAGTCACTTTTTTCTAATGGATTCACAATACTTGTGTGTTTAGATGATCGACTGGTTGTGGAAGGGATATCATTTGCTTATAGTTACTTGATATGTTGAGACATGTGAAATTAAAATTGGAGAACATGATAAATTTATGTGAAAAGTAAATTTCATGGTGCATGTTGTTGGTAGTCAGAATGCAAATTGGAATTGATTCTGGTTCTTTAAGGCATATACATATTTGGATATAATTATTTTGAGTTACTAATGATTTAAATTTGTTCCAAATGACTACGAGGGAATCGTTTCATGGTTTGACAAACTGGAAAAGTTTGAGGAACAAGATTTCAAATATTGGAAAAGGAAGATGTACTTCTGGTGATTACTCTGAAAGTCGCTTATGTTATGTCTACTCTCATGTGCATGTCAGACTACGCTTCAAGTAAGGAATCTCTTGTGAGCAATTTATCATTTTGTAAAATGGTTGATTCAAGGTGTGTTGTATAACAGTAGAATCAACTGTTACATGTTGTGTTAAGGTAAATTTAAACAAAATGATTCGAAAATGGATAACTTTATTGTTGTTTCAAGATAGACTAACTTCCACTTCTATTTTAGTGGAAAGACATTAAGTATACCTTGGTAAAACAAAAAGAGGATTTGTATTTGGTTCAATTGGGTAGTCATACCTAAATTGAGGAGTCACTTCAGGAACAAAATAAGTAGACAAAATAAAGACAAAGGTCAATCATCGTCCTCTTGGAATGTTGTTGAACATGATACAAAACCTGGAAGGTTTATGGAGTTGAAGGGTATTGAGTTTGACAAGTTTATCTTGTTTAGACATGGTATATTTGTTGGGCTTGTGTACTGGCCTAACAGCATGTTTGATTTATAAGTCTATGATCCATTTGAAACTGAATCTGTGTGCTTGGCTTCTTTGTCTAGCAGTGAATCAACTATGTTTTTATATAGAGACATGCTGAATTAGTACATGTTTATTATCTTAGAATGAAAAACATGTCTTTTATGAGTCTTATGATTGAACCTGATATTAATCATGATAAGTTTCATACTTGTAAGCTTAATAAAGTCACAAAGAAAATTTTAAGAATGTTAAAAAGGATTCTAGGGATTAGAACTTATTTTGTATGTGTGATTTTAACAGTATGCCTTCACTTGGTAACAAAAGTATGTTGTTATGCTTATCCAGTCCACACTTAATAAGGACGAGGCTCTTGATATATCTTAAGTTTATAAACAAGAGGTAGAGCTTCATTAAAGTGGTTTGATTAAGAACCTTCTTATTGATAAAGGTAGGGTAGTGTTGTGATCTAGTATACTTATAGTATACTAGTGTAGTACACAAGACCTTGATAATATGGGTAATCTCATGTTGTGTTATTCTGGATTAAGCAGAAGTGTTTTAAAGTGAGGCTATGCTAACAGCATGTTGCTTATTGATTAGAATTTCTAACAAGAATTCTAAGGTAATCTCTTAAGAGATTTGGACCAATAAGGCATCAAACTCAAGTCATCTTAGAGTTTGGGACTGTAGAGCAGTTTATAGGTTCTATGTTATAGAACTGAATAACTATGTATCTGTTCTCATAGTGATTGAATAAAAAGGTACGGTTGGTTGTAGCTTAAAAGGTACTGCTGGTTATATGTTAGTACTGCTAGCATTGTGGTATGGTACTGCTACTAGACTTATGTTACCTGCTGCTAGTTATGTTAAACTGCTGCTAGCCTTGTTAAACTGCTGCTAGTTTTGTTAAACTGCTGCTAGTGCAGTTGTGATCCTGCTGCTAGTGTGTTACACCCCGTACCCGTTTAGACCAAAATTTAAAACTTTTGACGCGGAAACGTTAGACTAAAGCATACATACGTTCACTCTTCGTTCAAAGACAAGAATCTATAATATTTAACCCTTTTAAAATTACTTACAAGAACATATACTCGAAAGCCTTTCAAAACATTTCACACAATTTATAACACAACCGAACAACCCTTCTGTGACCACCGATACGCCGTATTCTTTTGAGGGATACGCCATATCACAACTGAGAGACCATGCGCCGTATCCACCTAAAGTGATACGCCGCATCACCTTAAACTTCTGATACGCCATATCTAATATACTAGATACGCCGCATCGACCTTAAACTTCTGATACGCCGTATCTAATATACTAGATACGCCGCATCGACCAATTGAGACAGAACATCAGCAGGAAGACCTGCATAAACCCAATACTCATCCACAACTCAATACAACACTATAACTTGTATCAAAATACTCACTTTACATTCAAAACCATCACAAACTGTAATACGCAGCAATTGACCCGTTTACAACCCAAAATGGGTGATTCCCTACATAAACCTAACACCCATTTAACTTTACTTAAAACGCATAAAACGTGCTTTGACTCACCGTTAGACCACCAAATCGTTACCCGACCTTGACACGCTTTATACGACTCATAAAATAGACTCTCGGGGTACAACTTTGACTCGAGCTCGGTATTCTACCTAGCTCCTAATGCTTGTTATCTTCCAAATCCATTCCAACTCCTTATGCTACAAATCCAAGCCTTCCATTCCGCCGCGCTTAAGCCTACAAAAACATTAACCACTAAAAGAATAAGCCTACGCTTAGTAAGTAACCCGTCATAAAACATATATCATACACATATTCTCACATAAGCGTCATAATCGCATAAAAGCCTCTAAACTACCACATGCCACTCATGACGTACACAACTTCATGACATAACCACATTCATTCATCACAACCATAACCAACAACATACCTTAACTAGTCCAAAGCCGATAACTAACATACTCCTATCCAAGGTCACTAGCCATCCATCCTTAGCTCACAACCATACTAATCCAACTCTTGTACACTTATATCACCACAATCATACATGATAAATACATACATAACACATGTTTTAGGGAGAGTTACTTACCTTAGCTCCACGCTAAGCACATAATCAATATCATCAACATCTATATCATCAACATCATCATTATCCTCATAAGCATCCTATAAACATAATCATACATAACATATAATACATAATCATTAACTATAACCATGATTAATACAACCATAACTAACCTCTAAACACTTCTAATCATCATATAATCATATATTGATTATATGATAATCAATCCCACCATTTACTAACTTAAACCAATTATAAATTCATCACATAATTATCATTACCTCTTAATTATCTTAAAACACCATTTACCCTTTAATCCCAAGTTAGGGTTTACAAACCCTAATTTCATAATTCATCAATTAAACACTAATTAAGCATCAGGAACATCATACCTTATGTAAGAAACAAGCTATAGGCTTAACCCTTGAATTATTACCACTATACCATCATCATCTCATCACCAAATGCTCCATCATCTTCCCTCTCTTCTCTTTATCTCGACATCACAGGAACACCCAAGAATTGTATGGAGATATCTAGAACCTAACACATATAAACTAGCTGAGAGGGCATTTCTGTCATTTCTGCTTATTTAAGGTCGATGCGCCGCATCTATATTTTAGATGCGCCGCATCTTATATACGCCGTATCTCCTTCTCCAATACGGCGCATGGACTATAACAAGCCGGTTCTACTTTCCATTCTACCATACGCCGCATGTAACTTCCTGGATGCGCCGCATCTATGCCTCATCAGACATCCACTTAAAAGACTCAGCCACATATCCTTGGTGAAACATACTTAGGTTCGGGTCAACTTCATCTGGGGTGGGGCCTATTTGTATTCCGGGAAACGGGTCTAACAATTCTACCCCCTTATTTAGATTTCGTCCCCGAAATCTGCCGTCCATTTCTAATCAAAACTTAGTCTCATAACTCATCTTTTTCTCAACACCTTACTTACTAGTTTACTTATTGCAACGATCTAAGTGACCTTGCAACTCTATGCGTACCAAATCTTATCACATGCCCTAATCCACATTACTCCCGCTTACTTCTACACCACACAAAGCCTGCTTAGATTTACATAATACAAAACATACTCATTACAACCAGCCATCATTCTAATCTACTCTATTATCGTTACTTCGCAATCCCACTTGCTTTATCCTCTACCCTCATTCTTTGACTACTTGATACTTAAGAAACTCGTACTATTTGACTTTACATAATCATACTTGACTAATACGTTCACATTCCTTTACTTTCATTCATCATATTTTGTGCCACACCGCAAGGCACATTATGCCACCATTACAATTTCTCCATCCCATCAAGGTCCTTCTAAGTTTCATCTAAACGCCATGGTCTAATTCTAACCCTCCTATCTTAATCCTTACAATTCCTAACTAACTCTAAACTTCCGCTTTCTACTTCTCTAACCCTACTCGTGCCGTGTCGGCATCACATAGCCCACTCATTTATAATTCCTCATTCACATGGAGAGGCGTCCCAATCGATGTAAATCAAGAAATATAAACTCATGGTTATGCACTCCCGACATAACACTACTACTCCTATTTCCAAATTTAACTTTTATTATTTTCTCATTGCTTTTATTACATTATTTTTACTCTTCTTAGACTTGGATCCTTCACATTATCACATTCATCATGGGGATACTTTTATATGCCATGGACGTAGGCAACCCCTTGCCGGTGAAGGCAACACTTTTCATCCCGAAGGATCTTTAACATTCATCCCGAAGGATTTCTTAACATTCCTTTACTTGGTCATCCTGAGGGATACCACATTTAACATTCATCCCGAAGGATTATTACATTCATACTTTATTACCTTAACAACGGATCCAAGCCATAAGCACCACACACACATTATTACATTCGTTTATTATAGTAATTACCGCTAATCGCCTTAGCAGTAATATGATAATTTCAGAACAATGCCTTTATCTCATACACACTCCTTACGTTCTTAATCCGCTTTAGTTATTTTCACATCTTTACTTTACCTCTTGCATTCTTAGCCTTTGTTAATCATTTTCACATTCTTACATTACGTTTTAGTCCACTCGACTCATTTACATCTAGACTTCTCACATTTTACCAACCGTAACTCATGCATTCATTATGGTGATTACAGCTAATCGCCTTAGCTGTAATATGATTATTTCATGGCAATACCTTAACCTCATACACGCCCATTTCAATATGGCTATTAGTACTTAAGAAATTTCGCTCTATTTCATTCTTTCTTACGTTCTTAGCTCGTTGCATTCTTATTCTCATACCTTATCTCATTTCTTAATTTATTTATGTATTTAAGCGATATTATTCTTTCTCGCCATTTACATATAAGACCTTCATAGATTAATAACGTTAACACCTTCATTAGCGTTACCTTTTCTTTTCACGCATTCCATTTACGTAGGTTCGTTACGTTACCGCACAATGTATTATTATGTTATTGCTTGCACACTTGACTCGTCCTATTCGATCATTAGCGTTAAAACGTACTCTTTTTATCTTGCCATTATCTTACCAATACACCTTACTTCAATCCTACAAATTTTACGTCATGTTAAGTATACCATGTACATTCTTAACTTATCGCATTTAATTTCTGACACTCAAACTTTTTCATTTAATTTCCGTCCGTTATATATCCCCGTTTAATCGCAACTTCACCTTCACGCTTAACTCTTATGTACTTTACCCTACCGTTACCCCGTCTCTATGCTAATTTAACTTTAGTCCTTAATCACTAAATTTAATGAGACCCTATGTGGGTCACAATTCACGCCATCTCTTTCTATCCTCATTCTTTAATCCTCAAGTTATCAAACACCTTAATATTAACTCATTAGTTTTGTCTTGTCTCTTCACACTATACGTTAGTACACCCAATATCATCACGATCCATACTTAAAGCGTCGTTACTAAATCTTATTTGTTTTTCTTATGTCAACAACCCCTAACAATTAGCATGTCAATTTCATCTTATCATTACACATTGTGATTGAGTACACTTCTCGTCATCACAATCCATTATTTATGCGTTAACACCTTAAGTTACTTATTGATTCCATCCCTAATACCAGTTAGCATCTCTCTTCTTGTCTTGCTATGGCTATTCTTTTATCATACACAATCTTGTGTTATTTACCCTTACATTGATCCACTTACTTACACATCTACAACCCAACTATAAACTCATTCTTACGTTCGTCAGCAACTCACTACGTGTCATCTTTATTTTAGACAAGTTCTATATAATATTTGTTCATTATATTTTACACATTTCTATGTGTTCTTACAACGCACTTTTATTATTGCCCGTCAACCCCGTGTTGACTACATTCTCAACCTTTACCATTACTTCATTTTAGTCTTTTCAACTTTTACGCATATAAACCTTACATAGGTTTATTCTATCGCACTCACATAAGTCTCATCATACACATTTCAATACAGATATATTGACATGATTATATTCATGTTTTACAATTCTTTCTAGCATATTTCAAGTTACTTTTGACTTCTAGCGGAATCTATATCTCATTCATCATTTCTACCCATTTGGTATTAATATGTTTTAGTTATCATGTTTTATATGATACATGACCTCACCACATCTTATTCATACACCCTTACTTTCTCATTTTAGTTTTTCTTATAAGAATTTGTGTCTTCAAGCATCTAATCGTTATTATATCATTCGTGTCCTTCTAATCATCAACTACAAGCATACTTTATTGTTCATTTCTTACTTTATTCCAAGCTTTCAAAGCATCTATACTTCATCAAACACTTCTCATACTTATCTTATTTCATAAGTCAATTTGCTCTTTTAACTTTTTCGGCCACAACTAGGTCAACACATGTATATGAAAATTATACCTTATATTAGATCTAATCCATGCTTCACACAACTCCTATTATCAACCACATTAGCTCAAAAATCATTATTCGCACATAACGCTCAAGTCTCACATAATATGCATTCCAATGCATCTATCATGCCTCATACACTTCTATGCATTCATGCTATCAAACACAATCTCTTTCTACTTAGACATATAACCAACTACCGAAGGCTTAACATCGCATAAACGATAATGCTTAACATTTAACACTTTAATTAGCTGCAAACAATAGCCTACCTTATAACTAAGGCATCATGTGGAAAACTAGAAAGGGGGTTGAATAGTTTTACGTCTTTTTAATTTATGAAAAAACTTTTGTTTACTTTTTAAAACTTCGATTCTTTCTTATGTGAATTCAACTCTTGATCAATATGAACATATATAAGCAAATATAGATAAGTAATGCAAGTAAGATAAATATAATGAAATAAGAGAGAGAGAGATGGAAAGATCAAACCACAACACGGAGATTTATAGTGGTTCGGCTACAAGGACACCTTCCTTGCCCTACTCCACTCCTCGAGTCACCTACTCGAGAGTTTTCTTCACTATGTCAACAAACTCCCTTATGGCGGAGAAACCTTACACAACTTTAGCTTACACCGGCTTAACGACACAAAGCTAGATGTCGAGTCCTAATCGTAGCTAGAACCAATCTCACAACTTATACACAACTTCTACACGACTTAATCACGACTTCTTCACGACTTTTTCACAACGGCTTCACAACTTCTTCACGACTTCTTCTTCTTCACGACAACTTCACGACTACTTCTTCACAACTACTTCACAACTACTACTTCACAACTAATTTACAACACCACTACGTAATTACACTTTGATCTACTTATCACAACTACACAACACTTTACACAACAACACAATTGAATGAGGTAAGTAATAACACTTCTTCACTAGTTGAAGTAGAGTTCTTCTTTTGCACTTTTGGTGGTGGAAGCTTGGATCACTTAGAAACCAATGCTTAAGAAAATATGATCAAAGGATTTACAATGTTTAGAATGAATTTAGAACAGAAAGTTTTAGTGTGCAAAAGGTGAGTAAAAGTCCAGGAGAAGACTGGTATTTATAGGAGAAAATTTGGACAGCTGGAAGTCTACTGGAGCGGTGGCGGTCCCCTTAAATAGGGGGCGGTCCCCTTAATAATTAAGGGGGCCGCCTAGTAAAATTAAGGGGGCCGCCCCTTCTGTCCGTTGGCCAATTTTGTCCTTTTGTGGGGAAGGTTTTTCTGGAATATTTTAACTGATTTTGGTTAAAAATTTGAATTCATATTTTTATAAAAGTTTAAACATTTTTATTTAATGCCAAAAATGTTTTTCAAAAATATATAAAATGTTTTTGATGTTTTATAAAAAATCTAGTTATTAAGAAAATGTTCCTTTGATCATATAATGCATTAAGCATTAGTTCATTCATACCTTAAGTGATTTGAGTTGTAGAAATAGATATTTACAACTAAATACTTGTTTACGTCATAATTTTCCAATTAATGATTTTACATTTTGTGATTATCAAAACGTAGAGATATCGAAAAATATTAATAACGTGTTTAGGCATTATTTATATCAACAATCTCCCCCTTTTTGATGATTACAAAATCTAAACTCATTAAATCTAAAAATTAGTTTTTAGACAAGTATTTAGTGAGTTTACATCTATTTCTCCCCCTTTTTGTAGAATCAAAAAGGTTAAGCCGACAATTTTTAGAATCAAATATGTCGGGACGAAAACTCCCCCTTGATGTGTACTCCCCCTCGTTTGGGGCACCAAGGAAACGAGCTATGGAACGCTTGCGAGAAAAAAATTAGAAGCACAAGCATATATATAGCACAAATAATGAGCATGCATGAAAAATAAAGACATTCATAAAAATAAATGTTGTGTATAATTACACAACCATACATGAGTACAAGCATTCCTATACTAGCTAATAAGTCCAACTACATAATCATCCTAGGCAACATAATCTTCCATGGAGCTTGCTTACAAAATGGGTGGAAAATTTATTATTGAGTAAGCATTGCATGTGCTTACTTGGGTGACAATGGAGGTGGTGGTTGTGTAGTGGGTGAGGATGATGGTGGTGGTGGTTGAGGTTGGTTGGTAAGTATGTTTTCAAGTGATGAAAACCTATAGAATATCTTATCTCTAAGACCAAAGATTATGGTCCGGTTATGGATGCAACAAAGACAAGTGTCACCATGGGTTTCAAGTAGAGGCCAAGGTATGGGAAAAAATGGTTGTGGGTTTGGTGGAGATGAAAAGTGAGAATCAAGTGGTGTAATGGGTGATAAGGAAATGGCAAGTTGAGTGGATGGAGGTTCTTGAGTGGATGGTGGTGATGATATTTTTGGTGATGATGTTAGGTGAGTATGGATGTAGTCATTGATGGATGAAGTGGATGGAATGGAGGAAGATGAAGCTCCATGGGTAGAGGGTGTTTTTGATGGTGCATTAGGTGCACTTGGGGATGAATTTTGAGGTGGTGGTGATGGAGTTTTGATGTCATCTTGGGTGAGGTCAATGAAGAGTTGTTTTGGTGGTGTGATGACAAGTCTTTGCTTTCTTGGAGTCTTAGAGATGGATGATTTTGGTGACAACATGGTGGATGAAAATGGGTGTTTGATGAAGGTGATGGTTGATGAGGTGAAAGGTAATTGTAAGGAGGGTATTTATATTGTGAAAATGTGGTTGATTTAGGCAAATTGTGGAGGTTTTGTGGTAATATTCCAAGTCCAGCTCGTGCATTAAGGGTAATGGTAGCTGGGGCTAGGTAAAAGTGGTCACAAGATGCAAAAGGAAACAGTAAAATTTACTGTCCAGATGGCCGGTCCCCTTAATTGTTGGGCGGCCCCCTTAAAATTAAGGGGACCGCCTAAGGAATTAAGGGGGCCGCCCATCTGGTGATTTCCCAGGCGACCAAATTTGAAAAATTTCAGAAAAAGGTCATTTTTAGGGTGTTTTTGCAGCAAGTTCCATTTGGATTATGTATATTAAGAATGATTAAGTAATAACAAAAACTTATTAAAAATGGTTATATGTAAACTACTAAAATCATATTATAAGCATGTCATAAGCATATATCTTAATTAAACAAGAAAAGAAACAACACATTCATAGCAAACATATATAGAAAAGAAAGAAAAAACATTCATTAATTAAAAATGATTATGTGACAAACATAATCATTGTTACAACATACATAATGCTTAAAGCATACATTTGTTAGAGAATTCTAATTTGCCTAAGAAATCCATTTGACTTGCTTGAAAATGAAGGTGGTTTTTGAAATGAAGGACAAATGAAAGGGTGAGTAAATGGAATCAATGAAGGTATATGTTTGGGTGTGTGGAGGTTGTGGATGGTGATGGTGGAGACATTTGAGGTGGAGAGCTTGGAGTGGACCATGATGGATTAAGGTTTTGATGTTGTTCAATTGGGATATTGGATTTGTTCTAGTGAGAAGATACTCAATCCAAGTAAAGTGCTCATTAAGAGCAATGGTTTGTTGTTGAAGAAAGATGCAACAAGGACAATTTGACATGTTTCTCAACTTGGTTTTGGTTGTGGGGTGATGTGGGAGAGCTAGATGGAGGTTGATCAAGGTTTCTTTGGGCTAGGTGTAGAGCAAGAAGAGCACTAAGCTCATGAGCTTCCTTGAGTTCTTCAATGAACTTCAAGTGTTCGGATGAAGGTGTTGGTGGTAAAGTGTTATTGTTATGAGGAATGGATGTTTGCACATGTAACATAGGAGTAGCATGTGAATTGGTAGGAGGTGGTGGTGACACTCTTGGTGGTGGAGATGTTTGTGAACTTGGGTAATCATGAGTGGATGAAGATGGTGATGTGGATGAAGTGGATGTTCCAAGAGTGGTGAGTGTTTTTGATGAATAGGTGGGTTGAGTGTGGATGAGGTTTGGATTGAGGTTTTGGGAATGATCATAGGGAGATGAAGGGTTAGGAGTGGATGATTGGTTATGTGTTTGAACAACATCATTAGTTGGGGTATGGCAAGTTTCAAGCTTCCTTCTCCAAATTGGTCTCACCGAGATTTTGGCAACTCTTGAAGGTTTTGATTTTGGGTAGTTGGAGGATGACATGTTTGAGTGGATGATGTGAATGGGCATTTATGATGGGAAGGTGCATTTATAGTGAAGGAATGATGTGGTTTAGGAAGGTAAATTTTGGTGGGTGGTTTATGACAAAATGTGTTTGTGAATTTTGGGAAGTATGGAATAAAATGGGTTGGAAATTGAAAAAGGAAACAGTAATCCGGATCTCCAGATGGCCGGTCCCCTTAAATAGGGGCCGGTCCCCTTAATGATTAAGGGGGCCGCCTAGTTATTTAAGGGGGCCGCCCATCTGCTGACTTCCAGATTCCTGAAAATGGGTTTTTGGCAGAAATTTGTAGAAAAAGGTTGTGTTTTTTAGTTCAGTTTCAAGCAAGTCCAACTTCTTTTTGAGGCAATTTAAAATTTAATGACTCATGTATGCTAAGCACATTCAATTAAGCAATTTTAATTATCATGCAACCTACTCATTTACCAAGAAACATATATGTATATATGAACAAGAAGAACAACATATAATTACCAAGTAATTTATGCTATCATTATTATGACGATTAATTAGCTAGTTAATTAATCCCAACAAGTGTCTATGTGATGGGAAATTAGTGATAGCATGGATTTCTAGACTTGGATCAAGCATGATTTGAGTAAGTGTTTTTGGGCATTATTCAACAATGTTTGAGAAAAAAAAAAGGTTTTGTGAAAATTGTTTCAACAATGTAGATTCGAATTTGTTTCAAAGGTTTTTATAAGGATATAAAAATAGATTGTTACACTTTTTGGCTTTGATAAAAACATGTTTAGTAGAGAAGTGACAAAATCTTTTTGAAAGATTATTTTCCAAAATATGAAGATTTGCATGTATAAAACAAAATTTGAAAAAATTTCATGCTTGATTGATCAAGACTATTGTCTCATGCTATCTCTTTCAACGAATTATGCGATTTAAATGATAGTAATGACTAAATTTTATATGTTCAACAGAGAACACTTTATTTAATGCTTAGGAGGATTAACTTAAGGTTTTCTAGCTAATTAACAAGTAATATAACAACTAGTGTGAGGGCATAGCAACCTATCAAACTAAGCATATCTTAAGGCAATGAATATCATAACTATATGCAAGGAGTAACTACTCAGGAGAGTTTAAAAAGAAGACTTATCTCAGGTCCAGTATTTCTTCATGATATGAGGTAGTGAATAATAGATGAGTACCACTTCATTCCATCCTCATTTTTGTAGATTAAAAAGTCCTCATGCGCGTGTTTTGAATATGAGTAGGTTAACGCAAGATTGAGTATCATTTCATTTTGCGTTCATCACCTAATCAAATAAAACAACTTGGTACCCAGATTCTCATGGGTCCGAGATGGTTAGTTGGGGACATCCATTGCATTTATATGCACGTGGAGAAGATGTCACCAAGAAGTACAAGAATTCCTTGATAGTTTGTTTTGATGAACAAACAATGGATTTCTTATTTGGAGCTTTATCTAGTTTGCATTCGTCACATATCGGATGATGATCTTCTCCTTCGTCTGTGTCACTCCATGACATTGGATTAAGTTCACTTTGGAGTTGATCCATGTAGCCTTCGTCGTTAATACCTTCATTAACAACATTTGAACTAGTAGCACATGTATCTATTTTATCTAAGTGTTTATCTATTAATTTTTCTAAAATAAACAATTCATGTACAAGATCAAAATCCTCATCTTTGGCTTGACATTTTTCTTGATGAATGTTTAAGAGATTTTTCCAAATATCATTTGCCGTTTTACAGAAAGATAATTTTTCATTTTCAACTTTCGGCAAGGTTTTGTAAATAATTATTTTAGCTTCATTATTCTTGTTATAATCATTTTGAGTTTCAAAATCTGGTTTTGTTTGACTTTCAAAATTTGTTTTTGCTGGTTGAAAATCACCAATCGAAATGACATGCCAAAGATCCAGATCAATTGATTTCACATAATTTTCAAATTTATTTTTCCATTCAAGAAAAGTATAGTTTTCAAATAGTGGTGGTGTTTGCAAAAATTCCCCTTCTAAATATTTTTCGGATTCCATAGATCGTTTCAAGTTTTAAAATACAGTATATTTTAAAAATCTTGATTAACCTGGCTCTGATACCAATTGTGGAAAACTAGAAGGGGGGTTGAATAGTTTTACGTCTTTTTAATTTATGAAAAAACTTTTGTTTACTTTTTAAAACTTCGATTCTTTCTTATGTGAATTCAACTCTTGATCAATATGAACATATATAAGCAAATATAGATAAGTAATGCAAGTAAGATAAATATAATGAAATAAGAGAGAGAGATGGAAAGATCAAACCACAACACGGAGATTTATAGTGGTTCGGCTACAAGGACACCTTCCTTGCCCTACTCCACTCCTCGAGTCACCTACTCGAGAGTTTTCTTCACTATGTCAACAAACTCCCTTATGGCGGAGAAACCTTACACAACTTTAGCTTACACCGGCTTAACGACACAAAGCTAGATGTCGAGTCCTAATCGTAGCTAGAACCAATCTCACAACTTATACACAACTTCTACACGACTTAATCACGACTTCTTCACGACTTCTTCACAACGGCTTCACGACTTCTTCACGACTTCTTCTTCTTCACGACAACTTCACGACTACTTCTTCACAACTACTTCACAACTACTTATTCACAACTACTTCACAACTAATTTACAACACCACTACGTAATTACACTTTGATCTACTTATCACAACTACACAACACTTTACACAACAACACAATTGAATGAGGTAAGTAATAACACTTCTTCACTAGTTGAAGTAGAGTTCTTCTTTTGCACTTTTGGTGGTGGAAGCTTGGATCACTTAGAAACCAATGCTTAAGAAAATATGATCAAAGGATTTACAATGTTTAGAATGAATTTAGAACAGAAAGTTTTAGTGTGCAAAAGGTGAGTAAAAGTCCAGGAGAAGACTGGTATTTATAGGAGAAAATTTGGACAGCTGGAAGTCTACTGGAGCGGGGGCGGTCCCCTTAATAATTAAGGGGGCCGCCTAGTAAAATTAAGGGGGCCGCCCCTTCTGTCCGTTGGCCAATTTTATCCTTTTGTGGGGAAGGTTTTTCTGGAACATTTTAACTGATTTTGGTTAAAAATTTGAATTCATATTTTTATAAAAGATTAAACATTTTTATTTAACGCCAAAAATGTTTTTCAAAAATATATAAAATGTTTTTGATGTTTTATAAAAAATCTAGTTATTAAGAAAATGTTCCTTTGATCATATAATGCATTAAGCATTAGTTCATTCATACCTTAAGTGATTTGAGTTGTAGAAATAGATATTTACAACTAAATACTTGTTTACGTCATAATTTTCCGATTAATGATTTTACATTTTGTGATTATCAAAACGTAGAGATATCGAAAAATATTAATAACGTGTTTAGGCATTATTTATATCAACACATCATATAACTTTAATCTAATCACTAACCCATCTCCAATACCACTTAGCATTTATACTCGCATCCCATTACTATTTCTCTATCATACCTTCACATAATCACAAAATAAACATCGACACCAAACGAGGTGCAAGGCTAACTAACTATTCAAACACCCCAAGTCCTCCACGGACTTCTATCACATTCACAATAACACATAACACACATTCATCACTTATCATCCTTAAGCTCATCTATCATAACACATAATCCATCTTATTCTTAACTATTACTTTCTGCATTACTAACACTTACGTTGAAGGCTTCTACGAGTGGTTTAAGACTAGGCAACCTATAGTGGAAACCTAATTCACTTAAACCGAAGCTCTGATACCAAGTTGTAGCGCCCCGTACCCGTTTTGACTAAAATTTAAAACTTTTGACGCGGAAACGTTTGACTAAAGCATACATACGTTCACTCTTCGTTCAAAGACAAGAATCTATAACATTTAACCCTTTTAAAATTACTTACAAGAACATATACTCGAAAGCCTTTCAAAACATTTCACACAATTTATAACACAACCGAACAACCCTTCTGTGACCACCGATACGCCGTATCCTTTTGAGGGATACGCTGTATCACAACTGAGAGACCATGCGCCGTATCCACCTAAAGTGATACGCCGCATCACCTTAAACTTCTGATACGCCGTATCTAATATACTAGATACGCTGCATCGACCTTAAACTTCTGATACGCCGTATCTAATATACTAGATACGCCGCATCGACCAATTGAGACAGAACATCAGCAGGAAGACCTGCATAAACCCAATACTCATCCACAACTCAATACAACACTATAACTTGTATCAAAATACTCACTTTACATTTAAAACCATCACAAACTGTAATACGCAGCAATTGACCCGTTTACAACCCAAAATGGGTGATTCCCTACATAAACCTAACACCCATTTAACTTTACTTAAAACGCATAAAACGTGCTTTGACTCACCGTTAGACCACCAAATCGTTACCCGACCTTGACACGCTTTATACGACTCATAAAATAGACTCTCGGGGTACAACTTTGACTCGAGCTCGGTATTCTACCTAGCTCCTAATGCTTGTTATCTTCCAAATCCATTCCAACTCCTTATGCTACAAATCCAAGCCTTCCATTCCGCCGCGCTTAAGCCTACAAAAACATTAACCACTAAAAGAATAAGCTTACGCTTAGTAAGTAACCCGTCATAAAACATATATCATACACATATTCTCACATAAGCGTCATAATCGCATAAAAGCCTCTAAACTACCACATGCCACTCATGACGTACACAACTTCATGACATAACCACATTCATTCATCACAACCATAACCAACAACATACCTTAACTAGTCCAAAGCCGATAACTAACATACTCCTATCCAAGGTCACTAGCCATCCATCCTTAGCTCACAACCATACTAATCCAACTCTTGTACACTTATATCACCACAATCATACATGATAAATACATACATAACACATGTTTTAGGGAGAGTTACTTACCTTAGCTCCACGCTAAGCACATAATCAATATCATCAACATCATCATTATCCTCATAAGCATCCTATAACACATAATCATACATAACATATAATACATAATCATTAACTATAACCATGATTAATACAACCATAACTAACCTCTAAACACTTCTAATCATCATATAATCATATATTGATTATGTGATAATCAATCCCACCATTTACTAACTTAAACCCATTATAAACTCATCACATAATTATCATTACCTCTTAATTATCTTAAAACACCATTTACCCTTTAATCCCAAGTTAGGGTTTACAAACCCTAATTTCATAATTCATCAATTAAACACTAATTAAGCATCATGAACATCATACCTTATGTAAGAAACAAGCTATAGGCTTAACCCTTGAATTATTACCACTATACCATCATCATCTCATCACCAAATGCTCCATCATCTTCCCTCTCTTCTCTCTATCTCGACATCACAGGAACACCCAAGAATTGTGTGGAGATATCTAGAACCTAACACATATAAACTAGCTGAGAGGGCATTTCTGTCATTTCTGCTTATTTAAGGTCGATGCGCCGCATCTATATTTTAGATGCGCCGCATCTTATATACGCCGTATCTCCTTCTCCAATACGGCGCATGGACTATAACAAGCCGGTTCTACTTTCCATTCTACCATACGCCGCATGTAACTTCCTGGATGCGCCGCATCTAGGCCTCATCAGACATCCACTTAAAAGACTCAGCCACATATCCTTGGTGAAACATACTTAGGTTCGGGTCAACTTCATCTGGGGTGGGGCCTATTCGTATTCCAGGAAACGGGTCTAACATAGTGCAGTTGTGATCCTGCTGTTGGTGCAGAATCTGCTGCTAGTGTGAGAAGGCACTGCTAGTTGTAATACTAAGGTACTGCTAGTATGTGAAGGTACGGCTAGAAGGTACTGCTAGCAGTCTTAAGTACCTAAAGCAGTTATTATAACTGCTGTAACAGGTATAACTGTGAAACAGTTATTATGGATAACTATAAATCAGTTATTGTTGGTCTTATTTAAATAAGATGGTTTTATTCTTATTTAGGATGAAAAATGGGTATATAGCAAATTTGATACATCTGATATAGAGATGTAATTTGTCTATATGTGGTAACATGTTGAACTTTGGTACTATCAAGGTCAAGTTGATGTAAACAAAAGACTTTGTCATCTATGTCTGATATTAAGGACATGGGGGAGGTAGAAGTAATTCTGGTTATAAGAATTACTTGTGAGAGCAATGGTATCTTGATTTGTCAATCTCATTGTATTGGGAAGACATTTGAAGTAATTCAATTGTCTGGATTGTTCACTAGTTGGAACTCCCTTTATCCTAATATTAGGGTTATGCCTAACCAAGGTGATCATATATTTCAGCTTGAACATTCTAAGGCTATAGGATGTTTGATGTATGCTGTGATTAGCACTAGGCTTGATATAGCCTATTGTGTGGGAAAACTTAGTGGTTATACTAGTAACTCTAGCATACATCAGTCTTTTGTTATTGAAGGATTTACTGATGCAAGCTGAATGAGCAATTTAAAGGATCATTCTTATACAAGTAGATGGATATTTCTACTTGGTGGTAGTGTTATTGCTTGGTGTTTCGAGAAACACATTTGCATTACCTGTTCTACAATGGAATCTGTATTCTTGTTACTAACATGAGTTGGTAAGGAAGCTAATTAGCTAAGAAACATGATCTTTGAGATTTCATTATGGCCTAAAAATATATCACTTATATCTATCAGATATGATAGTGCTGGCTAAGGATTATAGTCAGGTGTATAATGAAAAGTCTAAACAGTTATATATTATACATAGCATGATTCATGAGCTCATCATGCACAGTGTGATATTTGTTGAATTTGTAAGATCAAAGTTTAATTCGACTGATTGTGTAACCGAAGGGTTATGAAGAGATCTCGTGAATAAATCAGTCGAAGGGATGGGTTTAAAGTCCATATTTAAATGTCCTTGTGACAAGATACCCAATTCCCACCTAGTATGATGCTAGGTGCTGAATTCAATGTGGAACACTCTTGCATGAGGATATTGGAACACATATTATTATCATCCCAAGGAATGTGTTCAGACTGCAAAGATAAAGGAGGTTGAAGTAAAACTTCTTAATAGTTCTTTGAAAAATTGTAGTGCAGGTGCAAGATCTAAAGAACTACCTATAAGAGTATGAAGTTTAGCCGCTTCAAGAAGCTTGGACTTGGCTTCGATATACTCTTTGAAGGATGGGACACAGGCTAGTAAAATATAGTGTCAAGTAAGAACATAAGATTTTAAACTTATGTGTACATTATTTTCGTGTATTCACTATGAGTTCCCAGGGTTCAATCCTTAGCGACACCCTGGTATTCGAATATTCGGAATGTGTAATGTACTAAGATGAAATTCAATCGTCTCGACATTTCATTTATGCATAAGTTTGTATTCATTGAGAATGTATTTAAGTTGATCAAGGATATCACTAAAATGGTGGAGGAATGTTGGATATTTTAGCGATATCAATGTTCCATAGTGATATTGGATTAACTTGTTCATTGGTTGATCTTAATATTCCAATTAATCGGGTTAGGTGATGCGGGAGTGCGGACTCGATTATGTATATTAAGATGGTTGCGTATTGACGGTTTGGTTTAATATTGTTATATTCAATATTGTGAAGTTAATTTTAATATTATGTATTTAATATTAAAAGTATATATATATTGAAAGTTGTATTTCAACTTTGAAATATATATATGTATGGAAGTTATTTTCCTTTGGCAAAATAAGTTCAAATAATGATGGGGTAACCGTCATTGTACAAAAGTTCATAACCGTCCATTTGAGTGATGTATATATACACACAAAAAGGAAGTTGAGGAGAAGATGATCAGTTTCTCTTTGGTTCATGCGCAAAGAAAAAAGGCAGTTCCTTTGTTCCTTTTGATACGCAAGGCAAACCATTGTTATATTTTGGTACAAGATTTCTCAATGAAAAAAGTCTAGTTCTTGAAATGGGAAACCAGTCTTATCCGTTCAAATATTTGTGTGTACCACCAAATAGTTTGTTCTGAAAGTGTTTACACGATTCTGGTTCCAATCCAAGATACAAATATATATATATATTGTTGATCACTGTTACAGGATTCACGAACAAGTAGATTACGATGTTCACGGGATCAAATCGGTACGTATTTATAGTATATCCCCTACACAATCCACGTAACCATATCCCTTGACACGCGGCTGAAGTTGCAGCCATGAACTCGGCTTCACAAGACGATAGAGCCACCGTGTTTTGCTTTTGTGAGCACCAAGTGATAGGTGATTTACCCAGATAAAATACGTGCCCAGTTGTGCTTCGACCATCATCTTGGTCCATAGCATAACTACTATCACTAAACCCCACCAACTCCTTGGTTTCTTCTTGGTTATATCGCACTCCAAAATTCAAACTACCTTGGATATACCGTAGTATTTGTTTTACAGCCGCCATATGTGATTGTAGGATATTCACTAACAAAGAAACACAAGTTTGGGACTAGAGTTTGGATCGAATGGTGATTTGTAGAGAGAGAGAAAGAGATGGAACCTTTGTAGAGAGAGAAACAAATGTGTATTAGCTTGATAAGCAAATGAGGTCCAACCCTTCCCATGGGTGGGGGAAGGGTGTATTTATAGTCCTTACATAATATGCCCCGAGTGGGCTGTGGAGCGAGCTGACAGTGGGTAAAGACCCGACCCACTCCACAAGATCTATAATAACTAATCTACTACTAATATTACTAGTAATACTACGAGCTATGATGTGCTAATAAGTCCTCGGGGTGACCGAGTCTTCAACTGAATATTTATATTCCTAACAATCTCCCCCTAAGGGAGGTCACCCCGGAAGTAATGTTCTGAATTCTAGCACTTCATCCTTGAGTCTTGAGTTCATAGCTCGTAGACCTTGATTCTTCTATGTCAAAAATCTTTGTGCCTTCAGCAGTGAACTTGCGATGACTGTTCTTTGTTTTGGATGATCTTTGAGTATTCTTTGAAGTTATCATCCAACATATGTCTTCAAGTCATCTTGTGGCTTCGTCATCATGAGAGGTTGTGATCTTGGAGCCTTCTTTGAGATCATCAGCCACCATAAATCTCTGAGCTCATCCATTGTAGTAATGCCTCCATGTGATTTGTTGTGACTGTTGGACTCGCATGCTCACACCTTTTTGGATCATGATATGTACCATCAGAGTTGCGGAAGCTATGTTGTATGTCTTTTAGCTATCATGATGTCTTTAATAATGAGTTGGAAGTGTGAGCATGGAGTGTGGATTGACTCGTCTCATACTGGAATCAGGAACCACCATCACCCTCTTTATATGTACCTGAAATAAAACAGTTAGCAATAAAGTTGGAGAACGAATATGGCTTTGTCATTCATTCGGTGTGGTTGGATTAACCTTCGGTTCCGTGAGGACCGACCTGTGATCAGGTAGAATTCCCTTTAAAGAGAATTCCCCTTGACAGGAATTTCCAGCTTGTTGTAAAGACTCATTCAATGAACTAACATTGGACTCGTCTTACAAGCATGTTCTCATACCGGAACGTCTCAAAGCAGACAACACGGTTGAGTGAATCAGTGAATTGAATACCCACTGATTGATGAGAAATTGATTAGAAAAATCACTCGCGTGTTACTAGATAAACAATTTTTATGTAACACGACGAGGGTTTTACACATTAAATCACATTTCTGCCATAAATACTTTTGTTTGAAAATTTTCACAATCAATGTGCTCGAAACTTTGTTGGTGAGCACATTGAAAGGTTTTCCAAAAGTATCTGTCAATCCATATCCTGGAACAGGTTTGATTCAAATTTGAATCGCCCCATCGTTTCTTTCCAGTTGTCACAAGCTTGATCCATGAAGGATCTCACATGTCACCCACCAAGAGCTTGTTTGATGTTGGCTCTAGAAGGATTTCCATCTTCATTGTGAATACTTTACGTATCACTCGGATGTTCTGGCAATACCACAAGGATAATGCGTAGGACTCTTCATGTATATTTTCTTGCTTTTCACGGTGTATGAAACAGCAAGCATATTGGAAATGTGTCCTACTGAGATTTATTGATGATCTCTGGGCTCTAGACTCAATAGTACGTTTTGATTTAGTGATCGGAGGCTGGAGAAGACTGCCACCTTTTCAATATCATCCAACTCGGAGTGAGAGAGACGATAGCAATGAATTGATCTCCGTGACAAGTGAAACAAGAGTCCTTTGAGGGACCTTGAATGGCTAGGGAGGGTTGTGCAGCGTATCACTGGGTCCATGATACTTTGTCTTCAATGTCAGCAATCAACTAAGTGATTCTGACAGCATATGTATTGACCCGGTTTCTGCCTAAAGTGTAAGGAGGTCTTCTTTCTTTTCACCCTTTATCTTTACATTTCTTTTTCATTCTTCAACCCCTTCAGCGCTTACCGAGACTTCATTACTAGCACCTTGTTGGGTTTGTTCCAGTACTAGCTCCATCTCAGTCGGCACTTTTCCCTTATTCACTTTTCTCCTTTTTAATCATTCCTAAGGACTTTTATTCTAACTAGAGGATTGTCTCTGGGAAGATCCCTCCGGTTCTGGCTGGATCATGGGAACTAATACCTAACCTTACCATCCTTATAACTCCAATACATAAAGTAAAATGGTCGGTCCTTGGTATTCTTTCACAATAGCCATCACAAATCATTTGCTCCCCCTCAATATGTGCATCGATATACGAAAAGGTTTAGCACATATGGGAGAGCCTACACTTGAGTTTCAAAGGATCACATTTTATATCAGAATTTCATATTTAAGTCACATTCTCTCCCCCGATCAAAAATTTCAAACCATTTGAGATTTGTGATCCCAATTGATTTAAATATGTTTAGAAAATTTGGGAGAAAATGTGGTCAGGTTTAATATATTCTGATTACGAAGCATACAATGCTCCCCCTCAAACCAAGAGAGAGTGTCACTGCTGATGTTGCACAATGTTTAAAAAGGTGTCAAAATTTTGAATAAATAAACTCCCCCTCAATTAATGACCCGTTTTCTATTTAAAGAGCTGTAGTCATTCAATTGAGTGATAAGTATTTGTGAAATTTAAGTCCAGTTACCACCTTGTGAAACACCAAAACTCTCTTGAAGAATCATAGAACTGAAAGAGTTCATGGTGCAAAGAAGACTTCTCTTCTTGTACAAGAAATGATGCACTGAATCGTACATCAGTTCGAAGAAACATGGATATAAAGTAATCCATGCCTAGGTGAACATCACCCAGTTGGAGGAACAGCTGTCTTTTTGGCGACATGCTTTCCCCATTGTAAAGCGCGGGTTGCAGTATGAAGTAACTGCAAGCCATTTAGACATGTTTTAACCAGTTAGTATAACTTCTGCTCGAGCTTCATTTAAAGTCCCGTGTCATTATTGAATGACATTTCTAAGACCGTAAATGTTATCGATAAACAGAAGACATGCCTAGATGAAACTATTTTTGGTATTTTCTAATTTTCTGATTTTTATGGTTTTTTTTTTTTTTTTTTTTTTTTTTTTTTTTTTTTTTTTAAGTTTCTCTATTTACAATTATCTGTTTTTATAATTTTCTATTTACAGTTTGGTATAAAATATGTACAAACAATATGTTTCAATTTAAGACGATGATAACATGAATACCAAAATGAGGATACTTTCAGTATGTGGTAGACATCTGTAGTCAACATCTCTTAAACTTTCACCACCAAAGCTTTCAAGGCTCCTGAATAATTGACTGAACTTGAGCCTTCTCAATGTGAAGCTTTGATAGCTTCCCCCCAAACCGACAATCTTCCTTTTGAGCAGTTTCAAAGCTCTCTTTCAATCTTACGCAAGGTAAGTGTACAGCGAAAACCGTAGCAAACCCCATTAAATATTGCTGCTCCTTTTAAGAATAACCGTTGAGATTCTTCGATCGGGGGATCAAGTAGATCAGTAACGAATCATCTCACACTTGAATAATTCTTCTCACATTACTTCCCGCTGAAGACTGAAGAAACGCATACCAACAGTATCCAGAGACCACTTCCCCCAAGTATTTGAAGTGATGCAGTCAGTCTCATTATATGAAGCTCAAGAACCCTAAGTACACACTCAATCCCATAAATGAAGTCGAAAACGCATCATCAAGATCAATTAAGACCCGAAAATCCCCTTTTCTCCCTTCAGGAAATCGCAGATGAGAGTTGTTACACCAAGTTCAACTAAGTCCCGAGTGTAAGCAATTTATCCCGTATGTAGTCGACATGATAACACCAAGACAGTACCATAAAAGCTACTGAGTACCGGATGTACACATTTCCTTCAGTAGGATACCGACTAACCATAGGAACCATCATACAATTGTGTACCTCTTTTATCATCCGAAACTGACTTTCTCTTCCCCCACGTAGTTGGAATGATATACCAAAGGAACGAGTTAAAACACTAATTTTCTTTGCAGTTATGACATTTGACTTCCCGGAATAACTTCAATTAAGAAGATACTGAGTACCGGATGTACACATTTCCTTCAGTAGGATACCGACTAACCATAGGAACCATCATACAATTGTGTACCTCTTTTATCATCCGAAACTGACTTTCTCTTCCCCCACGTAGTTGGAATGATACACCAAAGGAACGAGTTAAAACACTGATTTTCTCTACGGTTATGACATTTGTCTTCCCGGAATAACTTCAATTAAGAAGATGTATAAAGTTCATCATGTGTACTCATTGTGCATTCAGATGTATGTCTCCTTCCCCCTTGCTGGTTTTGATACCTCAGAATCAACAACACATTTTACGAACATATTCTTGAAATCTTGTGAGAAGAACAAATTAGGCTCAAGTAGATCTAGTGAGAATTAACCGCTGCCGAAACCGTCTCTGACTATCTTTATCAACCCTTAAGTAGGCTAATCGAAGTGATAACTGATGGAGCAAACCCGATATACCAAACTTGAACCTGAAGATAGAATTCCCCATTCTTGTGACTTACGCTTGCACTAATGTTGGAAGAACAGTGTAGAGAGATAGTGCTCCAAGCAAATCTCTAAGTACTCAATACCCAACCAAGGTATGAGACATTAACACCTCTTACGATTATCCACAACGTCATCGGCGTGTGACACTGAGTACTACAACGTAACTCCTTTAAGTGATAGTTACCCCGAGTGCTGGTAACTAGATAACCTAAGTCTTCAACTTAAATCTTAAGCACGAGCAAGTTATCATTGAAGGTCATGCATCCAACCAACCCCGACTTCAAGATAGAGTAAGATCACGCCTTTGAGAAAGTCAACTTCAACCCCAAATAAGTGATACCTGATCAATTCCGTAGTCACAATTAGATGCCCAACAAGTGATTGTTCACACTTCTCCCCCTCAAAAATTGCATATGAGAATGCCATTTTTGATTGAACAAGTGCATATGAGGTTGATCCACTGTTCACACTTCTCCCCCTCAAAAATTGCATTTGAAGTTGCCATTTTTGATCGAATGAATAAACGTCCAACCTGTGATGGAAGTAGATCCACTGGATGTCTGAACGAGCATGGAGCAAGTATGAAGCCTTTTAATGAGAATAGTCAGAAACAAGAAGAGTCGTATGACCATTTCGCAAATATCAATCACCATGTAGTTTATTCACCCTTCTCCCCCTCAAAAATTGCATATGACGACCAACTGCCATTTTTGATAGAGCAGGTGAATAAGAATATACTCCAATGTACGTTTATCCCCTTTGGCAACTGAATGAGCATTTGAAGAACATGAAGCTTGATGAGAATGGTCATAAATAAGAAGATTCCTCTTCTTCCGAAGATAAAGCGCACTCAAGCGTACGCCTTTCTTTTCTTTGATGAACGGGGCCTGAAGAGATGTCAGCAGACGCCATAATGAAAACATTGAGACCCGAGGCTTGAACTGCAGTGTTCAAAAGTCATAGTCGATGAAGAACGAGGCCTGCACTGATGTGTACAGACGTCATAATGATTCCCCTCATATGTTGTGAGCAGCCTGTGTCCAAATGTCAAAGGACGATCCGTACGACCTGCATTTGAAAACAGACGAACGAAGAGAATTTGGAGAGTCGGATCCCCAATTTAGGTTGGGTTCCAGTTGGTTAGTGCAAACAATCTTTGGGGCTGCTGAAACCATAGGTGCCTTGGTTTTAACAATAGGGGCAACACTAGTAGATGCAATGGACCTAGTTAAGGGACATTGTGTATCCAAAGGGATAACTCTACCAGTAGGCTTCCATTCCTTAACAGGCACTACTCTAGGAATTGTAATCCTTGTTAAAGGGCAATGTTCCCCTAGTGTGAATGTTCGGCCCGTGGGCTTCCACTGAAAGCCCACATTGGTAAACATTTTCCCTGTAGGTTTCCAAGATTGCTTCATTTGTCTAGCTCTCCAAACTTTCCTAACTGGGGGTTTTTTTGATGATTTCAGAAATTTCATAACACATTTATCATGATTACACGAAATTATGCATTCATTACATGTTTTGCAAAGTGAATTTGGATTCGAATTATGATTCCTTTTGTTCAAATCTAACTTGTTGTTTCTCATGTGGTCTTCTACTTTCCTTTTAGGAACACTTTTAGCTAGTGAAATCCTAGAATTCTTTATGTTTCTCCTAGGTTTTGACTCGCTAGCTTTAGTGTCACTATTAACTCCTGTAGAAGGACTGATGGGAATCTTAGTCTTTTTCACTTCTAGTTGCTGAACATGTTTTGATGTGTTGGGATCTGAAGTTTCCAAGGATACCTCAAAGGTTACATGCTTGTTCTTAATTGTGGATGATGCTGCAACTATTCTATCTCTTTGGTTGTGAGACTTAGGGCCCGTGCCAATGGCATATTCTAACTGTTCCTGGATCCTTTTTGTGAGGACGCAGGCATAACCTACTGCCTTATCGAGTGGTTTTCCTATTCTGTCCTCTTCCACAACCTCACGAAGAGTGTCAAGTCCATCCCTAAGGTGACAGAGGTACATTTGATGGACAGGTCTGTTGTTTCTCATGGGAAATGGAATAGGCCTCACATCAACATCGTACATTTTACAAGCAGAAACCTTTGATGCAACACAATTACAGAATGTACTTGGCATTTTTCCTTTCACCTGAGTCTTAAGATTCTCAATTTCATTTAGCAAAGAAGTTATCTTTTCATTATGACTATTTCTTGTAACTTTGATTGAGTCATATAACTCTTTGTAATGCTGTTTAATCTTAGAATTTTCTTCTCGAAAACACTCATTTTCATAATGTAACTTGTTGATGGTGTTTTGATACTGAAAATTCTGAGAATCTGAAGACGAAGGTTTATTGGTGCCATATACATCACACTTGTTGGATTTCAATTGGGCAATTTGGGCCCTCAACAGTCGAATCGTGTTTGTGTGAGCTTGAATTTTTTCATCACGTTTGCTTAATTCAAAATATGTATCAAACTCAGGAGCATCCAAGGATGTCTTGACATTTGATATTTTGCATTTTTCTTCTAAGTGTTGATGTTTGAGTTGCAACTTCTGATAATCAACCTCTAGTTTTGAAAAACATTTAACCATGTTATCATGGTCATCATTTTGAATTTTTTCAAGCAATTTCAAATTCTCCCCCTCAAGCTCAACAACACGATTCTGGGTAACATCTAAGGCAATAGCATACTCATGAAATTGACAAGTAGATAATGCAGAATCAGTAGCAGTATAAAACACATCTTGCTCAATACATCTAGCAATCAAGTTGTCATTGGCGATGAGTATGTTTTTCCTTTCAATCTCACGACTCTTAAGTTCTATTGCACATTGAGCTACCTCATTTTCCATATCTTTAAACACTACTTTCATTTCATTTATTTCGGTTTTAAGGGCAGTTTGCATCCCTTCAAAATGTTCTTTAAGTAGTTTAAAGAATGGCATGACCTCAGTCAAGTAACACCTTTTTGCATGCTCAAAACACCTTTCCCCCTCAGTAATTCCTGTTGGTGTGATTCTCTTCTTACATGTTTTATCAAAATCAGCAAATAGTTGCCAAAGCACGTATAAGCTAATAAATGTCTTACATTCAGTAGGAAGAGTTAAAGGAACTAAGTGTCTAGGTGTATTGGGAGGATACACCGTCGCAGCAGCAATTTTCCTAAGGGATGGGGTTTTGGCTTTAAGTTTTTCTTCCTTAAGTTTTTCATTATCTTGTTTCCAGAATATCTGTTCAGGTGTTAACTTCTTTTGAGGAGCAAACACAGTCAAACAATTTTCCTCACTATAGTCATGGAGCTTGACTATTATTCGTCTGGCTATGCACTCGGGATCCCTCATTTTCTCATTCATTCTTTCCCTTGTTCTCTCACTTATCTCATCCTCCTCTTTAGTGTAGATATGCTCAGGCGGGTCATGATTAGGCATAAACATCACATTGGAATCATTTAATGCAGGTTGGGCTACCTTAGCAATCTCATGAATAGCTATTTTAGATTCACCTACATTGCTTTCACTATGCTTGTCACTTAACTTTCTGTGCTTATAAATCATTTGGGTAGTCTGTCTGGTTTGGTCTTGTGTGTACAACTTATCTTCAAGCTTATTCTTTAAGGTTTTGAGTCTAGAAAAATCATTTAAGAGTTCCTTTTCTTTTTCTTTGAATTCTAGCTTAAGTGTAGTTATACAATTTTGTACTTCCTGTTTCTGTTTGACAGACTGTTCTAGCTGATTTTTCAAAGAAATCAACTCTTGTTTAAATGTTTCTTCTCTTACTCTAGACTCTTTAATAAGTGTACTCATTTGACCTTCTAATTTCTGCTCACGTTCATTAAGTTCAAACTTAGCACACTGTTCATACATGGCTACTTGTTCCTTATAGATGTTTAGTCTAGTGATCAAGTTATCATCAGGGACAAACACAGTGTTCTCATGCAGCACATAATCATCATTTAGAACAGAAGATGCACAACTAGGTACAACAGACGCTTCGTTGTGATTCACATATTGTTCATATGGGAAAACATCGCTATTTCCCATATAAGCAATATCTGACTCAACAACGTTTGTCTGTTGTACTTTGTCGGGAATCTTTTGTTCATGCAACACATTATCATTATTAATGACAGAAGATACCCCATTAGGTTCAGCCGACGCTTCGTTGTGTTTCTCATGTTGCACGTTGTTCCTAGCAGTATCTGACTCCCCAACATTTGTCAGTGGCTGATGAAGCTTGTTTTCTTGAGAATTCGGGCACACAAAGTCTCTATTGGCACCAACATAGTCAAACACGTTTATCTGTCGAACATCTTTGGGAATCTTTTGTTTGTCAATCATGTTGTACAATCTGAGTATCTCTGATATAGCAGAATCTGAAGTATTTGACATGATATTAACGTGCACGGGATTTTACAATTCTATGATTTAAACCGAGAAATAGATTCTTTCGCGGGGTTTTACAAAATCAAGAATAAACCGTGAAATGATGCTTGATATGTGTTATGATGAAGGTCTGGTAGACTTGTTGATCTGATTGGTATGGTTGTTGCAAGTTATTATGGCGAAATTTTGGTCTGAAAAACTTAAAACCTCAATAACTTCTTTCTGGAGCGATTTCAGGCTTCAAAAGTTGGGTTGAATGAATAAATTGATTCAACGTGTCCTTCTCCTCGGTCTCACGGTCGTTTTGACAGGTCGTGGGCTGAAAACGGAGTTACGGTTCAAAAGTTATAGCCGTTTGAAGTTTTGACGTAAAAAGTCAACTTTGGTCAAATATGACAAATCGCTACAGACAAATCGCCACAGACAAATCGCCACAGACAAATCGCCACAGACAAATCGCCACAGACAAATTGCCAAAGACAAATCGCCACAGACAAATTCCACAGACAAATAGCCACAGACAAATCGCCACAGAAAAATCGCCACAGTCAAATTACCACGGACAAATAGCCACAGACAAATCGCCACATATAAATCACCACAGACAAATCGTCAGAGACAAATCGCCACAGACAAATCGCCACAGTCGCTACAGGACAGAACAGTCACTATCAGAGACAAATCGCCAGACACTAAATGCCAGACAAGTCACTATCGTAGCCGTTTGTCGTTTTTTGCCAAATCTGGTAAAGGGACAAATCGCTATCTCGAGAAAACACAAATGGCTACTTTTTCTTTCCAGCCAGACACAAATGGCCACAAAGAATGTCTTAACGAGGGACAAATCGCCACTAAGAACACTAACCTTTTAACCTTCGAATCTTCCAAAAATCACCACACCAAGCCTAGATCTGTGATTCCAAACACTAAACACTACTCCTATGTAATCCCTAAGCTATAAAGTACAAGATTTAACAACTTTTAACCACTAAACAAAGCTTAAAATGGAATTTTAAGAACAAAACTTTTCGAACCAAAAACCACCCCAATCTACACGAATCTGTGAATATCAACACACATGGACCTAACCATGGCTCTTGATACCAATTGTAGGATATTCACTAACAAAGAAACACAAGTTTGGGACTAGAGTTTGGATCGAATGGTGATTTGTAGAGAGAGAAAGAGATGGAACCTTTGTAGAGAGAGAAACAAATGTGTATTAGCTTGATAAGCAAATGAGGTCCAACCCTTCCCATGGGTGGGAAGGGTGTATTTATAGTCCTTACATAATATGCCCCGAGTGGGCTGTGGAGCGAGCTGACAGTGGGTAAAGACCCGACCCACTCCACAAGATCTATAATAACTAATCTACTACTAATATTACTAGTAATACTACGAGCTATGATGTGCTAATAAGTCCTCGGGGTGACCGAGTCTTCAACTGAATATTTATATTCCTAACAGTGATTCTTTTGGTTCTTGCATGTAACGACTAACCAAACCAACAGAATAAGATAAATCGGGTCGTGTGTGTAGCAAATACCTTAGACAACCAACTCGTCGCCTATACAATGTTGCATCAACTGGTTTTCCTTCCTTATCCAAGCTTAACTTGACTCCAGGTTCTAATGGACATTGAGTAGAATTCGATTCATGTATTCCAACATCTTTTAATATCTTCAATGCATAGCCCACTTGACTTATTGAGATACTCGAATCCTCTTGCTTTACTTCAATGCCAATATAATAGCTCAATTTTCCCAAATCACTCATCTCGAACCTCTCTTGCATTTGTTTCTTGAATTCACCAATTTCGCCAAGCCTCGAACCGGTTACCAAGAGATCATCTACATAGACCGCAATAATCAAGATTGACTTGTTTGTCTTCTTCACATACACCGCTTGTTCGTGTTGGCATCGTTTGAACGACATTTGCTTAAGTACTCTATCAAGTTTTGTATTCCACGCCCTCGGGGCTTGTTTAAGTCCATAGAGCGCCTTTTTCAACTTGTAGATTTTCCTTTCTTCTCCTTTCTTCACAAACCCCTCCGGTTGTGTAACAAACACTTGCTCTTCTAATTCTCCATGTAGAAAAGCTGACTTTACATCCAGATGATGTAATTCCCATGCTTCTTTTGCGGCCAATGAGATTAACAAACGCACCGTTTCAATCCGTGCTACGGGCGCGAATACCTCGTCATAGTCAATTCCTTCCTTTTGAACATAACCCTTTGCTACTACACGGGCTTTATATTTATTAATTGAACCATCCGGATTTCTCTTAATTTTGAACACCCACTTTAGTCCAATGGGTTTAACATTAACCGGGGGATCAACTAACTCCCATGTATCATTCTTCTTGATCGACTCAATCTCTTGCTTCATAGCAAACATCCACTTGCTTGAGACTTTTGCTTCTTGAAACGTTCTTGGTTCATCATCTTCTATTAAAAGCAGATTCTGATCTTCATTAACAGCTGAGGTTCTCGAACTGGACCCCAATATGAAGTCATTAAATCTGGTTGGCATAGTTGAAACCCTCGAAGAACGCCTCAAAGCTGATTGAGTTTCTGTCGTTTGAACTGGGTCAGGTTCATTCCCAGCCTCGATTGGGTTAGGGTGTTCATCAATGACCAGCTGATCTTCATGATTATCATGCTGATTTTCAGCTTCTTGATGATCCTCAACAACCTCTACTTCATCGGCCACACCTGGGTTCACAAATCCGCAACCCGTATCAATAGAACCATGCCATTCTATGACAAACATACCTGGGTTTAGCTCGTGTGTTTCGCTTCCAGCAACATACTTCCAGCCAAGTTCCTCATTAAACTCCACATCACGACATACCACTACCTTTTTTAGTCTTGGATTGAACAATCGAAAACCTTTAGTTCCCGGCTCGTTTCCGATATAAATGAGTCGTGTTGACCTGTCGTCTAACTTAGGTAAATATGGCCTTGTTCCCGTTGCATAAGCTACACATCCAAATACCCGCAAACCCTCCAATTTAGGCTTCTTTCCTTTGAAAGCCTCGTATGGTGTTTGATTAACTAGAGCTCGAGTTGAAACTCTATTAATCAAAAACGTGGCATGTCTTACTCCTTCAACCCACATATAGTTTGGTACGTCTCGTGCTTTCAAGATGCTTCTAATCATTCCCATGAGAGTACGGTTTCGCCTCTCCACTACTCCATTCTGTTGCGGTGTGTAGGGAGTGGTTAAATGTCTTGTTATACCCTCGTTTTCGAAGAAGTTGGTAAATTCTCTTGAAGTGAATTCACCTCCTCTATCGGTCCTTAGGGTTATAATCTTCTTTTCCGCCTTCCTCTCGACTAAAGCTTTGAACTTCTTGAAATATTCAAATGCCTCTCCTTTTTCCTTCAAGGCAAAAGTCCACATAAACCGTGAAAAGTCATCAATTAAAACGAATACGTACCTGTTTCCCGCTATGGATGATGGAGAAATCGGTCCACATAGGTCGGCATGTATCAGTTGAAGAGAATGTGTTGCCCTAAATTTTGTTGCCTTAGGAAACGCCTTCTTGGTTTGTTTTCCTACCAAGCAAGATTCACACAACTTGTTCTCTTGATGAATTATTGGCAAATTTTCAACCATGCCCTTCCTTGCCATTAATTCCATTGTCTCGAAATTAATGTGACCCATCCTAGCATGCCATAACCAAGCATCATCTTCCATCTTTGCTTTAAGACACACCGGACTTCCAACTTGGAGCTTTATTTTGTAGAGCCTATTGCTCGTTCTAGGAACCTTCATCAGAAGCTTACCATCCGAGTCACGCATGGTGAGATAACTACCTCTCATACGAATGTCACATCCGCCTTCAGTAGCTTGCCCAAGACTAATGATATTGCTTTTTAGCTCGGGTAGATAATATACTCCAGTGATCAATCGTTGCTCGCCCGTTTTCCCTTCAATGATTATCGAACCCTTCCCTTTTATCTCGATGTAGGAGTTATCACCAAACTTCACTCTGCCGGAGATATTCTCATTCAACTCCGAAAAGTATTCTCGGATCCCCGTCATGTGATTACTTGCTCCATTATCTAAATACCAAGTGTCCTCCTCGTTTGGCTTAGTATTCAATTGGTTTGGGATAATCTTTTCTTCATTCAAGAATACGACTTCTTGAACGCTCTTCATCATAAAAAGTGTCGGGTCATCATCATCCTCCTTTTTCAGAAGGTTTGCTTCATGCTTTTGCTTCTATTCACGTCGTTCAGGGCAATTAGAAGCAAAGTGACCATATTCGTCACATCTGAAGCATTGAATCTTTGAAAGGTCTCGGCCCTTGTTCTTCTTTTGGTCCGTATTATTCCCGGTGTTGTTTTGGTTTCCTCGGTTGTGGTTATTGGCTTGACCACTACCTTTTTTATTTTGACCTTTTCCGTTGCCACCAAAGGAGTTCCTTCCTCGACCTTTCTCAGCCTTGTTCTTGTCAGATCTTTCAGCCCTTCCGAACATCAACTTGCCTTGATCTTCAGAAGTGGTGTCAACCCCCTTCATTCTACCCTCGAATGCTTTCAATCTTCCAATAGCTTCTTGAAAAGACATAGTATTCAAGTCAGCAAATTGTTCAATTGAGGCAACAATTGCAACAAACTTATCTGGTACGGATGCAAGTAGCTTCTTAACTAGTTTCTTGTCTTCATAAACTGTTCCCAAGCTATTTACTTCAGTTACAATTTTGCCCATCCTAGCCGCGAAGTCATCAACTGACTCGTTTGGCTTCATCTTTAGAGCTTCAAATTCAGTCTCTAAAGTTTGCAACCTTGCTTCTCGAACACGATCAACACCCACGTACCTGGTCTTTAAAGCTCCCCAGATTTCTTTGGCCGTGTTGAATTGTGATACTTGAAAAACAAGTTCTTCTGGAATCGCCTGGAAAAGTAACGCCACCGCCATATGATCTTGCTTATCATCGACTGGTGTTCCCTCCTTTGGTTCCAGTGCATCGAGTATTCCATGGACTCGGAATACTGCTTTAACTCTTATTGCCCAGATGTTATAATTCGTCGCTGTTAACATCGGACATTGAAGAGTGGCTTTGGTATCTTGGACAGCAGGTCGACTGGTCTGACCTTCTGCCATCGTCCTTCTACGCCTTCTGTGATAAGTTACAGGTGTAACTAGTTGTTGATCTCCTTCCAGCGCCTTAATTAGTGAACCTTGGCTTCACCTTCCAGCGCCTCAAGTAGCGGAACCTGGCTCTTGATACCAATTCAAGATCGCAGGTGTGTTATTCACAGAATCAATAACACACGATTACTGGAAGAACACACGCAAACAACTGCTGTTAACAGGTTGCTAACTCGCAGCAATAAGAAGACAGAAAAACTGGAAACAAAGATCACAACAATAACTGAAATTGGCTTTTCAATTAACAGAGAAATATTTGCTCAAAAACTCTGATGTTTTTTTCATGCTCTACCACAAGCTTGGTAGGTCATGTATTTATAGAGGTTGGAACATGCTTACCAATCCTTCTACAAGTACAACTCGAATTCCCTAATTATATCCTAAACCGACTAGAACTAAAGAATCCTAATTAGAGTACAACTGTGCTACAGTAACCGACGTGCTACAGTAACCGACTGACCCATTGGCTTGGTTATTGTTGGTTCAGCTGCTGCCCATGGGCTCGGGTCAGACAATTAGACCAACATCGTTCTGATTAGTTTCAGTTTCTACGTTTAGTTTGATCTTCGTTTTGATGGTTATAATAACTTGGACAATTGGTTAGTAGTTTGATTGTTTAGTTGCATATTCATGATGATTGAAATTTTTGGTTCCGAGTTTCTTTAAGTGATTGAGGCAAAATTATCCATATGGTGAATTACCTTATCATCGATTACAATTGCATGTCTTTTTCAACTTTTAGTTAACTGTAATACGAATATACGAATGGTCTATGTTTTCAGCTGCAAGCCGGGCAGCATAATGTCAAAATTGTGTAACTGCGATGGTCATATGGCCTTTGTTACATCCGCTCTCCAAGAAGAGGACTTCTTTTATGTGGTCCGAGTAAGTAAATTCTACATTAGTGTATTGGTTGCTAATCTCAACCACTACTTATAAACGGGTCGATTTGGGATATTATCTGTAGTGGGTCAAACGGGTAAAGTCAAACAACCTAGTCTATATTTGTCTTCAGTAATGGGTTATTTCAAGTTTAGTTGAATTTTATACTTTTTAGTTTTGTTTAATGGACGAATGGACGAATGAACGAAATGAAGTCTAGTGGGAGAAGTAAAAGTGACTAGTAGCCCAGCAGGTGACATATAACTACTAAGGATCGTGGTCCAAGTGGAAAAGTCATATCTGGTATTCACGTTAGGCTACTGCTCAGTGGCGGATCTTGAAGTTTTTAGTGGAGGGGGCCGGAAATTTTTTTGTCCTATCGTTATATTAGGGTCTTCTAATTCGGGGGGGCCAACTTAATAAATATAAATTTTTTCGGACGAAATACGGATAAATTAGCACTCATCCGAGCCGCAGGAACGTGTACATAAGGAATACGAGAATTTCCACCTTCCTGCTGATTCGAGGTTGTTCAATATACTTAACTTTGCAATTGATGATGCAATCTTGGAGGAGAAAATTATTGATTGTTGGATAAATCTAAAGAGTGGGAAATATCGAGGCTAGGATATGATAAGAGAAGATGGTTCAGTTGTACCAAAGTTATGAAAGCAGAAAGTACTATGTTTTCATTAACTTCATTGGCTTTAACTCCGATAGTGTTAGCAGCAGATTCCACTTTTAGCATATCACCGGCTAGTCACCAAGTGGCACAATACCTTTTCTCCTATAAGAATTGATAACCTGCAGACACCAATTGGACTTATTCATTTAGCATAATCATAACTGGAAATTCTATACACAGAACTTTGCAAAGGACTAAATACATAAATGACGCACCGGAGTGCTAGAGGGGAGCAACTTCAAGTCATTTTAGCGAAAACGGGTCAAGTTGGGTTATGTTTTATTGACGATGGGTCAAGCGATTCAAAGGTGTACCAATGTATATTCAGGTGTTTACCGCTCACTCAATATTTACTAAGTACTGGATCAATAATGCTTTAATAGTTTTTGAAATCATGTTTATTACTAGCAGTTTTTAATGAAATTCAAAAGACCATGAGTAAAAAAGTTAAGCCTGGTCAAACTGAACCTTGTCTGACCCGTCATATAATTTTACCCATTTTGAAAAATTACCAAACATAGAAGTATTGTCAATAATTCCAGCAATACACAAGGCTTGGTAGCTTTATCATGTAGACAAACTTTGCAGTAACTGTATGTAACAACATCGCAGCACTGTGTTGAAACAAAGAGTAATTTAGCTGAATCAGATTTTAGTAGTAGTAAATGGGAATTGGGAAGGCAACATACCAGTTCAGTCTGTTCGTAGAACGCCTCCAGCCTTGATTTCAGAACTGCCTGTCATCTTCATGTTGAATCAGAACTGTTTGTGCCACATGGCGAATAATGATGTGCTAAACGTAGTTATTTCTGCAAAAACTTCTTTCGGAATTCAAGCCAAGGAAACTACGGAAACCGTATTCGTTTTAAGCAGGCATAATTCTATGCAACTGAACCTTTCTTCTTTGCAATTAGTGTAATGTTTTGTTGCTCCAAGACAAGTGGGTGTTGGGTTTATCCCACATCGCTTGGGTAGTGGAAGTTGAGAACGAGGCAGGTTGTATATAAAGAACAAGCTGCGTTAGTTGAAAGGCACGCAGCCAAGCAATGAGCACAAAGCGAACTATTCTTTCGCCTTTTACTAAAGAATACCGTGTGCTCGTTGTATAAGTTGGCATACGCCTATTTTTGGAGAGCTTCTTCCCAAAAGGAAGAACTCCAACCAATCTTCAGTTCAACATTTAATACCTGTTATCAAACCAGCTATATTACTCGTAAAAGAAACTGTTATGTTCTCTTAGTTTGAAAAATACACTACGGTTGTACAAATTTTTTAAATGTTGCAAATCGATGGTCAATTGTCTTAATAGACCATATGTGCTGCGCATGAAGGTATGTTAAAGTATTGAAAATTATTAGACCAGTGGATCATGGTTATCAAGATCGCGATCTTGATCGTAAGAACGTACATGATCCTACATAAGAAAACCTTGTAAGATTGTAGTAGGATCTTAAATAACATAAGATCATAGTAAGATCGTAGGATCGCAATCGATCCTGATACCGCTATAGGTTATTGAACAACTTTTTCTTTAAGTTGGTCTAAATTTTCGAACTTTACCCCAATGTTACTCTTATCCATGACCTTTAGTACGAGTATTAGATTATGATTTAAAGAGGAAACTAAAAAGGTAATGATCTCAGAGGAAATGATTTCGTATAGATCTAAAGTATTTATAGACGATGGAAACATGAAGTAACTCTTTGTATTCTAGTAAATCTTTTACTACGTTGTTTAAAATATGTATTTTTTATTTTTATTTTTTTTCACTTAATTCTTTCTATAATATTGAATATTGTGTAGACATATTAATGGGATCTTAAATTCCCGATTCAATCATAGATAAGATCGCGATCTAAACTTTTAATGGCTTTACAAATTACTATTAATCATTGGTATACAACATTGCCAAATTTTGGATTACTAATGTTAGTTTTTCAAACTTTTAACCAGATTCATAATTCGGTGATTATTAGAGATTATATAATCGAGTAAATAAATAACAGAAGTGATGTAAATAACAAATCATATCATATTGTCACATTAAAACAGCTTTGAAAAAACATCACATTAAACAAAACATTTATTTCTCTATTGTTTTTTGCAATAATAAGTAGATATACCTTTGATATATCTTAAGTATACATAAAACATTGATCGCATAGTTAATTTGAATGTTTAGTCGACAAACATACCTAAATCGTGTTAGGAAAAATCGAACTCAAAATTGTAAAAGTGAATTTCAGTTATTAATGCGTTATGGAACCAAAGTATATATAGCATCGTAGGCTAAAATTGTGAAGTAATCCGAATTTTGGGCTATAAACCGACATGGTTTTTTCCTCAAATATTGTTCCCATTTGCCAGAATAGGTCTTCAATCCTTTACATTTGTCTATATCAGTTAACTTAAAAATATTTTTATCGGCCACACTAACATGATAGTTCACACTTAGATGAAGAAGATTTATAAAGTTATGAAATGTAACGGTAAAAGTTAATAACTAGCAAATTAGTTAGACCGGTTGTCACAAGGTTTGGAGGCGATGGTGTGGTCGGGTGCCACATCAAACCAAACATTAAATCCCGAAAGTAGTTAACATCGAACCCATCACACAACTCACTTAAATACAAATATAATTTACAACACACACGGACATTTATTTTCATTTAAGCACAACACATGGTCCAAGGTTGTTCAAGCATGATACCTAGTCTTAAGTCCAACTCAAAATCTGAGTCTTGTTAGAAAACCAAAAGTAGTAAAACATTTTCTTGAAGGATGTCACTTTGTTATATACGGAGTAGGTAAAGACCAATTCAAGCTTAACATAAGAGAATCAACATTTTGTAAACAGGCTTCAAGCTTAGTTCAAGAATCTACCCTTGATTGATAAAATGACACAAGCATCACAAAATCAAAAGACTTGGCAGACATGATCTCTATTACCATGATAATAAACATAAACGAAGTCAACCGAATCTACAACAAAAATTTAAACCTAATTTCCAAACTTGTGTTTGTAAAAATACTAAGCAGGCAGCACGATAGCAAGAAAACATGATACCAAAAAACAGGTGCCACAATACAAAGGTTGGTAAGATGAGTACTACTATCAAACCTTATCCACCACGCGTGTTGCAGACCTCTATCATCATCATCATCAACTTCACTCTGCTGACTTCTTCTTCTTTTTCTTCTTGCTTTCAGTAACAGCAGGAACATCCTCCATTTCAACATCTTTGCTTTTCTTTTTCTTCTTCTTCTCTGTTCCGTTTTCTTTACCGTTTGTAGCTGGCTCTGACTCCTCTTCAATAGCTCGCTTCTTTTTCTTCTTTCCAGATTTAGTTTCAGCAGCATCTCCATTTGCAACAGTGTTCTCTTTGTCATCTGCCTTTGCTTCTTCACTGTCTTTGGATTTCTTTTTCTTGCTTTTCTTCTCAGACTTATCCACGTCCATTTCTGCTGCACCTGTAGATTGGATATTACAATAATAAGACTCTGGCATTTATATATAAGGATTAAAAATGTTGTGGGTCCTTTGCAAAACATAAGAGTAGACTAACAAAATACTTCACTAACCTTGATTTGCAACATTCTCCATAGCAGCCTTCATCACATCAATGTTTTTACGTGGTGCAACACCCTTATCATAGAAGTCAAGACGCTCCTCCACTTGCTCGCGGAGGTTTTCTCCGAAAGTAGTGCTGCTGCTTTCTGTGGTCATTACAAGTTAAATATTAGGTCATGCAGATAGACTAAAGAAACAACTTTTTTAGCAGAATAACAAACAAACCTGAAAAGCAGTCAATTCGAGAAGCAATTGAGCACTTGTTAGCTAGATAACGAGCCATTCGACCTTTGTTCTTTGCAGATGCACGTCCAATAAAAGACGAATGAAAGATAAGACCATACTTTGGTGTGTTCCCTTTGGTCTTCAAAGCCCTGAAACCAAACCAGCACTATTAACATGAATACATAAGCAGCCTTTAATTCACATTTATTTAAACAACAGTTATTCACACCCTAAACAACCATGTTTTCAAATAGCAACATAGAAATTATAAGACCTGAAGAGGGCCTTCTCAGCACCAAGAATTTGAAGGGTAGAGGACGGGCACTTAGCCAAGTTCGTGAGACTGCCAGCATGAGATATCAAACGAGCTCCAACAACTTCACCAATTAGTGCAGCCAAGTTTGGTGCTATGTCACTCATCTTAGAAACAAGGTATTCATGAAGCTTCTTCCTGTACTCAGCAAGATCCATCACACGCTGTGCAAACATCTTGACATTAATCAAGTCAATTGGTGACAATTCCTGACCTGAAACAGAAAACACAAAGACATCATGACTAAAAAATTTTGATATAATTTCCCAGAAAAAATGACTGGTGGTAACTATAGCCATACCCATAGATGCTTTGGCAGCTACTAATATTTCCCTTGCTTTATCTTCATCGCCAAGTATTTCAATTAGACCTTCTAACTTATCTTCAGACAAGTCTTTCTTATCGTCGATGTATCTTGCAAGTTTAGCATAAAGATAGTTGTCATTAACAATCTTTACTAGCTCTGGGAAATGCCATGAGTACCATTCCCTGATACAAAAATCAGACATCTTTTTATCAGCACATTATTGACAGTCACACGAACCCTCAAGACAGAAGAATTCCAAGAAATTAAGCATTAACCAAGACCGAGGGTCAGAAGTAAACGAACCTCACTCTCATGGAGAACGAGTTTACATCTTTATCAAGAGTATCTAGAAGGAAGATTGCTTGAATAACCATATTGTCAACACGGTTAACATTGAACTTCACCTTAGCTCTGCTATAACTATGAGCCAGACCAAGCTGTGCTTTCTCCAAATCACCAGGCTAGTTTTAAAGGGGAAAAACTATTTAATAAACAGGATTCAACAACGAATAGAAACGTTTTGAAAAACAGAATATGAACAAAAAAAAAATTAAACCTTTAGATTGTCAATGAACCTATCAAAATGCAGACGAATGCCACGAATAATCTCAAGAACAAACTCATTGCTCTGGCAAGGTATCTTAGTTTCTTCAGATATCTGAGACCCGATCTTGGGTTCAGCTACTCCTAAACTGAATTTAGCCTTTTTACCTTCCTTGACCGGAGGAAGACTAGTCTCCAAGAAGCCTCTAAGTTCTTCAGTCATTTGTCCTAAATAAAAGAAGAAAAATAAATCAATGAATATACCAACACAATTGTGTGTTACAGCCCCTTAAAAGAATGTCAAATCAAACCAATCAATGATAAAGTGTTAAGCCCAAAACATTACATATTCGCATCTATTTTCGCAACACTTGCATGTGTTAGGCATTGCTAATCTTAAAGTTTATCTTAAGAGAAGAGTAAACTTGAAATTCTGAAATCACAATTTACAATGATTTTGATGTTTACATAAAACTGCTAATTTGCTTAGTTTAGACCAATTGCAAACAACCCCTAAATAGGCAATCACAAACTAATAATCAAAAACAGTTTTTTTCACCTTAAACAAAAACATATAACCATAATCAATTTTCTTCATCCAAACAATTAAGACAAAATCTCTACTTCAAAAAATGCAATACACCCATAAGCTGTTTATGTAAGAAACCCCCAACACCCGCAATCACACACTACTAATCAGAAACAGCTTTTCACCTTAAAATACATAAAAAAATCAATAATCACAGCAGATTCTCTACATCCAAACACTCAAAACCATTTATCTGCTTTTAGAAACACGAAACACACATAAGGTGTTAAACAGCCAATCCCAAACACGCCAATAACATATGCTTCTAATTTAATTGTAACAAGCATCATCAAAAAACACATAAAACACTCAACTAAACAAATAAATGAATAAACACTAGACACCTTATTTGCTTACTTCATATTGAAATAAGCACCTAAAAAACAACAAATCCTAAAAAAGCCCAATATGTAATCTCAAAATGCTAATAAAAAAACAGCTTTTTTCACCTTAAAACAAGCAAACGATAATCTTCATCTAAACACCCATAACCATTTATCTTCCATTAAACACCAAACCATCAAAAACAAAAAACTAAAAAACCACATCATCATTAAAAAAACATCCTTAAACATAACAAAAAAAACAGGCCACAACATATAAAGAAAAAATGTAAAATGGTATACCTTCAGAGACAGCATTAATCTGATTAAGAGCATCAAGAGCAGAAAGAAAGGGACTAAAAGCAAAAAACTTAACAACTTTTCCAAAGCGGGTAAGATCAGTAACAGAGTTACGAACAGCCTCAGTGTTCTGTCCTATTTCATCAATACCATCAGCTAAAAACAAACCATACCCAGATGATGTTTCATGTAAAACATACAACGCCATTGAAGAAGATGAAACAGTTTTATGGTTTCTTTCTTTTTTTTTTTTTTTTAGTGTGGCTGTTGTTTTGGTTTTAAACAAGGTGAGCCGCTAGGGTTTTCTTTAGGGTTTTAGTCTTTAGAGTCTCAATTTATTGGGGAACAAAATGGTTCAGTGGGGTTTTGTGTTTTGTCATAATTGGTCCTTGTATTATTGCCATGATGCACATTGGACCTTGTCAGTTTAAAATGGGTTTAGGAAATTACTTTCATGTCCCGCCTAACTATCCGAACTAAGGTTGTGAACACCTCGCTCCTTATTGCACGATCCCATGTATAAACTATGAGTAGGATCATAGTACGATCTCAATTCAAAAAGGATCGGTCTATGATCGTAGGATCGCACGCTAAATCGTAGGATCGTAAACGATACAATCTTACTAAAAGCCCATGTTTCTTATCTCAATTCGCGCATCAACAGTCTAGGATCGTACGCAAGACCATAAGATTGTAAACGAATTGATCCTACAATAAGCTCATGTTTCTTATTGTTTTTGGCCTACTTTAAGCACAATTGCATTAATTTAAAGATTGAAACTTTGAAGTTAATGGATTTATTGCATTATTGCCATTAGCATGATGTTTCATGAACACATTTTCATGAATTAGTCGCATAAAGTTGTGTTTGGTATTATAATCTCTAAAAATGTATAACTCATAATTGAAAAAGAACATTTAGTCGCATTTGTGATCCAGAATCTGTACAAGGATACTAATTTTGTAACAAAAAAACGATCCTATGTATCATCCCGATAGTGACAACCTTTATCTGAACTAAAAATGTGTTCGGTTCTTGTTATAAGTTTTAAAACTTTGTTCTCAATATGCAAACAATAAACTCTTTGCTTAATACCTATTTAGCGTCCACGTAATTCTAAGTAAAGAGGGCATGAAGGGAAATGACCATCGTGATACTCCGTATAAAGTATTGTTAAGCGCACAGTAAAAAAAGGACACACAAAAACTTAGTATATGTACATATCTTCAAATCTAAACTATGAAACCTTAATCACGTATACAGGGGTGGCTCGAGCCTTCCGTAGGCCTAAGCGAAACTTAAAAATGAGGCATTTTCGATGATTTTTCTTTCTTTTGCTTAATATTAACTTTTCGCTTCATCCGATTATTGAACATCCAAAACTTTTAAACCAAAAACATAATGAGAATCTAAGAGTTGACTGAATATAGAGAAAAATTATTATACGAAAGAAAAACAAACTTCGTTTTGTATGATACTCTAAGTACCGCTAAAGAACCGAACCAACACGAACGAGGCTCATTCGTGTTCCTAATGTTTAGGTTTAACCAAACAAGCCAAAAATATGACCACTTAAACAGACGGAGATTGGTGTTCATGTTTATTTACAGTGCTGGCTAAAAGTCATTAGTATTTGTAGCAATAAATGAAATTAATTTATCATTTTGTAATAATAAAAAGTTAGGCGTAGTCGTGTTTCTTAAACACAAAAAAGAATTGATCATATGGACCTACAAAATAGACAAAAACTAAGCAAACATCCCTAATATTCTTAGCAGTTTTAGTAACTAGGGTTTTAAATATCGAGACCTCAAGATGATCCTTGGTGACCGACTATATATTCATAAAGTGTGTTTGAAAATCAAATGCCTTAAATATTTGGATCCTAGAACAGTGACTTTAGTAGTTTTATCCTTGAGTCACAATGGCACGTATATTAGGTTAAAACCAACAAATTAATGTCAATGTAACATAAATATTACTACTTTATCCCACATTAAGTGTCCACTATGATTTTTTTAAGTTTTTTCCCCTTCAATTTTGACCTTAAATATATTTATTTGTGTTATATAATACTTAATTAAAATTATACAAATGAAAATGCATTTAAAAACTGAACCTATTCATATATATCTTGCATCAAGTATTATATAACACGAACAAAAATATTTAAAATCAAAGTTAAAGAAAAAAAGATTTAAAAAAGTCATAGTAGACACTTAATGTATGACGGATGAAGTAACAAACCATGCTAGACTATCAATTAAAAAGAGGCGGATGCCACATAAGCTAATAAAATGTAAAAAATATACATGTTAAAATGTCATATCGTGCATATTAAGAGAAAAAATAAAAGTTTGTAACAAAAACTGTAGTCCTCAGCCCGTATGAAGTCCTTCAATTTCAGAGATTAGAGTAGAATAAGCCCGTAACGGCGGACACTTAATTTACGTACTTAGGCGAGACATGAAGATAAGTACGTAGCTATCTTAAACCCTTTAATAATGTGAAAGATTGCCTTCGTAAACTTGGAGACGACCAAAGAAGGTGAAATCATCATATAGTAGTTTGAGTTTTTTTTTTTTTTTTTCCTTGAACATTAGTAGTTTGAGTTTTATTTCAATTAAATCACTTTAACTTCTTTTTTATTGTAAAATGCACCGAAATGATAGTGATTTATTGTTTCTAATTTTTCACATATGATTGACTTAAATATAACACTTTTAAATCTTGGTAATTATTTTGTGACTTAATTATCTTTTCATAATTGCATAAGTTGGTTGTACATGAATTTGATATGTGTAATTACTGTTAAAACATCTCCAATGAGGGTTGAAAAATGATTTTTCTTTTTCTTTTTTCTTTCTTTATTTATTTTTGCTTGGATAAGTTATTTAATAGTTTATAGCCATTAAAGCAATAACTTTTTTTCATAAATAATTTGAAGATCCTTAAGTCATATTTTGAATGATTTGAAGATTACCCCTTCACATCATATTCACCTTATCAGATTAAAGCACATTAGAAGAATTTTATAATTTTTTTTCATCGGAGATGTTTTGATTAAGGGTAAACATATCCCAACCCACCTTATTTTCATATTTGCAACCGTTTCATTATTTATTATTATTATTATTATTATTATTATTATTATTATTATATATATATATATATATATATATATATATATATATATATATATATATATATATATATATATATATATATAATATATATATATATATTTTTAAACATCACTTTATTAGAAACTCAATAGGATCTACAAGAAATTAGAGAGGAGCCGAGATATTAACTGGGCCCCCACTCCTCTAACTATTGCAAAACTAATTCTACTAAAAATATAAGCAGCAGCACGCGCTCCGATGTCTTGAGTCACAGAGAACTTTCGGATCCGCTTCAGTAGGGCCACAACATCCTTCCCAAGTTCCCCAAATGAAGAAAATGAGAAGGGGAGAAACCCATATCCAATGTCGGCACACTTGGTCTCATACTTGACACGCTTGCGTTGTGCTGCTTCAGACACCACTCGTCCTGGCACAAAATCAATCATACCAGTTTGCGTTAAAGGAGACGACCCTGTCAAATCGACACAAACATCCTGCCCACCGTCCCAAGAATAGAGCAATATATCAGCTGGGCGTAAGCTTTTGTCCCTTTCTCCACAAAGGCCGATGTCAACCTCTTTACGAGCCGAGATCCCAGACCGAGAACAAATATCAGCGAGAGTGTCGCGTACCACGTTGTGTCGGTAAGTTCTAGCATTCATAGTCTGTCCCAACCAGGGGGACACCTAGGCGGTAACATAAAACACATCGGTAAGTTCTAGCATTCATAGTCTGTCCCAACCCAGGTATCAGAACCACCCTTAGCCAATCGGAGGTGTAGTCTTCCTTTTGCGACCTCCAAAGCGCCATCTGTCGAGCGGATAGGCCAAAAGTGGATTCAACCGTTTTAGTAACACGTGTGAAATATATATCTGCCAATTTCTTCATGAGTTTGGAGGCAGCGATCTCATTCGGGTTACTCAAAAGGTCGAACTCCATTTTCGCATTAAAGGTACACAGAGCATCGTTAAAGGAAGATCCATAATTTACTATACTAGACTGTCGGAGTAGCTTAGCCTGTAAGCTAGCAGATTGGAGTATAGACGCAAGGAAAGCATAATTCAAGACATCACCTGCAGAATATACGCCAAGCCCCCCAAACTCAAACGGTAGTGTGGCCAGTCTCCATTGCCAATCCCCAAACCCAGGTCCAGAAGCAGTGACAATACGCTCCATAGAGGAACGAAGCGCCACATCAAATGAAATCTGGGCACCCTCAAAGATCCGAGGAGAACATGTGCACATAGAGAAGTATAACTTTGAAATACCGGCACAAGCACGGAGGAGGAGCAACTCACATTGAGGATCATTAAGCTTAGCAACGACATCCATAAGCTCAATGGTTTTAGCAACCCTTTTCATAGCAAGCCCACTACTAAACTCAAAATCCAAGCTAGCCGGCCCACCCAGTAATTTAACACCGTGTAAAGGACGGGCAATATTAGGCGAGAAGACACCCGCGAGCTTGCTTCTGGGATCTTCCGTTGGCCAGAAGACCTTAGTTTTATCCACATTAAGGTGCAAGCCACAACTAGGTCCATCCGACATAATAAGTTCCAACACCTTCCCCACGACCAGAGTGTCACCAATAATCGTGCCATCATCCAGGTACCACGCTTGAAAGGCAAGATTAAAATAGTCTCTAATCTTGCGTACCAAGGGGTGTAACACTAGGGCAAAAAGTAGAGGTCCGAGTGGGTCGCCTTGTTGCACCCCTTGGTGCGACCATAAGGTGTGTTCCCCATAATATAGTATAGCTGGGCTGAAGTAACAGAATTCTACCCAACGTGAAATAGCAAGGCAACGAAGGCGAACCTCCTGTAACATAACCTCACGATCCACCAAATTAAAAGCGTTTTTGAAATCCACCAGCAACATCGAAAGGCCCACCTTATCCCCCACAGTCTTCAAGGAAACGATTCACAGCATGAAGAAAAGCCCCCTCCTTCAAACACCCCAACGCCGAACTGTAGATCGTTCAAATAACCATCTAAAGAATGACCAATCAAGGAAGCACCAATCTTAGAGACTAAGTACCTCCAAATGGTCCCCACAACAATGGGACGGATACCGCCTCCTGGCTTGATCAGCGGTGTGAGGGGAGCACTAGCAATGTATTCGCCCAACGCCCTGGGGCATTGGCCACCAAGAAACAGATTCACTACTTGGGTGATAAAGGCGATTAACTCATCCGAAACAGCCACAGCAGCACCACTCAAACAGTCCAAAAGGTGCTGGGCACGCAACCCATCCCGACCACAAGATGTACCCCGAGGGAAACTCTTAATCATGTCAAGAGTCGCAGTAGGGGAAGCAACTAGGCTATGATGTTCAAGGGATACATTCGGCAGAGACAGAGCCGACTTGAAAGGATGCTTAGCCTTGAGGTCTTCGAGAGTAGCATCATTATAAGGAGCGACACCAGAAGAGGAGAGAACTCTAACAGTCGCGGTGTAATGGCCATCACAAATTATTATTATTATTATTATTATTATTATTATTATTATTATTATTTTTTATATTATTATTATTATTATTATTATTATTATCACTTTATTAGAAACAAATAGGATTTACAAGAAGTTAGTAGGGAGCCGAGATACTAATTGGGCTCCCACTCCTCTAACTATAGAAAAGCTAATCCTATTAAAAATATGAGCAGCAGCACGTGCTCCAATGTCTTGAGTCATCGAAAACTTTCGAATACGCTTCAATAGAGTCACAGCGTCCTTCTCAAGTTCCCCAAAAGAAGAGAAAGAGAAGGGGAGGAACCCATATCCCATACCTGCGCACTTGGCTTCATACTTGACGCGTTTACGTTGTGCAGCCTCAATCACCGCACGACCCGGCACGAAATCAACCATACCAATTTGCGTCAAGGGCGATGATCCAGTCAAATCAACGCATACATCAAGTCCTCCATCCCACGAGTAAAGCAACACATCAGCAGGACGTAAAGATTTGTCCCGTTCGCCACAAAGTCCAATGTCAACCTCTTTACGAGCCGAAACCCCAGATCGAGAACATATGTCAACAAGAACATCACGAACCATGTTATGCCGATGCTTAATACCAATCATACCAGCACAAGATACAGCATGGTCCCCATAAATATCACCAGCAAAGACCCTGGAACAGGCTGAGCACGGCATCTGAACAGAAAATAGGGGGACACCAAGCCGATAACATAACACGCAACGATAAGTCCTGGCGTTCATAGTCTGTCCCAACCCCGATATCGGAACTACCCTAAGCCAGTCCGAAGTGTAATCCTCCATTTGCGATTTCCACAACGCCATCTGTCGAGTAGATAAAGAAAATGTAGATTCAGCAGTTCGGGTAACACGTGTGAAATATATATCTGCCAGTTTCTTCATGAGTTTGGGGGCAGCGATCTCACATGGATTACTCAAAAGATCAATCTCCATTTTCACATTAAAAGTACACAAGGCATCATCAAAGGAAGGCCCAGGGGTTACGATACCAGAATGTCGAAGCAACCTAGTCTGTAGGCTAGCAGATTGAAGTCTAGACGCAAGAAATGCATAGTTCAAGACATCACCTGCAGAATACACACCAAGCCCCCCGAACGCAAAGGGTAATGTAGCAAGTCTCCATTGCCAATCACCAAAACCAGGCCCAGAAGCAGTAACAATACGCTCTAGAGTAGAGCGAAGAGCCCCATCAAAAGAAATCTGAGCCCGTTCAAAGACCCGAGGAGAGCAAGTGCGCATAGCAAAATATAATTTGGAAATACCAGCACAAGCACGAAGGAGTAATAACTCACACTGGGGATCATTAATCTTAGCAGTAGCCTCCATAAGCTCAATGGTTTTTGCAACTCTTTTCATAACAAGCTCACTACTAAAATCAAAGTCCACACTTGCAGGCCCACCCAGTAATTTAACACCATGCAAAGGTCGGGCAATATTAGGTGGGAAAACACCCACAAGCCTGCTTCTGGGATCTTCCTTAGGCCAAAAAACCTCAGTTTTATCAACATTGAGGTGCAAACCACAACGAGGTCCATCCACCATGATAAGCTCTAAAACCTCCCCCACAACCAAAGTATCTCCAATAATAGTGCCATCATCCAGGTACCAAGCATGAAGGGAAAGGCTAAAAGAGTCTCTAATCTTACATACCAAAGGATGTAACACTAAAGAAAAAAGCAAAGGCCCAAGTGGATCACCTTGTTGTACGCCTTGATGTGACCATAATGTGTGTTCTCCATAATATAATCTAGCTGGGCTTGAGTAACAAAACTCCACCCAACGTGAAATAGCAGGACAACGAAGACGAACCTCATGAAGCATAACCTCACGATCCACCAAGTTGAAGGCGTTTTTGAAATCTACCAACAACATCGAAAGACCCACATCATCTCCACGCTCTTCAATCACCTTATTCACGGCATGAAGAATAGCCTCTCCTCCTCCAGATACCCCAACACCAAACTGTAGATCGTTTAGATAATTGTCCAAAGAATGGCCAATCATAGCGGCACTAACTTTGGAAACTAAGCGCCTCCAAATGGTCCCCACAACAATAGGACGAATACCACCACCCGGCTTGACCAGCGGCGTGAGAGGAGCACTAGCAATATACTCACCCAACGCCCTGGGGCATTTACCATCAAGGAAAAGATTCACCACTTGGGTGATAGAAGCAATCAACTAATCAGAAATAGCCACAGCAGCACCACTAAAACAATCCAAAAAGTGTTGGGCACGTAAACCATCCCGGCCACACGACGTACCACGAGAGAAACTCTTAATCATGTCAAGAACCACAGAAGAAGATGCAATGAGGTGATGATGATCAATAGGTAAAAGAGGCAAAGAAGGAGCAGCTTTGAAAGGGTGCTTAACCTTTAAGTCCTCAAGAGTTGCATCATTATAAGGTGCAACGCCAGAAGAAGAAAGAACTTTGATAGTAGCAGAATAATGGCCATCTCAAATCTTCCTCTTACACTGCTTGACATTACGCTCACCCAAGTCCAAATTATCCTCATCAATATTAGACCATGATGGGGAGGGTTCGGCTAAAGCCTCCCTCACGAGCTGCAAACTACCACCCGACATGTCCCAAGATCGAATGGCATTAACAATATACTCTTCCTGGCGTTGACGCTTAATAGCAGACCTACACTCTTGATTACTCCTCGGGCAGAAGGTTTTAAGGATACAAGTAGGCAAGACCAATAAACTAACCCAGCAAGAAATGTCATCAGGCGTGCAAATCACCTTATCAAGAGCTCCTTTCAATACCCGAGAAAACCCTAAGCGACACTTGGGAGGGATGGATTTAACAGTGCGCAACCCCTTAGACAACAAAGTGTCAAGAAGAGCCAAATCAAAACCAACATGCTCGTCCAGAACCAAATCTTCAACATGGACAGAAGAAGGAATATGTGGTTTGGTGAGACCGTACAACACAAACCTAACAACACCATCCCCACCAACAGGGGGTGGCACAATTTCAGATCCATGACGACACTTAGCCCGAAGAGTATGCGTTTTAAAACAAACACCGCATAGCCAAAGTCCCATACGCTTAAGAGTAACCTCAGCCCTCTCAAAAACAACCAAATCAGAAACAAGAGAGTGTTTAGTGATAGCTTGAGCCTCACCATTGCAATGTCTATCACGAAGATGTGTGATCAATGAAGTCTTGGTAAGGCCGTTCCCACTACCATCATGGCATCCACTTAGCCCCGCGAAGGGACAATGAAATCTCACAATAGGCATAGGAAGGAAATACCACAACAACTAACACAAACCAAACAACACAGCAACAGAACTGTCCACAACCAAAACTGCAATGTGACTATTTCAGAAAGAAAGCACCACAACAACAATATAATGCAACAGCAGTGTTCCACAACAACACTGCAATGTGACTTTTTCAGAAAGAACGCACCATAGCAACAATGCAACAACAGAAACCAAAACAAAAAGCAGCAAACGATAACCTGCTGTTACAGAACCTGAAACCCACAGAACTTCGAAACCTGCTGTCACAGAACCTCGACAACTGCTGTCACAGAACCTGAAACCCACAGCGAAACCTGCTGTCACAGAACCTCGACAACTTTTTAGACGCTGTCACAGAACCTGAAAACCCACAGCGAAACCTGCTGTCACAGAACCTGAAACTCACAGAACCTCGAAACCTCGACAATTATCTTCGAAGCTGTGTCACAGAAACACAGACCCAGGATACCACAGAACACGAACCACAGAACACAAGAAGCAATATAAGATTGCCACAGATATTACCAAATCATATATAACATATGCCCAAGAAAACCGTGTAGAGGAAACCCTAAAAAAAAAGAACCAACAAAGGAAACCCTAAAAAAAACAAAGAAGAAAACCCAATACCGAGAGAGGTGTATGTACAGAAGAGAACCAAACATGCATCAACTGAGAGTGTTGAAGAAGATTGGCTAGGATGAGGGGGAAGAAGAAGCGAGATCGGGCCGATCTCCCATGTCCAATTCGCCCACAGTGAAGGTGAAAAACATGTTTTTATTATTATTATTATTATTATTATTCTTACCTACCACGGCTACCACTACAACGACAACTATGACTACTACCATGACTACGACTAGTATGACTACTACCACGACTACGACTACCACCACCACCTCTACACCACACGCCACCGCCACTACCACTACCACCACCGCCACCAACGCCACCACGGCCACGACGACCACGACGACCATCGCCACCACCACCACCACCACGACGACTACTACCACGACTACCACTGTTACAACGACTATTACCGCTACCACGACTACTACCACTACCACAACCACTACCACCACCTCCACCACCACCTGCTGTTCCCTTTCACACTGATAGTAATAACTATGAGTTAAACTACCAGTGTTCCATGACTAGTAATGTATTAAAAACATTGTTAAAAGATAAACGTAAAGTAAAAGGACACGAGTTTTCAACGTTTATATCTATTTGCAATTAACAAAGAATTATACCCAAGTGTTTGCGGAATAACACTTGGGAAAGAATGACAAGTATGGTATGACTCCTCACTAAACTTAAGCTAAGCTTAAGTAGCAACTAACTGAACCTACTGAGCTATCTCAGGGACTAGGTTGCTATTTGGAGGAGTAAAAGTTGTTTGTGAATGTCTAAGCATTTAGTGCACAAACTTGTCAACTTTTACTCCACTTTATGATTCTATTTATACAAAAGTAAAATTCAACCGTTATTATAAAAACAAAAGATGACATAAGCTAGTTATGACAAAATACTTATGTATTTTATCTCTGTTACAATAGGCTATTTTGGGTATAAGACAACACTACTTTCTGAGGAGCAGTGATGACATTGTCCTGACATTTTGCCTTTCAGGGAAAGTTTGACTTCAGGTTGATAAGGACTTCATCTTATCCATTCAAACGTTTCCCGCCTTGTCCCGCCTACTCTTCAGTCTTTAGTCTTTAGTTGTTGAGGAGTCTTGAGGTTCAGTGAGTTATTGTCATCGCTCACTGAACCCATCACGTTCTGTTGGGTCCATCAGTACCCAAGAATACTTAAAACAAGATTTGGACACAAATTAACTAAGTGTTAATTAAACCGAGAACAATTCAAGTCACTGAGTGAACAATCACTCAGTGAGTCATCTTCAGGATGCTTAAGGCGAATTCAAGAAGAATGATTTACTACTCAGGTAGGCGGAACTCCCTGATTAGGACTTAAGCCAAAGAAGAAGATGATGGTTCAGTGAGTGTTGGACAAGAACTCACTGAACCCCAGTCTCCTCAACAACAATAAGTGATTGAAGACTGAAGAAACCAACGCCTGAAATAAAGGCGAGAATAAGTGGAAAGTATTTGAGAAGATAAGAATGTCAGACCAAACACTCTTATCTTGTCAGATACCAACCTTCCCAAAGACGGCTAAAAGTCATGGAGTGTCAGACCAAACACTCCTAAAGACTTTTTGGTCCATTCCTATTGGTTCTTGGAAATGAAAATTACTGTTGTAATTGTCAGACACGCTTCCTCAACAAGTTGAAGTATTTTTAATCACTTTTACTCTTTTATACTTGTGTATAAATAGGTTCAGAAGGAGAGAAGTTGAGTGTGTTTTGTACATTGAAAGCCTTAGACTTTTACAAAATAACTTCTCTCCTACAAAGAGTAACCAGTCCCTGAGATTAGCTCAGTGAGGCATATTGTTACCACTCAAACATAGCATTAAGTTTAGATAGGAGACAACCCATACCTTGTCTATTCAATCCCAAAGTGTTTATTTCGCAAAACATTTTGGGTAATAGATTCTTTGATTCATTTCTAATAAGAATTTAAACTTTGAAAATACTGTGTGTTTTATATTAACATTTCATTAACTGTTAGAAGAAATCATTACATTGTATTAGTCATAAACACAAATAGATTAACTTTCTAGTTAACTCTAAGCGTGTTAAGGGAACAACAAGTGGTATTAGAGCCTCTGGTTTATAAAATCTTTCAAAATTAACCAAGAGTGCTCAAGGTTTTTAAAACCAAGATCCTACTATGACTGATGCAAATGTGCCCCAGCTAGTAGACAAAAAAGGTGGAAGCTTCTCAGCTGTTGCCCCACGACTTGAAGCTGGTAAATTTAGCAAGTGGAAAAAGCGAATGCTTTGCTACTTGACTGGTATGGAACCATACTACATCACTTGTGTCAAAGATGGTCCTTATGTCCCAAAGACTGATGCAGGGCTAAACAAGCCTGAGGCTCAATGGACCATTGATGAGAGGAGGGTGGTCAATCAAGACCAACGCCTGAAAAGCATCATTCTATCATGTCTTCCTGACGATATAATGGAATCAGTCATCAACTGTTCAACAGCCAAGCAAACTTGGGATGACTTGGTCAATAGCTTTGAGGGTCCCTCAGATACCAAGAAAAACAGGGTCATGGACCTGAAACTTGAGTATAATACTTTCAGGGCAAAAGACTCTGAAAGTCTCTCTCAGACTTATACCAGATACAAGACCTTGATAAACGAACTATCAAATGATGGTGTAGTTTTGTCTAAGCATGAGATAAATGTTGGCTTTGTCAACAGTCTCCCTGAGAAGTGGCTAAACTTCTCACAAGGCCTGAGGAATGCTAATCACATTCAGACCCTTGAGCTCCCTGAGATCTATGGGAAGTTTGTATATGAAGACAACTTAATCTCAAGGAGATACCCTGACTCAAAAGCTCTTGAGTCCAAAAAGGCCTTGACCTCCACACCCATATCAACTACTTTTTATACTAATGGTGTTGTGCAGGACTTTCAAGAGGATTCTGAGGATGAAATTGATGAAAGGACTAGTGCTGAGTACCTAAATGATTTAAACTTGGAATTCCAAGAGAGGGCACTCCTTGCTAGTTCAAAACGTTTCATCAAAAGAAACTAGTCCAACTTTTCAAAAGGAAAAGCAAATGAAACCACTGAATGCTTTAATTGTGGTAAAAAAGGGTCATTTTGCTAGGGACTGCTATTCTAAAACCACCTCAGAATCCTCTTACAAATTTTCAGGAAATAGTTCCTTAGGAACTAGCAAGTTTCAACCTAGAATGTTTCAGTCGACCAAACAATTTCAAAACAAGGGTCAAAAAGACTTTGAAGCAAAATATAGGAAAGCCAAGGCTAAACTTGCAAATCTTGAAACTAATCCCTCTATGTCTCAGGCTGCTCAAACATCCAAACCTGTTCAGGCAAAGAACAAGGTTTTAGTAGCTGAAACTTATGATTGGGATGAAAAAGAGGTATCCTCAGATGAGGAAATTAGAGTGAGTGCACTGATGGCACTCTCTGAAGGTGATCAAGTGGTTGTTGGGAAAAGCCATGCAAGGAATGGAGAGTGGGTAAACATCACCATGAAGAAGGTAAACACTTTACTTTCTATCGATGATGATTCTGATTGGCAGTCTTACATGAATTATATTTGTGTAGATCTTAAATTTGTTGAGGAACAAAGGCTTAACATGTTTTCAAAATATAACAACATAGTGTCAGAATTGAATAAATGTAGAGATGAATTGCTTGTACTGAAGCAAGCCAAATTAGAAACAATTACTCTACAAATTCAGAACACTGAAATTTTGAAACAAAACCAAGCCCTACAAACTGAACTTAACAAAGAAAAAGTTGTCATCCAAGGCTGGACCAAAAAGAACCCCAAGGTCTTTGATACTGTGGGTTTAATCCCTAGGAAAACGATAGGAATTGACCATCACATGGTTAACCCCTATGTAAGTCCCAGTGAATTGACCTTTGTTCCAGCTGGCATATCATTTGAGCAAGAAATGCTTCCCAAGTCAAATGACTGGATTGTCAGGGACAACCCAGTCAGTAAGTTACCAAACTTTCAGACTGGAAAGATCTTGCTTCCTGAAAGTCAGGCTTTGAAAAATATGCTTGGACTTACTGAACAACTCAGTAAGCTTGAACTCACTGAACAACTCAGTAATACTAAGTCAGTGAATGAGTCTGAATCAGAATCATATCCACCACTCCCACCACTGAATACCCTTCAGGGTGCTGCACCCAACTTAGGGCTCCCGCCAATGGTCTACTCTCAACACTCTCCAAAGGAGAGGTCAGGATTGGGAAAAACAATCCTGAAAAGACCAACATTTGAAGTCTCAGTAAATATTGATGACTCATCTTCTTCAGTCCCTTCTAAAGTAATAACCCAAAGCCCTGACTCAAAATTTGATCAGTTGGCTGAAATGGTCAGGAAGCTGGGTGAGAAGATTGCATCTTCTGAGAAACCTTCTCAATCCAAGAAGGAACATAAACCAGCTTCCTCAAAGACCAAACCCAAACCCTCAAAACCCCTGAAAAGATGTGAACTGTGTAACTATACCAATCATATCACTGATGATTGCTATAGAATTCTTTATTGCATGATTTGCAAAAAAGATGATCACAGGACCTCTGATCATAAAACACACTCAGTCACATCAAAGATGGCAAGCCTTAAAGCTCAGTCTTTAAACTACCCTTCTGATTCTAAACAGAAACAGAAACAAAAGGCAAAACCTTTTGCACCTTGCCCTTACTGTGGGTTCAATGATCACCATCCTAAGGATTGTCAAATTGACAATTGTTGTGAAAATAATGGAAGTTCCACTCATGACACCTCAGGAGGTGATAAGGCCATTCAGGCCAGAAGAGGTATGACAGAGTCAGCCTCTCAGTCTACTGAGTCTACATCTGCAATCAAATGCATAATTTGTGGTAGCTCAGTCCACTCCACCACTGACCATAAATCAATTGTAAATATTAAAAAGACCCCCAAAGCTAAGCCCTCCAAGAAATGGAGTCCTAGAAAGAACTAACCCAGTTTAATATTTGTGCAGAAACATGCCAGGGATCCTGTTTGGCATCTAGATAGTAGATGTTCAAGGAGCATGACTGGTGTGAAGGTGTATCTGCACAAGTATGTTGGTGAATCAGGACCCAAAGTGATATTTGCTGATAACTCATCATGTCTCACTGAAGGTTATGGTTCAGTAAACTGCAATGGTATAGTCTTTACTAGAATAGCTTATGTAAATGGTCTTAAATACAATTTGATCAGTGTCAGTCAACTATGTGATGCTAAATACATAGTTCAGTTTGATGATAAACAAGGAATCATCTTCAATGCTAATAAGGAAGTTGTCCTTATTGCACCAAGAAGACATGATGTTTATGTGTTGGACATGACCAGTCTGACTCAGAATGGAACTTGTCTCTTTACCAAGGCCACTGATACTCTTAATTGGCTTTGGCATAAGAGACTCTCCCACCTGAATTTCAAAAACATAAACAACCTTGTTAAACAAAACAAGGTCCCTGGCTTACCATCTCTTGTGTTTTCAAAGGATAAACCATGCTCAGCTTGTGAAAAAGGTAAACATCACAGAGCATCCTTTAAAACCAAAACCAAATTTTCCATCAGGAACTGCCTACATCTTCTCCATATGGATCTATTTGGACCAATAAGTCCTAGATCCATTAACCATGAGAAATATACTCTGGTCATTGTAGATGAATACTCAAGATACACTTGGGTATACTTCCTGATCAAAAAGTGTCAGGCAGCTGAAACAATAATGTCCTTTGTCAGGAACATTGAAAATCAAAATGACATCAAGGTCAAACAGATTAGGACTGACAATGGAACAGAGTTCAAAATTATGAACTTGAATGTTTCTGTGATGAGAAAGGAATTTCCCAAAAATTTTCCTCACCATACACACCTGAACAAAATGGTGTGGCTGAAAGGAAAAATAGAACTCTCATTGAAGCAGCCAGAACAATGCTAAATGGATCAGTCCTTTCTAAACACTTTTGGACTGAAGCAGTAAAGACTGCCTGTTACACACAAAACAGATCCATCATTGTCAAGAGACATAGCAAAACTCCTTATGAGTTATTCAAGGGAAGGATCCCTGACATCAGCTACTTTTATGTCTTTGGGTGTCCTGTGTTTATTCATAATCACAAGGATCACTTAGGAAAGTTTGATGCCAAAGCTGATGATGGATACTTCCTTGGATACTCCCTTGTCTCAAAGGCCTTCAGGGTGTTCAACACTAGGAGACAGCATACTGAGGAAACATTTCATGTTACCTTTGATAAGAGCACTGATGCTATCAGTGTCTCTAACAACTCAGTGGAAGAGATAGGTATTGATGAATCATCAAGATATCCTCCTGATGAACATCATCCTGAAAATGGTCCTTCCACTTAGTACCAAGCAAATGCTGACATCTCCTATTACATCATTCCCCATAACCTTCCTTACCCAACCATCACTGAGTTTGTTGAAGCACAAAGTACTGATGAAATCATTCAGTCAATACAAAATACTCAGGAAACAAACAATCACAGTGATGAGTCAACCCACTCAGACACTCAAGATACTGAAGATCATCATGTGTCTGATCCTGATCCTACCCATCAGGCCTCTACAAGTTCTGATCAGTTTCCAAGACCTCAAGACAGTTGGACTAGGTCTCAGGATATAGAACTTGTCAATATAATTGGTGAGCCTACTGAAGGCATGCTCACAAGAAGCATGACTGCTGAACTGAGAGCAGCCTCAGCCAATGAATGCCTATTTGTGGACTTTATTTCCACAATTGAACCCAAAAGTGTCAAGGAAGCACTTAATCACCCAAGTTGGGTTCAGGCCATGCATGATGAACTAGAACAATTTGACAGAAACAAGGTAATGACCTTGGTCAAGTGTCCTGAAGATGTTTCAGTCATTGGCATGAAATGGGTATTCAAAAACAAATCTGATGAAAATGGCATAGTCATTAAGAACAAAGCCAGACTTGTAGCCAAAGGCTATAATCAACAAGAAGGCATTGACTATGAAGAAACATTTGCACCAGTAGCAAGGATGGAAGCCATCAGGATCTTCCTTGCTTTTGCTACATACATGAACTTCAAGGTGTACCAAATGGATGTTAAAAGTGCATTCTTAAATGGTTCACTGAAAGAAGAAGTTTATGTTCAGCAACCTCCTGGATTTGAAAGCCATGAGTTTCCTGACTATGTCTGCAAGCTTAACAAAGCCCTTTATGGACTGAAACAAGCTCCCAGGGCATGGTATGAAACTCTTTCAGCCTTCCTGATCCAAAACAAATTTGTCAGAGGCAAGATAGACAACATATTGTTTATCTACAAGACAAATAATGATGTCATACTAATACAAGTGTATGTTGATGACATCATCTTTGGCTCAATAAGTTTCAAACTTTGCAAACAATTTGAAAAACTAATGGCAAAGAAATTTGAAATGAGCATGATGGGAGAACTGACTTACTTCCTTGGTCTTCAAATCAAGCAGACTGATAAAGGAACCTCTATCAGTCAAGAGAAGTATGTCAGAAGCCTACTGAAGAAGTATGAGCTCAGTGACTGTGCCTCAGTCAAAACTCCCATGGTACCCCCAAACAACCTTGGTCCTGATCTCACTGGAAAACCAGTAAATCAAACTCTTTTTAGAGGAATGATAGGATCACTGATGTATCTACTTGCATCAAGGCCTGATATCCAATTCTCAGTCTGTTTATGTGCCAGATATCAATCTGACCCAAGAGAATCTCATATCACTGTTGTGAAAAGGATATTCAGGTACCTGAAAGGTACTCCAAGCCTTGGATTATATTGTCCTAAATGCTCAGGCCTTGATCTTAAAGGATACTCAGACTCTGACTATGCTGGATGTAACATGGACAGAAAAAGCACCTCAGGCTCCTGCCAAATTCTTGGTGGGAAGTTAGTCTGTTGAAGTGCTAAGAAGCAACAATCAGTTGCCATGTCCTCAGCTGAAGCTGAATATGTTGCAGCAGCAAGTTGTTGTGCAAATGTACTCTGGATGAAAAGTCAACTCAGTGACTATGGAATTCAGTACAAGATGGTTCCCATCTTTTGTGATAACACAAGTGCAATTGCCATCTCAAACAACCCTGTTCTTCATCAGAGAACAAAACACATTGATATTAGATATCATTTTATCAGGGACCATGTCATGAATGGTGACATAGAATTACACTTCATTCCTACTGAATATCAGCTAGCTGATATATTCACCAAGCCATTGGATGAACCAACTTTCACAAGACTGAAAGCTGAACTAGGAATGTTGGATATTGAGAATTAGTCAACTGATTGATTCCTTCCAAATAAGTGTAAATTCTGATAACTCAGGTCCCTGAGTCAATGTGTACTTCAGTGAAAAAGATCACTAAACCTCAGGAACTAAACCCAAGTTCCTTAAATCTTGGGCTTCAGGAACCAAACCCAAGTTCCTGAACCCTTAAAACTTAGGAATTAAACCTAAGTTCCTGAACCTTTGAACCATCAGTGACTAAACCCAAGTCCTAAATAATCAGGTTCACTGAATGAAATGTCATTCAGGGCCCTCAAATGACATTGAATGCTAACTTAAATGCTCTAAGTGTTTAGTTAGTAAATGTCCTAGGTTGGTAACTGAATTCTTATTTAATATAAGAATATTTGTTCATTTTGCCTTTCTGGCATGCACCTATGGGCCCCCACTTCCCAACTTGGCATTCAATGCCCTCTCTCACACATAATACTGTGTGATGATCAAAACTCTGCAACTTCCACTTTTGTAGAACTGCTTAACTGTTCATCTCGACAGTTGCGCCAAAACAGGGAAAGTGGAGTGGGTGGCATTAAATGCGGATCCCAAAATATTATTCAAAACAGTTTCTAAAATAATATTTTGAATTAAAACAAAACCGCCAAATGCCTAAATTACCCTCCACCTCCACTTCCCTATAAATACCCCTAACAAAAATAACACACACACGCTTTTATAAAAACCCTAAACAGACTCTTGCATTTTTATCTCTCAAAAGCTTTGTGTGTGTGTTCTTAGCCTTAGAAACCCAGAATCATTTGTTAACCCAGACTTACCAACACATTTGGCTTCTTCTAAAGCTATCTCATACGCCCCTAATGTGGATTTCACATTAGAGGGTGTAGACCTCACCAAGAACAATGTGGTAGGCAATTTTGCCTATCCCTAAAAGTTCTTTGCCTACAAGAATGTGGTTAAATTCCTACAAAACTGCTTCCTTGCTAAGGCATTTACAACCACCCCCTCAGTCATTTATCATGACTACTTGAGGGAATTCTGGTGTACTGCAGTGGATACTAGCCCTAAAGACACCAAAGAATCCATCATCACATTCACAGTGATGAATGGGAGAAGGACCCACTCCCTGGATTACAAAACCTTCATCAAGGCCACCGGTCTTGATTTCGCTGAGGCATTTGAGCCCAACCCTACTGACCAAGAGGTTAAAGCAGAAATGATTTGTCTAGGACCTCATGACCCTAAGCGTCCTGAAATGTCCTCAGGAGCCTTATTGGACAAGGCTCCAATTGTGAAAACTTGGTTTTACCCATATTTGGAGGATCCTGATGACCTTTGTCATTCAGGTCCTTGGAGGGAATAAATCCTCCACGGAGCAGTTGAACTCATCACAACAATTGATGTTGTTCAGTCTCCTGGAGCGTAGAAAAATAGATATCGGAGGTATAATCTTCCGTGACCTTGTTGCCAAGCTCTCAGGGAAATCTAGGCAAAGACACATGTCTTATCCTAGGTTTATTTCCTGTGTGCTTCAGGACCTACTTGGTCCTGACTATGTTAGGTCTGACGTTGAAGGTACAAAACCTAACGTCCTCCATAAGACCAATTATACTAGTGGCATTCCAGAGGTACAACCCATCGCCCTGACCAACTACATGTTGGTAGTCATTATGGGCGATCAGGCAATCTCACCAATTCCTTCTCCTGAAAAACAGGAGAAGAAGAAGAAGAAGAAAGGGGGGCAGCCCAGTAAGGTGGTTAGACCTAAACCACTCGTCACTGAGACTGTTGCCCCAAGCAACCTTAAACAAGGGTTTACTGTGGCCCAGACCTCTGAGACACCCATAACAGAGACCCCCTCGACCACAAAACAAACGCCAACGGAGGGCACTGAGAAATCATCCTCAGTATCCTCGGGCAAACCCTTTCCACATGTTTCCTTTGACATACACAAGTCAGAGGGATCAGGAACATCAACCCACTAACATCCCGATGAAGGAACTGACAAATCACAATCATTTCCAGAGGGAGAAAAGGGTTATAAATCCTCGGTGGGTGATGAAGCAAAAAGTGTACCGCTTTTAGGGGGTCATTTAAGCCCTAAATCGTATTTATTTGATCAAATATTGCGCTAAATCGTTCCTTTTGTCATTTTAGGTACTTTGGAGAAGAAATCTGGAAAAGGAAGCATTTTGGACGTTTTTGGAGCATAAAAGTGAAGAAAACTACAAAGTCTCAAAATCGGCTGGAAAAGTACCTGTGACGGCGTCAAGCACCATTGTGACGCCGTCAACCCTTGACGCGCCAGAGAGGATTTTGGATGATTAAAAGGGGACGACGTCAAGAAGGCCATCAAGAAACCCTAACCGCGGCGAGGTGACGGCGTCAGCTCTATAACGTGACGCCGTCAGATCTGATTTTCTATATATATTCTCATAATTTTTAGTCATTAGTGTGCAACTTTGTGAGGAGAAACCCTAAGACGATTTTTCTGCTATTTTTAAGGGTTTTATACCCTTGGATCTCCCATGTTCAATTGAAGATAAGTAATCAATTAATCATTCAATATTTCTATGTGTTGTTTGATTATATCTTGTTCTTGTCTTTTATTTAACATGCTAGACTAGATTTATCTTGTGTTTGCTTAGATCTAATGAAACCTAACTATTGATTATTAGTTGTTGGTGTGTTATTAATTGTATTGGATGATTGTTTATCGATGTTAGGCTTAAGAAAACTGGCTAACCTCCTATACGGTAACTTGCTTGAACGTCTTAAGAAACATGAACCAATGCGTACTAAGGTTTTTATGGTTGTATTTAATGCATGAGCGAATTCTAGTGATCCCATGTTAGGAGCTTCTTAGCCGGCTCGACATAGGAGTGAAGTAGGAGCTTATAGAGTTGGGGAAGTACGTACGCCACCCCACGATTGGTATTAAGGAATACACCCGTCATCCACGCAATTAATACACACTAATCAACCGGTAAAAGATAGTTAGGGAGTAAGGAAATCTAAGTAAACACATTTCTCTCCATATAGGTTCCACAACCTTTTTATTTTCAGTTATTTTATTTTATTTGCAATTGTAGTTATTTGGGTTAGTTGACTAGCAACTAATTCCGCCCACTCCTTCAAACCCGAGATTTTACTTGCTTTTATAAAAATATAAAAAAAATACAAAAAGAATCTTCCCTCACCCTTAGACCTATTAGAGTAGTTTTTCAATCATAACGACACTATTCCCCTAGAGAACGATCAATCCCCCAGTACTTGCCACTACACCATACTACATCGGTCAGGTACACTGCCTGGTGGGGATTGCAAGCCTCTTGAGATCCCTCGAGAGGTAAAACCTGTTGTAAGGTCGCAAAACCACGTATCAAGTTTTTGGCGCCACTGCCAGGGAATAGTTATTGTTTAGGTTGAATTTTTATTTTATTAGGTCTACTCACTAGATTCCTTTCTAGTGAGATTTTTATTTTATTTTTCTAGGTTTTCTTTAGTCTATCTTTTTTCTTCGTTTCTTTGTTCGTAACCATTACCATCCGACATCATGGAAGGTGGTAATATCCTCGATCCCAACAACCCACCACCCCAACAACAACCCTCCTCCTAGAGCCCGTACCTTAGGAGACTACTCTCGTCCTAGCCACCATGGCTATCGAAACACCATTGAGCTCACTCAAGGAGCCAATGTCACTCCCTTGCGATCCGACACCATCCGGTTGGTGCAAAGCGGATGCGCATTCCATGGACTTCGTTCCGAAGATCCTAATCAACATCTCAAGGACTTTCTCAAAATCGTTGATTCCATAGACCTTGATGTTGCCACTCGAGAGACGACCCGACTGCGTCTCTTTCAATTCTCTCTGCGGGACCAAGCTAGTCAATGGCTAGAGCGTCTACCCGCAGGATCCATCACCTCTTGGGATGATCTCACCACTCGTTTCCTTGCTCAATTTTTCCCACCAGGAAGAACTACCAAGCTAAGGAATGATATCTTGATGTTCCAACAACGTCAAGGCGAAACCCTCTACGAGGCATGGACTCGATTCAAGGACTTACCCCAAAAAGTCCCTCACCATGGCATAGAACTTTGGCTCCAAGTCCAAATCTTCTATGACCACATCAATCTCTCCACGAGGCAAACCATTGACCAATCGGCCGGTGGTAAGCTACGTGATCTAAGTGCGGAACAATCATGGGCTCTCCTGGAAGATCTTGCTCTTTATGACAACGAAAGTTGGAATGATCCCCGTGATATGAATAAAACGGTCAAGGCAATATCTTTGCCTTCGAACAATTCAAGCACTTCCGACCGTAGGATCATAGAACTTGAAGACCAAGTCAAGTTTCTTATGAAATCCTACGAGGCTCCTAAACCTTCAAGCCAAGTGAACAAAATCACTTCTTCGTGTGAATTATGTAGTGGTCCCCACGACACTCGTGATTGCGTGGAACTCCCCGAACAAGCTTTTGCGGACTACGCATCCTCGCGTACCGACGGAGCAGGAGACAAGTGGTACACTTTCAAACCCGAGCCAAACCCCTACGGTGATTCATACAACCCCTCATGGAAAAATCACCCAAACCTTAGGTGGAAACAAAACCAAAACGCACAACAAACCAATTCTTCCAACCCACCTAATCGTTTTCAATCAAGCGGTTCATCCTCGATCCGTACTTTCAACTACAATCCTTCCAACTATGGTAGTACCAATAACTTTGAAGGGTTGATGTCCAACTTCGTGACATCTCAAGAAGCTCGTTTAGCAAAGTTTGAAGCCGATTTCAAACAAAAACAAAGCGAGATGACCAATAAGATTGACACTTTGTTGAAAGCCCTCAATGACCGAGAAATGGGAGCACTCCCTAGCAACACAGTCAAGAACCCGAAACTAAACGTCAACGCCATTTCATCGGTTTCGTCTCCTAGTTCTTGTCCATAATATTATTCGGTCAATTCCATGAGCTCGTGTTTCAAACAAACCCAAGTCATTCAAAATGACCAAGAAGTTATGATATCCAACACTAAATTGGTCAACAACATAGTTGAAACACCTCCCACTCAAAACCTTGACGAAGAATTCAAGGAGCTCCACCTTGAACGTCCGGTTATTGATGTATTAGCACGAGCCCCCTATTATAATGCCCTCTTAGAAAAATATGAGAAGAAGCTCGAGTTAGGTGACAAAGGGACCGCCTTCGTTCAAAACAAACTACCTAAGAAGTTAGATGATCCGGGCTTATTTGTTCTACCTTGCAAGATCGGTAATTCGGAGGCTTATGACACATTAGCCGATCTTGGATCAAGCCTTAACCTACTTCCGTTACCTCTCCACACCTCTCTAAAACTAGGGAAACTTGAAGAAACCGAGGTAATAATAGGCTTAGCGGATGGAAGTGTTGCTTACCCGGTTGGAGTAGTCAAGGACATGTTAGTACACATAGGAAAACTAACCATTTTAGCCGATTTCCACGTCCTTGATATGGTTAGCGACCCTACATGCCCCTTGTTGATAGGTAGAGGATTTTTGGCGACCGCTAGTGCTATGATTGATTGTAAGGAATCTAAGATAGCGGTAGGAGAAGGTGATACTTGGTCAGTCTATGATGTGAAGAAACATGCCTATGATACTAGTGAGGAACCAACACCCTATTGGTTAGAATTAAATAGGAGACCATCTAGATATGGACCCTGGATCGATGGAGACTTCATAGGACCCCAACGCCCATTTTACCTAGAAGAGGACTTTGTGAGCCGAACACATACGGTAGAACAACTCTTGGCTAGGGACACCGAATTGGATCCATTTGAAGACCCTCTAGTTTTTAGGAAGATGATTGATTTCCTAGGAGTTTTGCCAATTAACCTAGGGATGAATAGGTGGACATGTGAAGACAATGATCATAAGTGGGATTGGGACAAACCACCCAAAGATGGAGATGGGTCATGGCATATTAAGATGACATTGTATGACCCGGATGGAGAGAGGTTTGAAAAGATATATCGTACTATGCGGACCAATAGAAAACTTCAATCCAAGCTTAACCCTAAAGATGTCCTCGATGACGACCTCACTTACATAGGTTAAAAGGACTTTGAGTCTAGCTACAAGACTCGTTAATAAAGAAAAGCGCTTCTTGGGAGGCAACCCAAGCTTTATTTGCTTTGTGTGTTTATTTATTTGTTTGTTTGATTTTATTTGCTTCCGTATGTATGTTTAATTTTTATTATTATTGATTCATGTTCGAAACTAAATTGTGAAAATGCTTTATCTTGTTTTTAACTTCGTCTTAATTACATATAAAGGTATTTTGCAAAAGATAAGTGTAAGGGAAATCCAAATCGGTTTATTAGAACAAATGAACATGAATCATAACAATATTAAATTAACATACATATTAGTAATTGTTTGAGTCAAATGCTTGTATCGAGTCATAATGACATTTTATAGGATTTCCAGGAAATAAGGATTGAGTTTTTCCAGAAATTTTCCGGAAACTTAACATGAAAAATCTGTCAGATCACTTCTGACGGCGTCAGGAACAGTTTTCTGGATTTTTTTTTTGAAAGTTTTGTTTTTCTTCCGGAATCATAAAATGCTTTATTAAATCTCTAACTTATAAACTCCAGGAATCTGCAAAATAATCATTCTACAAGCATTATATCCTTATACAGATTTATCCCGCCGATGTTATGCAGGTTTTCGTGTTTGTTTTCTCAGGTTTAACAGGTTATTTTGGACAAGGAGATGTATGTGGAATCTAGCTTTTGGCGCTGCTTTAATCTTGAAGCTTCAACATTACCTTGGAAGAAGATCTAACCATGTTACCTCTTTATCCACCGAGCGAATCAGGGGAGTATTTGATTTCATCCTTTTACCTTATTTACTTTTACATCTTGTTATTTGAACATTGGGGACAATGTTCATCTTAAGTGTAAGGGGGGGGGGGGGTAAAGTACGATACCTTAGAGAATGCTATTACGCTTGATTTTACGTTTGTTTAATGGTAGATGTGTAATAAAACTGAGAGAAATACCTGTTAAGGCAATTTTAGTGCCAAATTTAAATTTTTTTACAACATATAGGAGTGAAACTTTGGTCTTAATGAGCGTCTCACGGATAGAAGTTATATGACTAGCACAAAACCGTACCACTAAAAAATTTTCCACCCCCAAATATGTGAGGTTCGCCCCTAGAATTGGTAGGAAAAGCATTTATGCTATGATGTGTGTACCGGTAGCACTTAGATTCTAGAACTTGCGTTAGGACCATTCCGAGGCCACAAGTGAGACTACATTCGTGTAGTTAGATTTACTACATGATAAGAGGCATTAGGATTAACCCATTATTTTACACCTGTGTTTTTGTTATAATTACATTGGCTACATTGGTCAAGTAATTCTCCCACACCCTTTGCGTTGTACTCATTTTTAGTACACGATACCCCTAGTACACCCCTCAGAGCCTATCTTTTCGTTTCTAACTTTAAGCATTTTACTTAAAGTAAGAATTTGTTTACACCCCACTTAAATGTACACCCAAATCGCCTTAGCCTACCTTGTATGCACTCATTTTTAGTGCATTATTGTGACAACATTTGTTTAGACCCCAAGTTAATTATCTAATTGATTACATGGTTGCTAAGTCGAGTCATATCCTTGTACATATTGTTTTGGGACTATTTGGGACTCATGGGTAAAGTACTAGTGTAATGGAGTAATGGGGAAGAACAACATTATTACCCCTATATGTGCTAAATATTTTAAAAGTACTCCAAGTGTTTCGATTATCTTAATTCGAGTCATTAGAATAGTTAATTGTAAAGTTATGTAAAAGTTCAAGTGTAAGGGGGATACAACCCCCCTACGATGTATTATTTTGGATGGTAGGGCAAGAGTGTATGCAAAAAAAAAAAAAAAAAAAAGTAGAAAAAACATACGGACTACCATCCCGTTTCATTTTATGTTTATTTTATCTTTTTGTTATTTTTTTTCATTAGCTTAAGTCGAGTCTAGTCTTGGATTAGCAACGCCATATTGTACATGTAATTAATCAAGATCTTTAACTCGCCACCAGTAAAATATCCTTTATCCAACAAAACCGTGTTTATCATATCCCTACACCTAACGTTATAACCCGTTTAAAAGCCCTCTTTGATAGTTTATCTTAGGTGCTTACGCCTAGTGGAGGAGGTTTTTGATCCTTTCCCAAGCCTATGGTAATCTATTTGCTATGACAGGTAGTAAGAGATATTATTCATTTTCATTTATGAGATATACTTTTATGACACCTGAGAGATGTGAGTATCTAAACACTACTTGTGAGGTGCTAGTCTGTAATCTCTGTGCTTATTATGATTAAAGTGGAACGACTATTTGTTGTAATTACTTTTATATTAGCGTTAAATGACCCCTAACTTGTATTTTGATTAGAATAAAAGCGCATTTGCTTGAGGACAAGCAAATCTCAAGTGTAAGGGTATTTGATGAAGCGAAAAGTGTACCGCTTTTAGGGGGTCATTTAAGCCCTAAATCGTATTTATTTGATCAAATATTGCCCTAAATCATTCCTTTTGTCATTTTAGGTACTTTGGAGAAGAAATCTGGAAAAGGAAGCATTTTTGACGTTTTTGGAGCATAAAAGTGAAGAAAACGACAAAGTCTCAAAATCGGCTGGAAAAGTACCTGTGACGGCGTCAAGCACCATTGTGACACCGTCAACCCTTGACGCGCCAGAGAGGATTTTGGATGATTAAAAGGGGACGGCGTCAAGAAGGCCATCAAGAAACCCTAACCGCGGCGAGGTGATGGCGTCAGCTCTATAACGTGACGCCGTCAGATCTGATTTTCTATATATATTCTCATAATTTTTAGTCATTAGTGTGCAACTTTGTGAGGAGAAACCCTAAGACGATTTTTCTGCTATTTTTAAGGGTTTTATACCCTTGGATCTCCCATGTTCAATTGAAGATGAGTAATCAATTAATCATTCAATATGTCTATGTGTTGTTTGATTATATCTTGTTCTTGTCTTTTATTTAACATGCTAGGCTAGGTTTATCTTGTGTTTGCTTAGATCTAATGAAACCTAACTATTGATTATTGGTTGTTGGTGTGTTATTAATTGTATTGGATGATTGTTTATCGATGTTAGGCTTAAGAAAACTGGCTAACCTCCTATACGGTAACTTGCTTGAACGTCTTAAGAAACATGAACCAATGCGTACTAAGGTTTTTATGGTTGTATTTAATGCATGAGCGAATTCTAGTGATCCCATGTTAGGAGCTTCTTAGCCGGCTCGACATAGGAGTGAAGTAGGAGCTTATAGAGTTGGGGAAGTACGTACGCCACCCCACGATTGGTATTAAGGAATACACCCGTCATCCACGCAATTAATACACACTAATCAACCGGTAAAAGATAGTTAGGGAGTAAGGAAATCTAAGTAAACACATTTCTCCCCATATAAGTTTCACAACCTTTTCATTTTCAGTTATTTTATTTTATTTGCAATTGTAGTTATTTGGGTTAGTTGACTAGCAACTAATTCCGCCCACTCCTTCAAACCCGAGATTTTACTTGCTTTTATAAAAATATAAAAAAAATACAAAAAGAATCTTCCCTCACCCTTAGACCTATTAGAGTAGTTTTTCAATCATAACGACACTATTACCCTAGAGAACGATCAATCCCCCGGTACTTGCCACTACACTATACTACATCGGTCAGGTACACTGCCTGGTGGGGATTGCAAGCCTCTTGAGATCCCTCGAGAGGTAAAACCTGTTGTAAGGTCGCAAAACCACGCATCAGTGGGGCAGCACTACTCCACTCAGAAGGGGACCCACAACCTCTCACATCCCATTAACGTCCCTGAGAAATCACACTTAGGGTCTCAGGGAGTTCAGGACCCTAAATCCCCAAAAGGATAGCACAACCCTGATGGGAAGGGGGTCCATCAATCTTCACTATCAGTGCCTCATGATACTACTGAAATAGACCCGTCAGTAGTTGAAGGCGCTAAAGGGGACAAAGACTCAAAGGGATATAAACCACCCGCTGATACGGAACCCACAACCACCTCAGGCGGATCCCTTCACTCAGGAACTGCCCCCAAAAGTCAGGCTGAGCAAACCCACTCAGTTATTATGACGGGGTCAGGACCTGGCCACAACAAAGGTGAGCCCTCTTTTGAGGGGGAGTCGGATTCCCTGAAGATTCCTTCTTTAGCTGACCTTAAAACATTATTAGCCGAAGAGTCAGAGGAGGAAATTATGGTTTTTGGTGATGAAGAAGATCTTGGTGTTGAGGAGGAAATGGAGACTGAGATAAGCCCTCCTCAGCACCCTGAGCAACAACAATCTTCTCCTCCCCCTGAGGATCAACAACCCAGCTCCCCCACATCATCATCATCATCATCAGGTGTTTCCTCTCCCGCCACTCCTCAGTGGCTGGCGAGATATGATAACGTTATTCCGTTGACTGAAAGACAACTGGTTAAATTCCTTCGCAAAGCCAACGAGGGTCTTTACAATGAACTCACGGATGAACAATGGATTCAGCACACTGAAGTGGCAGCCTCCTATGCCGACTTCAGGGCTTCTGTGGAAGAATCTCAGGGAAAGGTTCTTCAGGCTGCCAAACTTACTGATAAACAACTGGGCGACCTGAGCAAATCTATTGATGAAATAGCCACTGGACAACACAAGGACCTCTCCAACATCCTTAAGGCTATTGAATCAGTTCAAGAACAACTCGCAGATGATCCTACACTGCTGAAAAACCTGAATGAATACATGACCACTCAGACGACCACCTCCACCAACATTACTGAGCTTCTAAAGCTTCTTCAGGAGGTGGATCTCAAAACCATCAGGACAAACCAAGAGTCAATTCATCCGGCAGTAACTGAATTCAGGGAGCACCTAGCAAAAATATCCTCAGCCTTTGATCAGCTCTCAACAAAACATAATGAGCTGATCGACCACTATACCTCCCATGTCACTGAACTCTCCACCACCCAACAGTCAATGGCTACTGAAATCATCACACTGAAGAATGAGACATCTGATACAAAGCAAATGGTCTCAAGTATCCTCTCCATTCTTCAGGCCTCTCATCCAACCCCAGCTCCTCAGTCAGTAGGTCCATCCACTGAAGTACCAGTATCTGCTGAGGGGGAGAAACCTATTGAACCTAATCCTGATCTTTCATCAGCTATAGTGGTAGTCCCTGAAACTTCCACCAGTCAACCCCCTCCCACTGACAAAGGAAAGGGAATCATGGTGACTGAGAGTTCTCCTCCTAAAGCACATTTGGCTCAGGCCACAACTAAAAGGTGTGTAGATCCTGATGCACCCTTTATGGTTGAATTAGAAGGAGGTAGGACCTTCTTTGGGACTCCAACTGAAGTGGCAGAAGTCTTGCATCAAGAAGACATCAGAAAGGCCAAAGAAAAGGAGCAGCAACTCAACAGACCAGTAATTGTTGAGGTTGCCAAGGAGGTAATCAAGGAGTCTGAAAAAGACATCAAAGGGGATGAGTTTCTCAAGCTCCAGGCTGAACTTCTTCAGGAACATAATCAACAAGCCAAGCTGAAAAAAGAAAGGAGGCAGAGAACTTATGAGAGGTACTTATGGCACATGACAAAAACCAAGGGAGAAGGCACAATCACTGACATAACCATTACCCCCACCAAGCCCATAAGCATAACAATACACAGGGGACCAAGAAATTCAGAGGTTTACCAACCCTTCAAATTTTCTGACTTTGGGCTAAGGGAATGGGATATGATGATGCCCATCCTGAGGAAGAAGACACAAAGCAAGACTGCCCCATCTCTTATCAAGACCTTGAACTCCAAATATGAAGAACTCGAAAAGGTAGCAAAGAGTTTGAGTATTGATCATGAGAAGGCGCTTGCTTCTCAGGGACTGGCAATCCCTGAACCTACTCAGAAGACCGGGAGGAAAAGAAAAGCTGTGGGTCAGGAACCTGAACAATTCATAGCTGCTCTTCACTGCAACAGGATTCCCCCTTAGGGAGTCAAGTTCGTCCCAAACCTGGTCATCAAGGATCCTGAGTATGGTATCTTCTTTGTCAATGAATTTAATCAGGCAGCCTTTCAGAGAGTAAGTGACATCGATCTAGTGGAAACGACAACTCTCCTCGCCTACAAACTGATGGCGCTAAGAGTAAAGAGTCATGAGAACGAGGAGTTTGTCAGGCTGCTGGACCAGATGATGAACGAAAGACCTGACAAGAAGGTGTTAGTGTCTAAGAAGGCAAAGCTTGAACTCATGGTTTACTTTCAAGAACCCTGAGCATTTTGTATTTAGATTTTTAGGACTTGTAATGATATGAATAAATTGATGAATGTTTTTGTTATATCAGTGTCCTTATTTACTTTCTAGTACATTTAGTATGAGAAGAAGTCATTAGCTCACTCATTACTGATCAAAACACTTAGGAATAATTTATATCCAAATAGGGGGAGATTTTTGGGTCCATTAGTACCCAAGAATACTTAAAACAAGATTTGGACACAAATTAACTAAGTGTTAATTAAACCGAGAACAATTCAAGTCACTGAGTGAACAGTCACTCAGTGAGTCATCTTCATGATGCTTAAGGCGAATTCAAGAAGAAGGATTCACTACTCAGGTAGGCGGTACTCCCTGATTAGGACTTAAGCCAAAGAAGAAGATGATGGTTCAGTGAGTGTTGGACAAGAACTCACTGAACCCTAGTCTCCTCAACAACAATAAGTGATTGAAGACTGAAGAAACCAACGCCTGAAATAAAGGCGGGAATAAGTGGGAAGTATTTGAGAAGATAAGAATGTCAGACCAAACACTCTTATCTTGTCAGATACTAACCTTCCCAAAGACGGCTAAAAGTCATGGACTGTCAGACCAAACACTCCTAAAGACTTTTTGGTCCATTCCTATTGGTTCTTGGAAATGACAATTACTGTTGTAATTGTCAGACACGCTTCCTCAGCAAGTTGAAGTATTTTTAATCACTTTTACTCTTTTATACTTGTGTATAAATAGGTTCAGAAGGAGAGAAGTTGAGTGTGTTTTGAACATTGAAAGCCTTAGACTTTTGCAAAACAACTTCTCTCTTACAAAGAGTAACCAGTCCCTGAGATAGCTCAGTGAGGCATATTGTTACCACTCAAGCATAGCATTGAGTTTAGATAGGAGACAACCCATACCTTGTCTATTCAATCCCAAAGTGTTTATTCCACAAAATACTTTGGGTAATAGATTCTTTGATTCATTTCTAATAAGAATTTAAACGTTGAAAATACTGTGTGTTCATCATTTATATTAACGTTTCATTAATTGTTAGAAGAAATCATTACATTGTATTAGTCATAAACACAAATAGATTAACTTTCTAGTTAACTCTAAGCGTGTTAAGGGAACAATACGTTCTTCTTTGGCTTAGATTCCACTCACTGAGTTCCGCCTCACTAAATGGAGAGACTTTCTTCTTAGACTCGTCCTAAGCATCCTGAAGGTGACTCACTGAGCAACTGTTCACTCAGTGACTTGAGTGTTGTTTAAGGTTTTATAACACTTAGGTTATTTTCTATTCAAATCCTTGTTTAAGAAAAACTTGGGTACTGAATGGACCCAACAGTCTCCCCCTATTTGGATATAAATATAGCCTAAGTGTTTTGATCAATGTAAGTGAGCAAATGGACTTCTTCTTACACTGAAGATACTATAAAGCAATTTAAAGAACACTGATTCTAAAAAAAAAATGGGCCATCATCTTATTCATCAGTTACATAGGTCCTATCATCTAATACAAAATGCTCAGGGTTAAGTACTCAGACTTCCTTAATCCCCATGAGCTCAAGCTTTGCCCTCTTGGATAAAAAAAACCTGTTTGTCAGGCCTCTCACTCATCATTTTATCCATCAGCTTAATAAACTAATCATTCTCAGGACTCTTCACATAGAGTGCCATCAATTTATATGCCAGCAGTGTTATGGTCTCCACTAGGTGAACGTCACTGACTCTCTGAAAGGCTTGTTGACCAAACTCATCTATGAAGAAGATTCCAAACTCAGGATGCTTGATGACCTTGTTGTTGACAAACTTGACACCTTCAGGGAGAAGTCTCTAGCAATGAAGTCCAACAATAAAGCATTCATGTTCCTTCTCTATTGCCTTCCTTTTCTTTCATGTGCTCTTAGTTGGATCAGGGATTGTGAGGACCCTGAGATGCAAGTGCCTTTTGGTGATCGATTCCAAGACTCTTGGCAACCCTTTTCAATTCTTCATATTTCTTTGTCAGGGCGTCCAATAGGTCAGGGATGCACTTTTTGTTCTTCTTGCTCAGGATGGGTCCCATCATGTGCCATTCTTTGATTCCAAACTCAGAGAACTTGAATGGGGCATTCTTCTCATATACCCTCTCACCTCTTTTGACAGTGATAGCAAGAGGGTTGGTGTTAGCATGGATGATCATATAAGTGATGGGACCTTCACCCTTGGTTTTGGTCATTGTCCAAACATACCTTTCTTAGTTCCTCCTCTTCTTGTCACTATTTAGCTTGACGTGCAGGTTGTGTTCTTTGATGAGATCAGCCTCAAGTTGTAAAAATTATTCCTCCCTGATGTTTTGATTAATCTCCTTGATCACTTCTTTTGATACCTCTGCAATGACAGGCCTACTGAGTAACTCAGCTTTGATCTTATCTTCCTGTTCCATTACAACAGCCACTTCATCGTAAGTCCCTTTGAATACCTTCCCATTATGTAAGACAAGTTCGATAAGTGTTGGTTCATCAGGATCTTGTCTAACTTCCTTTTGAGCTGGCACAAGTCTGGGAGGTAAGTCTCCTAATTCCTTGATCCCCTTCCCTTTGTCAGTGGGTTGAGGTATTGAGGAGAAGGGCTCGGGAACATTAGTGGTGGTTGTTGTGGCTTCAGTGATGATTTGAGTTGGAGAGCTTTTAGTGAGAGGAGAAACTGATGAAATCACCATAGCAGTTGTGGTTCCAGATGCTGCTGTTTGTTCAGCCATGTAGCTTTGGTTTGGTACAACATCAGTAATCACTTGTTCAGCATGAGTTTGGTCTTCAGAAGTCTGGCCATCTTTTCTTGTATTCCCGTGTAGATCCAACTGTTGGAAGAGTTGTTGTACAGGAGTTGGCTTAGTTGGAGCAATTTTCTCCCCTTCAACAGATGTTGAAGCTTCAGTGAAGGCATCTGTTGACTGAGGAGCAGACTGAGTATGAGCAGACTGAAGTAGCTTCAGGATATCAGAGACCATACCCTTGATCTCTGAGGTCTTTGTCTTCAGGATGGAGATGTCAGTGCTCATGGTGACCTGAGCCTGAGAGAGTTGGGTAACCCTGGCAGTATAGCAGCTAACCAGCTCATTGTGCTTGTGGGTGAGTTGTTCATATGATGAGGAGATGGAGGAAAGCTTAAGCTCTTGATCACTGAGTGCCTTGGCAACAGCTTCCTGATGAGTCTTGGGAGTTGGAAAGTCTACCTCCTTGAATAATTTGGAAAGGTCACTGAGTGCTGCTGAGGTAGACTTGTAAGAATCCATGAACTCAGTAAGCTTGGTGATCAGAATTGGATCATCCTTAAACTCAGCCTGAATGTTTGTAAGATTCTGAAGGATGGAGGCAAAATGAGTTCACTGATCAGTACCCAGCTTCTCAATTGAGGTCTTCAAGTCACTGGCATGTTTATCAGTGGAGGTGGTGACTTGGTTGAGGTGACCTTGAGACTCTTCAACAGTAGCTCTGAAGTCAGCATAAGAAGCAACTGCTTCAGTGTGTTGTTGCCATTGTTCCTTGATGATTTCATTGAAGAGGGCAGTGTTAGACTTTCTGAGGAATTTAAACAACTGCCTATCAGTGAGAGGAACAACATCATCATATTTCTTCAAGTATTCAGGAATGGAAGTAGCTGAGTCAGAGGAGCCTGATGATTTATGTTGATGAGATGATGATGATGATGATGAGGTGTGTCGTTGTTGTTGTTGGTGTTCTTGTTCTTCAGGAGGAGGAGATGAAGTTTGTTGTTCAGTGTGCTAAGGAGAGTTGTAAGTGAGAAGTTGGTCATCAGTATCCATGTCTTCCCCAGCAGCCAGAACTTTATCATCCTCAAATTCTACCACCTCATCTTCTGATTCTTCATTTATGAACATCTCTAAATCAGCAAGAGTAGGAACCAGGGCTATATCCGGCTCCCCCTCAGAAGAGGGCTTGCCTTGGTTATGGTCAGGTCCTGACCCCTCTATTTCAGCAGATTGGGATTTATCTGCCTGGTCCTTAAGGTCAGTCCCTGAGGAATGTGCTTCACCTTGGAGGGGTGATGGTTCCATATCAGCGGGTGGTTGCATGCCCCCTGAGTCTTTGTCCCCAGATGTTCCTTTAGGGACTGGTGGGTTTGAGCCAGTACCATCATTAGGAAATGAAATGTTGAGGTACCCCTTTCTAACAGGGTTGTGCTACCCTGTCGAAGTTATAGGGACCATGACTCCCTGAGACTCTGATTGTGATGTACCAAAGCCATAAGCAGGATGTGAGGAGGTATGGGTCCCCATCTCAGTAGGGTGGTGCTACCCTAGCGAGGTTATAGGACCCTGTTCTCCCTCAGGCAAAGGTTGTGATATACTAATGCCTTCATTGGGATGTGAGAGTTGAATGGTTCCTGATTCCACTGACTTGTATATGTCAGTAGAGTCTTTGGGAGAGGGTTTGCCTGAGGACACTGAATGTGATTTCTCAGTGCCCTCCGCTGGCGTTTGTTTTTTGGTCAAGGCGATGCTGAGCCCTTCAGTGGGTGTCTCTTTGGGTTGGTCTTTCGTGTGCCTATTTTTCTTAGGCTTTGATCCAGAGGTCTCAGTGGCGAGTGGTTTGGGTTGAACCACCTTCCTGGACCCCTGTCTCTTTTTCTTCTTCTCCTTCTTGGAAGGAGAAGGCATAGGTGAAACAGCGTCAGCACCCTGAATGATTGTCAACATATATGTTGTCAGGGTGATTTGTGTGACCTCAGTGGGGTCTCTTGAGTAGTTGGCTTTATGTAGGATACTAGGAAGAGATCCCTGTGTATTGTCCTGAACATACTCAGAGCCCAGTAAGTCTTGAAGCACATAAGAGATAAACCTGGGGTAAGACATGTGTCTTTGCCTTTTTTTTGCCTGTGAGCTTGACTATGAGGTCCTTGAAAATAATTTCTCCAATGTCTATCTTTTTACCTTCTAGGAGACTGAACAGTATCATTTTTTGAGCAGTGTTCAATTGCTCCATTGAGGATTTGTTCCCACCCAGGACCTGAATGACAAAAGTCATCAGTATCCTCCAAACGGCAGGAAACCAAGTTTTGATTATTGGAGCCTTGGCCAAAAGAGTCCCTGGGGCCACATCAGGGTGTTGTTTGTCATGTGGCCCAAGTAAAAGCAATTCGGCCTTTACTTCTGAGTCAGAGGGTTGTGGGGTAAAAGTCTCAGTGAAGTCAAGGCCAGTGGCTTTGATAAAGGTTTTATAGTCAAGGGTTAGGGTTTTCTTCCCATTCTTCACTGTAAACTTAATGATGGAGTCCTTGGTGACATCAGGGTTGGTAACCTCTGTTGTACACCAGAACTCTCTCAAATAGTCATTGTAGATGACTGAGGGTGTCTTGGTGAATGCCGTGTAGAGAAAACAGTTTTGAAAATACTTTACCATATCCTTATAAGCTGGAAAATTTTTTGGATAGGCAAAGTTCCCCACGACATTGTTTTTAGTCATGTCTACGCTTTCCAGTTGGAATTCCACATTTGGAGCGTAGGTGATGGCTTTAGAAGTTGCCATTTTCGAAGAGAAAAGGTCTGGTTTTGAAAGAAAATCTTGTTTTGAGAGATAAAACACACAAAAGTTTTAAGAGAGAAATTCGCAAGAGTTTGATTAGATGTTAAAAGCGTGTGTGTGTTTTTCTTTGTAAGGGGTAGTTATAGGGAAGTGGAGATGGGTGTATTTTGAATAAAAGGCGAATATCTTTGAAAAATTTGAAAACTGATTTGTATAACCGTTTGGTATCCGCATTAAATGCCACCTTTTCACTTTCCCGGGTTTTGCGCAACTGTCAAGGTGAACAGTTGCGTTGCTCTGCAAAAGTGTATTTTGCAGAGTGATCTCACCACATATAATATCAAGAGATATTATTTGTGAGTGAGAGGAATTAAATGCCAAGTGGGTTTTTAGTGATGAAGTGGGGGCCCAAGACATGGATGCCAAAAGGGTAAAAGAACATATATTCCTTTATTAAATGTATTCAGTCACCAACCTAAGACATTCACTAACTAGATGCCTAGAGCATTTAGTTATGCATTGAATGTAATCTGTTGATGTCTTGAGTCCCCTGAATGATTTTTCATTCAGTGTGTTGATGTTAAGGGAAGGTTACTCAGTGAGTGAGATGTTTTAGGGACTCACTGAGAGGTGATGTTGTTCAGGGAACTTAGATAGTATTTACACCAGGTTGAATAAATTTAATCAGTGACCTGATTGTCAATATCCAACATGCCTAGTTCTGCTTTCAGTCTTGTGAAGGTAGGTTCATCCAGGGGTTTTGTGAAAATGTCAGCCAAATGATATTCAGTGGGGATGAAGTGTAATTCAATATCTCCATTCATGATGTGGTCCCTGATGAAGTGATATCTGATATCAATGTGTTTGGTTCTTTGGTGAAGTACAGGGTTGTTTGAGATAGCAATTGCACTTGTGTTGTCACAAAAGATGGGAACCATCTTATAATGGATGTCATAGTCACTGGGTTGACTTTTTATCCAAAGTAAATTTTCAATTGTTGCTTCTTGGTGCTCCAACAAACAAGGTTTCCTCCAAGGAATTGACAGGACCCTGAGGTACTTTTCCTATCCATGTTGCAGCCTGCTGTAACACCCCCAAAAATGTTTTGCAGCGAAAGATAATGTTATTGGGGTGCTACTCAATTGGTATCACAACACAAAGTATAAAGAACGATTTTTACCTCAACCGTTTAGAAGAAATTTCATAGTCAAAAGTATTTTGTTTACATCCTTCGAAAATAGTGCGGAAATATAGGCCCATAAGAGGATTTAAGCGGTCCCATATGATTATCAAAGTCATCTATGACCATACCATGTCGTTTTCCAATCACCTCTAAAAGTAAGTTATCACCTAAGGAACATGAGCATACATGCTAAAAATGTCAACACAAAGGTTGAGTGAATCCATAGTGTTTAAGTTGTAATAGTTTGAACACAAGCTGAATAGTAGTAAAACAGTGATATTGTAGTGTAATATATTGCCCTAAGTCTCATGACACGCAAACGTTATGTGACAAATCGTAATTTCAGGTCCTTTTTCAAACTTCGAAATTTTACTATTCATGGGTACTATTCATTATTCACTATTCATCCTTTACTATTCATCGTTTTTGAAGTCAGATTACGACTTTGAGAAGTTTTCAAAAATTTTACTATTCACGAAACACTATTCATTCACGGAGGGAAATCACTATTCATGGTCACTATTCATCAGTACGTAAACTAAGTTTACGGGTATTAAAATTTCGCGTAACCGTTAGGGTTTAGCTGCGAATTCATGAAACACCATTAAGGACACGTCATATAGACTAGAGTAGTCTACATATCATCAGTAACATCGTCTGCATATTAGGTCATGCACGGGTTTGCATAATTTCCATTAACGTATGGTTACTTATGTAATAAACGTTACCACTCAGTCTTTACTACGAATAATGTACCCGACACTCCCGACAATGATCCTAATATATTTTCATACTCAAAATAATGATATAAAAATTATATTATTAATTTACTCGGTGTTTTGAAACCATTTGCTATATTTTCCGGTATACGCTTATAACTACGTCGGATCACGATATCTCAACACGACAATTATTTTAACACCCAATTCTTATTAGAAATATGATTTCATAATTTTTACAACGTCGTCATATTTTATTTGGTACCGTTAAAATTTATTTCTAGCTAACTCGGTACCCGGTATCCTCTAAAACACATGATATCTAACTACATTATACACCAAAAGTCAAGATTTTTGCAAAATCTTCTACCCTTGCCCATTTGTACCGCCACCCCCCGATATCTTCCTTGCTTCTTTGACAAAAAGTCCCACTAACTTCATTTATTGCTTGTCCTTGAAAATCCTACACATATTATTCAAGTAAACTAACACATAAACATTCAAGTAAACTACAAAAAAATAAATTTCTCTCATCCTTTCTCTTTTGAGGATCGGCCATAACAAGAAACACAAGAAAGATTCACCAAAAATTCCAAGATCTAGTATTTCTAGCTCCATTAGTATCCTAGTTTAGGTTTTGAGATAAAAACCTCAAGGATTACTTAAGTATTTGCTTCAAAAATCACCAAATCTTCAAGTAAGTATCTACATAAAATTTCTAATCTTTTATACTCTCATTTGATCTATTATCATGTTCTAGTAACAAATCATGTAATATACATATATTATACACACCACTTATTGTTTACTTTTCTCCCTAAAAAAAATATATAGATCTAAAGATTTTATTTGCAATCTCATGAGATTCACTATTTTTGGTGATGATTAGGAACCCATGACACCCTAAGAAGGTGTATGGTAGGATTAAATTAGTTGTGGTGTTGATTGGAAGTGTTTTGAGCAAGCCATGAACTAGAAAAGTGATTTTTACAAATAATAGAAAAGGGTCTGTCCATTTTCACGAAATCTGGAAAACTCAGTAAACTTTGGACTATTTTGGCTTGAATATTTAGAAAATACTTTCAAAAAAGAAACCGTGGGCATTGGAATGAGCAAAAACGAGCTTACGACGAGAAAGATATGCTAATTCTAAGTTTGACGACGAAAAACCATTTTCTGAAAATTTTGCTTGCTGTTTTCCGAGATTCAACGACTAAAACAAGGCGTTAGACGTGATCTAGACGAGCTGACCATCTGAATATGTTAGTTCATATTAATACGAAACCGGGGATATAAAGAATGTTGAAAACGGGCTTATAATGACCGAGATACACGCGTTTGAAACCCGACGATTACAACATATTTCCGTCAGCTTTTAATAGAAATAATGCCAAGTCCAAAACTGTTTTTGCAATGCACCATATTGAGAGCCATTTTTCTCATTAATCGAGACGTGTATGGACAAAATGTCAAAACTACGACTTCAAGATATTGTTATAAGGTTTCTAAAAACGTCGAGCTTATTTCATAACACTCAACGAACACTATTTTATGACTAGTTTTGCGAGGCCATTTGGTCATATTTTCAAGTATTGAAAAATAATATTTTTACGACGAAAACACAATATTCACCGATAGAGCATCAAACGACGATCGTGGGGTATCGTTGCAACGTTTTTACACAAAAAGTGTTTTATAACTTAACGAGACGTCAAAAATGTATTTTTCGACGATAAACGTTATTTTCAAATTTCACGAGTGGTATCGATAACATACGTATTTGCATATGTAGCATCATTTCATTGCTTACATTAGATCCTATCATTCATATTAGGTTGCGGTTAAAGATCGTGCCTCATTTCTGTGTATCCACTTTTGTCATCATAACTACTGCATCAGGTGAGTTTCATGGCCCCTACTATTACTTGTTTTATAACCGTTTTGGGGGAGAATACATGCTCGTTTTCATCTAAATGTATACTTGATTTACTTGAATATGCCACTTGTTTAGTCAAACCATTATTTGCTCTACTTATGAATTTGTTATTCATTCGAATGTATTGTATATTCACTTGTATCACACTTAATTCTTTTTACCCATGGACCCAAGCACTTTAAACGATTATGCACGCTTAACCTAATGAACCGGCTCCACCACTATGTACATACATGACAGAATGAATGGGTCACGTAACCGAATATACGGGTAACATGACCGAATGAACGGGTCACATGACAGAATGAACTGGTCACATAACCGAATGAATTGGTCACGTAACCGAATGTACCGATCAAACCAAATGTACTTTAAATCTTGTGGTCCACATATTACTTTTGTTCACCTAAACCAAATCTTATTTGGCAGTGGATTGTAAACACACAGGTTGCAAGTCTTGTATGGGCGGGACTCGGGACTGAGTGGATTTACAATGCCTTTGCTGAGAAATCATTATTCAAATGCTTTATATTTTACACTAAACTCTATGAACTCACCAACCTCGTGTTGGCACTTTAGCATGTATTTTCAGGTATAAAGCAATAGCACGCTACTGGAGGCTTTTGGCAGGGCATGGCATGGTTATAGGATCAAAACACTCTGATATTCATTTGGGGACCGTTTTACTTGTTTTAAGGGCCTATTTCCGCACTACTTTTAACATTGTAAATTTAACACTTTTGTTAACAAATTTTATTCTAAATGATTGAGGTAAAAACCGTTCTTTGTACTTGTGTTGTGATACCAATTGAGTAGCACCCCAGCGACATGTATGCTTTCGCTGGACCCGATTCTGGGGGTGTTACAGATTGGTATCAGAGCCTTGGTTATAGAGAACTGGGTGATTTTAAAACCTAGACTATAACTACTTTTATGAAAATTTAACCCTATGACCGCCACGTGCCTGCCTGCCAAGCTGATGCCTCATTTGTGGTTTGTTGATGACATATTTGATGAGATTTGTGTCTTATTATTGGATCCATTATACCCACTTATTCTCGTTGATTACTAGAATTTTCTTCCATATAAGTATGCTTACATATCGTACACGTCTCAGCGTTACGCCTTTTCCTTATGTAGTTTCATCATTCGACCTCGAGTTTGGTCACTTGCCTTAGTCTTTTGAAACATCCTTTAAATGTGAAGGACATAGTATTAGTATAACTGAGCTGAGTATTTCAAAATTCTTTGAACCTCGGTGGAATATAGACTGGTCATCTATATTCGACCCGGGACAGTGGAACATAGCCTGACCACCTATGTCCGACTCAGAGATGAATTTTGCAATACTGGGAATAGTTATAATAAAATTATGTTCGGGTTGAATCTCTACTCGATTTCTAAAGGTTTCAAAAAAAAAATCATGTGTGTGTATTCAATCGTTGCAAGAACATTTACATCTACATCCAACACATTAGCAACACCTCGAGAACCACCGCCTAGAAGCACGCCAACTAATCATAACGACTTCAAGCTTTCATTCTATGATAAGCCACATTAGGGCACCTACTTTTAGGAAACGTCTTATTACGTCTCACTCATCTTTTCTTGTTTTGAAGAATCATGCCGCCAAAGAAAACCACTTCAACGATGACACCAGCTGAGATCAGGAAGCTTGTTGCTGACAGTATTGAGGCAGCACTAGTAGCCGAAAGAGCAGCCGTAGCCGCTGCTGCTGAAGCCGCTTCTCGGGCAGAGACAGCAGAAGCTGCAGGACAAGCGGAAAATGGTATTAATGGTCGTAAATGTACTTACAAAGACATCAAGAGTGGTGATCCTGTAAAATTCAAGGGCACTGAAGGAGCCACTGCCATGATCCGATGGTTTGAAAAGACAGAATCTGTATTCCTTCTATGCAACTGTCCAGAGGACAACAAGGTAAAGTTTGCAACTAGCACACTCATTGATGAAGCTATGTCGTGGTGGAATTCTTATGCCCAGCCTATTGGTATGGAAAATGCTCACAAGCTCACGTGGGATGAATTCAAGAAGTTACTGTCTAAGAAGTTTTGTACACGCAATGAAGTGAAAAAGTTGGAAACAGAGTTTTATGGGTTAGTGACTAAGGGTAATGAGATTGAAGCATACGTTAGAAGATTTCAAGAGTTGGCCGCACTTTGTCCAAATATGGTTCCAGATAACGAGAAGTTGTTGGAAAACTTCATTGATGGACTACCACACAGCATCCAGGGGGATGTAACTTCTTTTAATCCACTCACACTGGACGAAGCAATCAGAATATCTCAAAAGCTTATGGAACAAGTGGTGAAGAAGGGAACTACCGTCGACAGAAATGACAGTAACAACAACAACAACAGCAACCACGACAACAAAAGGAAAAGGGATGAAAACAACGGAAACGACCAAGTTCAGCCGCCACACAAACAACATGAAGTGGTTAGGGCCTACGTTACGGGGCCAAGTGAAAAGAAATGATATGCAGGTACTTTACCCAAGTGCCATAAGTGTCGGTTTCACCACAATGGACCTTGCCCCACTCAATGTGGAAACTGCCAAAAGGTCGGACACAAAGCCGATTGCAAGGCTCCCACCCTCGTAATGCAACAGAAAGTCACGGTAACCTGCCATAAGTGTGGAGTAATTGGACACTTCAAGAGTGAATGCCCAAAGCTGAGAAACCAGAATGGAGGAAGAGCTCGTTGAAGTGCGAAGCTCGTTAGGACAACAACAACAATGACAATGTTTAAAAAGAGAACTCCTGCCTTAGAAATAAACCGAAATCTAAACTCTCTAGTGTTGTATTTCTTTTGTGTTTTACTTTACGTTCTATCGTATAAGTTTCATGTACTATTACGAATTCCTATCAAATGAATGTTTTATCTTTTAACACCGCAATGCGACTCAAATATCCACATCTTCTCACCAAATCCACTCAAGAAACCAACACGAACTGAATACAGGGACTGAATTCCTTTAACGGGTGGAGATTGTGACAAATCGTAATTTCAGGTCCTTTTTCAAACTTCAAAATTTTACTATTCATCTCAGAAATTTACTATTCACGGGTTACTATTCATTATTCACTATTCATCATTCACTATTTATCGTTTTTGAAGTCAGATTACGACTTTGAGAAGTTTTCAAAAATTTTACTATTCACGAAACACTATTCATTCCCGGAGGGAAATCACTATTCATGGTTACTATTCATCAGTACGTAAACTAGGTTTACGGGTATTAAAAATTCGCGTAACCGTTAGGGTTTAGCTGCGAATTCATGAAACACCATTAAGGACACGTCATATAGACTAGAGTAGTCTACATATCATCAGTAACATCGTCTGCATATTAGGTCATGCACGGGTTTGCATAATTTCCATTAACGTATGGTTACTTATGTAATAAACGTTACCACTCAGTCTTTACTACGAATAATGTACCCGACACTCCCGACAATGATCCTAATATATTTTCATACTCAAAATAATGATATAAAAATTATATTATTAATTTACTCGGTGTTTTGAAACCATTTGCTATATTTTCCGGTATACGCTTATAACTACGTCGGATCAAAATATCTCAACACAACAATTATTTTAACACCCAATTCTTATTTTAACACCCAAATCTTATTTGGTACCGTTAAAATTTATTTCTAACTAACTCGGTACCCGGTATCCTCTAAAACACATGATATCTAACTACATTATACACCAAAAGTCAAGATTTTTGCAAAATCTTCTACCCTTGCCCATTTGTACCGCCACCCCCCGATATCTTCCTTGCTTCTTTGACAAAAAGTCCCACTAACTTCATTTATTGCTTGTCCTTGAAAATCCTACACATATTATTCAAGTAAACTAACACATAAACATTCAAGTAAACTACAAAAAAATAAATTTCTCTCATCCTTTCTCTTTTGAGGATCGGCCATAACAAGAAACACAAGAAAGATTCACCAAAAATTCCAAGATCTAGTATTTCTAGCTCCATTAGTATCCTAGTTTAGGTTTTGAGATAAAAACCTCAAGGATTACTTAAGTATTTGCTTCAAAAATCACCAAATCTTCAAGTAAGTATCTACATAAAATTTCTAATCTTTTATACTCTCATTTGATCTATTATCATGTTCTAGTAACAAATCATGTAATATACATATATTATACACACCACTTATTGTTTACTTTTCTCCCAAAAAAAAAAAAAAAAAAAAAAAAAAAAAAATATATAGATCTAAAGATTTTATTTGCAATCTCATGAGATCCACCATTTTTGGTGATGATTAGGAACCCATGACACCCTAAGAAGGTGTATGGTAGGATTAAATTAGTTGTGGTGTTGATTGGAAGTGTTTTGAGCAAGCCATGAACTAGAAAAGTGATTTTTACAAACAATAGAAAAGGGTCTGTCCATTTTCATGAAATCTGGAAAACTCAGTAAACTTTGGACTATTTTGGCTTGAATATTTAGAAAATACTTTCAAAAACGAAACCGTGGGCGTTGGAATGAGCAAAAACGAGCTTACGACGAGAAAGATATGCTAATTCTAAGTTTGACGACGAAAAACCATTTTTTGAAAATTTTGCTTGCTGTTTTCCGAGATTCAACGACTAAAACAAGGCGTTAGACGTGATCTAGACGAGCCGACCAACTGAAAATATGTTAGTTCATATTAATACGAAACTGGGGATATAAAGAACGTTGAAAACGGGCTTATAACGACCGAGATACACGCGTTTGAAACCCGACGATTACAACATATTTCCATCAGCTTTTAATAGAAATAATGCTAAGTCCAAAACTGTTTTTGCAATGTACCATATTGAGAGCCATTTTTCTCATTGATCGAGACACGTATGGACAAAATGTCAAAACTACGACTTCAAGATATTGTTACAAGGTTTCTGTAGGTCCACACAAATTATGGATCCAAGCAGCCTTTGTTACTTGTTAGACGACTTGAATAAATCCAAATCAATCTAAGTGAGAAACTCTAACAATGAATTGAATGTTTATGTGGAATCTAAACAATCAACAACGAAGAACACAATAACTAACTTCGTATATTACTAACTTTTCAATACAATACGCACACAACTAACACACGTACTCTTGCAAACTATTTAGCCTTAGGGTTCCTTTTATACACCAAGGAAACCCTAGATACAAAACGTGTAGAAGGATATACGTATCTTTTCTAAAGATAACTACGTATCCTTTCCTAACTTATAGCTAACAAACTTTCCTAACTTTCATAAACTGACTTAACTAATAAGTCAACCAGTCTTAACTGTGTAATACTACTAACCAGACTTAATAATACAAAGGCAGACTTAACTATTACAAAATACAACTAACAGACTGATTGCGTGGTTTTGTAACCTTACAACAGGTTTTACCTCTCAAGGGATCTTGAGAGGCTTACAACCCCACCAGGCAGTGTACCTGACCGATGTAGTATAGTGTAGTGGTAAGTACGGGGGATTGATCGTTCTCCACAGGAAATAGTGTTCGTTAGGTGTGAAAGGCTACTCTAATTAGGTCTAAGGGTTGAGGAAGATTCTTTTTTGTATTTTTATAGTTTTTATGAAAGCAAGTAAAATCTCGGTTTTGATAGAGTGGGCGGAATTAGTTGCTAGTCAACTAACCCAATTTACTACGAATGCAAATAAAATAAAATAACAAAAAATGAAAATGTGGTGAGAAACTTATGTGTAGAGAAATGTGTTTACTTAGATTTCCTTACTCCCTAACTATCTTTTACCGGTTAATTAGTGTGTATTAGTCGCGTGGATGACGGGTGTATTCCTTAATACCATTCGTGGGGTGGCGTACTTACTTCCCCAACTCTACAAGCTCCTACTTCACTCCTATGTCGAGCCGGCTAGGAAGCTCCTAACATGGGATCACTAGAATTCGCTTGTGCATTAAATACAACCATAAAAACCTTTAGTACGCGTTTGGTTCATGTTTCTTAAGACGTTCAAGCAAGTTACCGAATAGGAAGTTAGCCAGTTTTCTTAAGCCTAACATAGATAAACAATCATCCAATACAACTAACAACACACTAACAACCAATAATCAATAGCTAGGTTTCATTAGATCTAAGCAAACACAAGATAAAATTAGCCTAACATGTTAAACAAAAGACAAGAATAAGATAGAATCAAACAACACATAGACATATTGAATGATTAATTGATAACTTATCTTTCAATGAAACATGGAAGATCTCAAGGCAAAAAGCCCTGAAAAAGTAGCTAAAATCGTCTTAGGGTTTTATCCCAAAATTCCACACCCTAAGCTCTCCCCTAATGACAAAAAATTAGAAAACTATATATAGATTTTTGGATCTGACGGCGTCACCTTATGGAGTGTGACGCCGTCACCTCGCCGCTTTTAGGGTTCCCGGATGACCTTCTTGACGCCGTCCCTCTTTAGCTCTTCAAAAATCCATTCTGGCTTATCAAGGCTTGACGCCGTCTAACCATGAACATGACGCCGTCCCCTTATGATTTAAGCCGTGACGCCCTCGATCAAGTTAAAGCGTGACGCCGTCAGAATTCACATGCTATTTTCACTGGCTTATCATGAGTAAATTTCACGTCCAACTTTTCTTGCCAAAGCATGACGCCGTCCCATGTTAATTGTGACGCCGTCAAGAGTAACTTTTAGCCGATTTTTGAGACTTTGCCGTTTTCTTCACTTTAATGCTCCAAAAACGTCCAAAATGCCTCCTTTTCCAGATTTCTCCTCAAAAGTACCTAAAATGACAAAAGGAACGATTTAGGGCAATATTTGATCAAATAAATACGATTTAAGGCTTAAATGACCCCTTAAAAGCGGTACACTTTTCGCCTCATCAAATACCCTTACACTTGAGATTTGCTTGTCCTCAAGCAAATGCGCTTTTATTCTAATCAAAATACAAGTTAGGGGTCATTTAATGCTAACATAAAAGTAATTACAACAAATAATCGTTCCACTTCAATCATAATAAGCACGGAGATTACATACTAGCACCTCACAAGTAGTGTTTAGATACTCACATCTCTCAAGTGTCATCAAAATAAATCTCATAAATGAAAACGGATAATATCTCTCACTACCTGTCATAGCAAATAGATTACCATAGGCTTGGGAAAGGATCGAAAACCTCCTCCACTAGGCGTAAGCACCTAAGATAAACTATCAAAGAGGGCTTTTAAATGGGTTATAACGTAAGGTGTAGGGAAAAGGAAAACACGGTTTTGTTGGATAAAGGATATTTTACTGGTGGCGAGTTAAAAATCTTGATCAATTACATGTACTATACAATGTTGCTAAGCCAAGACTAGACTCGATCTTAAGCTAGAAACGAAATAACAAAATAACAAAAATATAAAACAAACATAAAATAAAACGGGATGGTAGTCCGTATGTTTTTTCTATTTTTCATTTTCTCATTTTTTTGTGTTTTTCTTTTTTTTTTTTTTTTTTTTTTTTTTTTTTTTTTTTTTGCATACACTTTTACCCTACCATCCAAAATAATACATCATAGGGGCATTGCATCCCCCTTACACTTGAATTTTTACATAACTTTACAAATACTAATCTAATGACTCGAATTAAGATAATCGAAAAACTTGGAGTACTTTTAAAATATTTAGCATATATGGGGGTAATAAATGATGTTCTTCCCCATTACTCCATTACACTAGTACTTTACCCATGAGTCCCAATCGTCCCAAAACAATATGTACAAGGATATGACTCGACTTAGCAACCATGTAATCAACTAGATAATTAACTTGGGTTTAAACAAATGTTGTAACAATAATGCACTAAAAATGAGTGCATACAAGGTAGGCTAAGGCGATTTGGGTGTACATTTAAGTGGGGTGTAACAAATTCTTCCTTTAAGTAAAATGCTTAAAGGTCGAAACGAAAAGATAGGCTCTGAGGGGTGTACTAGGGGTATCGTGTACTAAAAATGAGTACAACGCAAAGGGTGTGGGAGAATTACTTGACCAATGTAGCCAACGTAATTATAACAAAAACACAGGTGTAAAACAATGGGTTAATCCTAATGCCTCTTATCATGTAGTAAATCTAACTACACGAATGTAGTCTCACTTGTGGCCTCGGAATGGTCCTAACGCAAGTTCTAGAATCTAAGTGCTACCGGTACACACATCATAGCATAAATGCTTTTCCTACCAATTCTAGGGGCGAACCTCACATATTTGGGGGTGGAAAATTTTTTTAGTGGTACGGTTTTTGTGCTAGTCATATAACTCCTATCCGTGAGACGCTCATTAAGATCAAAGTTTCACTCCTATATGTTGTAAAAAATTTTAAATTTGGCACTAAAATTACCTTAACAAGTATTTCTCTCAGTTTTATTACACATCTACCATCAAACAAACAAAAATCAAGCGTAATTGTATTCTCTAAAATCGTACTTTTACCCTCCCCTTACACTTAAGATGAACATTGTCCCCAATGTTCAAATAATAAGATGTAAAAGCAAAAAGTAAAAGAATGAAATCAAATACTCCCCTGATTCGCTCGGTGGATAATGAAATTACACGGTTAAATCTTCCTCCAAAGAGAATGTTGAAGCTCCATGACTAATGCATCGCCACAAGCTTGATCCAAAAACATTTCCTTGTCCAAAATAACCTGTTAATCCTGAGAAAACAAACACGAAAACCTGCATAACATCGGCGGGATAAAATCTATATATAAGGATATAATGCTTGTGGAATGAAAATTTTGCAGATTCCTGGAGATTATAAGTTGGAGATTTAATAAAAACTTTTTATGAAAACAAAACTTTCAAAAATTTCTGGAAATTAAATCTGACGCCGTCAGGTTATAACCCCTGACGCCGTCAGAAATGACCTGACAAAAATTTTCATTTTTAGTTTCCGGGAAATTTCTGGAAAAACCTTTACCTTACTTCCTGGAAATCCTGCAAAACATCATTATGACTCGATACAAGCATTTGACTCAAACAAACACGAATATGTATGCTAATTTATTATTATTACGATTCATGTTCATTTGTGTTCTAATAAACCGATTTAGATTTCCCTTACACTTATCTTTTGCAAAATACCTTTATATGTAGTTAAGACGAAGTTAAAAACAACATAAAGCATTTTCACAAATTAGTTTTGAACATGAATCAATAATGATAAAAATTAAACACACATACGGAAACAAATAAAAACAAACAAACAAATAAATAAACACACAAAGCAAATAAAACAAATAAAGCTTGGGTTGCCTCCCAAGAAGCGCTTTTCTTTATTAACGAGTCTTGTAGCTAGACTAAAGTCACGTACATTACGTGACTCCATCATCGGTCACGGTTCCTAGGCCATTCTCTTTTGATCCTCTATCAGAATCACTTTCATAGTAAAGGTATTTCGGGTCCACGTGATCAAAAGGATTGTTTCGGTATTTAGAACTAAGTTCCTTATCGTGCTTAAAGAATCCGCTTGACAGGTCAAAAGTGTCCTTACATCCCCTTCTCACATCATCATCACATAACACGAGTTGGGAACTTAACCCATCGAGCCCTTTATAATCAATCTCCTTGAATTCTCTCATCTTGTAAGGCGTTTGGTATGAGATTTCCCTAATCCCATCGGTGAAAGTCATGATCCCATTGAGCTCGTCCACAACCAAGCTTGTGGCCTGGCAAAAAGGTGCCCCAAAAACAACTTGTGATAACCTGGGATCGATGTACTCTTCGATATTATCGACGATTGCGAAGCTCATAGTGAATGTCATATTTCCTACAAACACCTGTGTATCATCATCTATGCCGATGTCGTCCTTCCCTTTATGAATCATCCCCCATCTGCAAATGTTGTTATAATGAAACAAGGACATCACATTTTTGGGTAAACATGTGTCAATGTAAACATTATAAAATTGCTGGTGACCAATCATGCAAGGTATTTTGAGATTATTTGGATCATGTTGCTTAATTCGGCCAGGCCTTCTACCGTGTAACCCCCATGTGTTGCCACTTGCTGATGGTTGATACTCATACACTTCTTCACAGCCATCCCGAAAAATCACTTTCCTGACACCATCGGTAAATAATGCACTCCTATCATCCTCATCGAGTATCACTCCCGTTGCTTTTATGAATGGTTTGCCTAGAACAAGGCCAGTTAAGGATGGGCTGATGATAGAATTCATGCTATTAATTACAGTTAACTCGATATGAAAGAGGAACTTTTCTATCACAATTGGTACCCTCCTTATTACCCCGATGATATTAGACCCTTCATATTTGACTTGTTCAGTGAAGGCTTCATTATATAGAGAAAGGGATATTGCGCTTATAGAAGAGTTGGGGTTTATGTAGGCATCTTTTATAAACTTTTTCCTAGTGGTGCAAGAAATCTTAAAGACCTTAGGAGCGCCATCCTCTATTCTCTCTCCGAACCCCATAGGCGACCTTGCCGTGCCCCTCTCAAGTTCCTCTACCAGGGGGCGGTCTAGCAGTCCTGCGAGCCCATGAGGCCTTTCGGATTTCTCTTCCGAGCCCTCCTCATCACTCACCTCTATTGTACTCGAGTTCTTTGGTGAGTCTAGATAGTCGTCGGGCGCCTCGGGTTTCTTTTCGGGAACTTCACCCTCCATTTCATTGTCCACATTCTTGGCTGTCTGTTGGTCCAAATTTGGTTTAGGAACAGGTATTGTTGTAATGGTGTTCACGAAGTGGAGAGGTTTCGAAGGGGTATGAGTATCTCCCGTTTTTTTTTCGTTTTGTGATATGTATTTGAAGAGTTTACTAGGGTGCTTGATTTTTACAGGAGGGGGTGTTTGGTGGGTTACTGTAACAGATTTGATCTCATTAACTCGTGCCAACTCACAAGTTGACTCGCCAGCAAGGCGATCATTGATAACCTTTAACAGGTTATCAACCTTGTTGTTCATATCAACTTGCTGTTGTCTGAATTGATTCTCAAGTTTGGAAAGCTGTGTTTCTTGAGAGAGAATGAATTTTTGCAGTGATTCCTCGCGATTTTGTTGTTTATGCGTGTGTCGCTGAGGATAATGTTCAGACCAGGTGAGCGGGGTAGAGTCATTGAATGATATGCTACGAGTTTGGTTCCAACTAAAATTTGGCTTATTCTTCCATGCCTCATACCCATCTTCGGAATTTTTGGGCCCATAATTAGTGGCGAGCCACTTATCTCCCGCCTTATCGATTCGCGAGGATGCGAATTCTTTGAAAGCCTGTTTGGGAAGTTCCATGCAGTCATGAGTGTCGTGGGGACCACTACATAATTTACACGAAGAAGTGATTTTGTTCACTTGGCTTGAAGGTTTAGGAGCCTCGTAAGATTTCATGAGAAACTTGACTTGGTCTTCAAGTTCTATGATCCTACGGTCGGAAGTGCTTGAATTGTTCGAGGGCAAAGATATTGCCTTGACCGTTTTATTCAAATCACGGGGGTCACTCCAACTTTCGTTGTCATAAAGAGCAAGATCCTCTAGGAGAGCCCATGATTGTTCCGCACTTAGATCACGTAGCTTGCCACCGGCCGCTTGGTCAATGGTTTGCCTCGTGGAGAGATTGATATGGTCATAGAAGATTTGGACTTGGAGCCAAAGTTCTATGCCATGGTGAGGGACCTTTCGGAGTAAGTCCTTGAATCGAGTCCATGCCTCGTAGAGAGTTTCGCCTTGACGTTGTTGGAACATCAAGATATCATTCCTTAGCTTGGTAGTTCTTCCCGGTGGGAAAAACTGAGCAAGGAAACGAGTGGTGAGATCATCCCAAGAGGTGATGGATCCTGCGGGTTGACGTTCTAGCCACTGACTAGCTTGGTCCCGCAAAGAGAATTGAAAGAGACGCAATCGGGTCGTCTCTCGAGTGGCAACATCAAGGTCTATAGAATCAACGATTTTAAGAAAGTCCTTGAGATGTTGATTAGGATCTTCAGAACGAAGTCCATGGAATGCGCATCCGCTTTGCACCAACCGGATGGTGTCGGATCGCAAGGGTGTGATATTGGCTCCTTGAGTGAGCTCAATGGTGTTTCGATAGCCATGGTGGCTAGGACGGGAATACTCTCCTAAAGTACGGGCTCTAGGAGGTGGTTGTGGTTGTTGTGGTGGTGGGTTGTGGGGGTTAAGGATATTACCATCTTCCATGATGTCGGACGGTAATGGTTACGAACAAAGACACGAAGAAAATAGATAGACTAAAGAAAACCTAGAAAAATAAAATAAAAATCTCACTAGAAAGGAATCTAGTGAGTAGACCTAATAGAAATAAAAATTCAACCTAAACAATAACTATTCCCCGGCAGCGGCGCCAAAAACTTGATTGCGTGGTTTTGTAACCTTACAACAGGTTTTACCTCTCAAGGGATCTTGAGAGGCTTACAACCCCACCAGGCAGTGTACCTGACCGATGTAGTATAGTGTAGTGGTAAGTACGGGGGATTGATCGTTCTCCACAGGGAATAGTGTTCGTTAGGTGTGAAAGGCTACTCTAATTAGGTCTAAGGGTTGAGGAAGATTCTTTTTTGTATTTTTATAGTTTTTATGAAAGCAAGTAAAATCTCGGTTTTGATAGAGTGGGCGGAATTAGTTGCTAGTCAACTAACCCAATTTACTACGAATGCAAATAAAATAAAATAACAAAAAATGAAAATGTGGTGAGAAACTTATGTGTAGAGAAATGTGTTTACTTAGATTTCCTTACTCCCTAACTATCTTTTACCGGTTAATTAGTGTGTATTAGTCGCGTGGATGACGGGTGTATTCCTTAATACCATTCGTGGGGTGGCGTACTTACTTCCCCAACTCTACAAGCTCCTACTTCACTCCTATGTCGAGCCGGCTAGGAAGCTCCTAACATGGGATCACTAGAATTCGCTTGTGCATTAAATACAACCATAAAAACCTTTAGTACGCGTTTGGTTCATGTTTCTTAAGACGTTTAAGCAAGTTACCGAATAGGAAGTTAGCCAGTTTTCTTAAGCCTAACATAGATAAACAATCATCCAATACAACTAACAACACACTAACAACCAATAATCAATAGCTAGGTTTCATTAGATCTAAGCAAACACAAGATAAAATTAGCCTAACATGTTAAACAAAAGACAAGAATAAGATAGAATCAAACAACACATAGACATATTGAATGATTAATTGATAACTTATCTTTCAATGAAACATGGAAGATCTCAAGGCAAAAAGCCCTGAAAAAGTAGCTAAAATCGTCTTAGGGTTTTATCCCAAAATTCCACACCCTAAGCTCTCCCCTAATGACAAAAAATTAGAAAACTATATATAGATTTTTGGATCTGACGGCGTCACCTTATGGAGTGTGACGCCGTCACCTCGCCGCTTTTAGGGTTCCCGGATGACCTTCTTGACGCCGTCCCTCTTTAGCTCTTCAAAAATCCATTCTGGCTTATCAAGGCTTGACGCCGTCTAACCATGAACGTGACGCCGTCCCCTTATGATTTAAGCCGTGACGCCCTCGATCAAGTTAAAGCGTGACGCCGTCAGAATTCACATGCTATTTTCACTGGCTTATCATGAGTAAATTTCACGTCCAACTTTTCTTGCCAAAGCATGACGCCGTCCCATGTTAATTGTGACGCCGTCAAGAGTAACTTTTAGCCGATTTTTGAGACTTTGCCGTTTTCTTCACTTTAATGCTCCAAAAACGTCCAAAATGCCTCCTTTTCCAGATTTCTCCTCAAAAGTACCTAAAATGACAAAAGGAACGATTTAGGGCAATATTTGATCAAATAAATACGATTTAAGGCTTAAATGACCCCTTAAAAGCGGTACACTTTTCGCCTCATCACAGACTTAACTTTGTAACCCAGCAGACTTAAGTCTGTTCTTCATATTAAGTCTTGTCATATGATAATTCCCAACAATCCTCCCCTAACTTGATCTTCATGCTTCATGAACTTCAAGTTCCTTCTGAATAAGCTTCTGAGGATTAAATCTTGAACTCTTGGAATTATCTCTAACACTTCAAATCTGAACTTCATATTTGATCTTTATGCAACAACTTGACTTTAATAATCTTTTCACCATCTGATATGCAATCCATCTGATCTTTTCAGCAACCATGACTACTTGTACATCAATTCTTTTAAGTTTCATACTATTCTCATCACTTCCAGGTGTGTAAACTCCTGTGAGAGGTGAATCATTAAAAATTAATGGATCTGATGTCTCTTTACCAGATAGCCATTAACTACTGGAGTAGCCAATGTTTTGGTGTGTAAGACCATGGTACATTGATAACCATATGATTTTTAGCAAAGCATCAGCTATCAACGGATTTGTTTAGTCTTTACCAAAAGCCGTTTGCTTTTGGACTAGCCAATTCTTTGGTGGAATTGCACCTCACCTTGGTGAATTGATTACCATGTATGGTTTTCCACAACCTTTACCACAAGCCATACTCTTGTGGGCTAGCCAACTCTTCACTATCTCAGATATGGTGAGTTGAATACCATACAATTTTTGGTAAATTGTCAACCATTAACGGATTTGAAATATCTTTACCAGAGCCGTTTGCTCTGGATTAGCCAGTCCTTATGTGGGTTAGACATGGTGGATTGATAACCATTTGTTGTGTTAGTGCTATGCACCTTAACCAAGTGAGAAGTTCCTTTAGTCTCACTTAACAACTTGAAAATTCTTTCAAATACTTCAATCTCTCAAAAATGTTTCCTTTAAAGATTGCAACTTAATCATATCCAATATCTTCTCATATACTTCATCCCTCTTGTCTGCATACAACTTCTTCTTCATCATTTCTTTGCAGACTGAAGATGGTAGGGGATATTCCACTTCTGCAAGCATATAAATATGAGCTTCCTCCAAAGATAAGCAATGTGCCTGACAAGTGTGAAAATATCTCCAACTGAGAATTCTTTGTTGATCAAGCAGCTTCCAGATCTCATCTTCCTCTGAAGGTGGCTCAAACATCACTTTTAAATCTCCCCAAAAGACCCTTTCAAACTCTTCTTCAGGTCTGTTGTCCCCATGTCTGATATTTACCAACTTGTGCAAATCCATGATATCTTCTCTACTCACATCATTCAATATTCCTGGAAAGTTAAGGTATACAACATCAGTGTTGTCCTCCCTTATGATCTGATAAGCAGCTCTTTGTCTAGTCCTGATTATTTGATACTTGACAATTTTAGTTGGTTCCTTAGAGCTTTCAGGAATTGTTCCCATAGTACAACCCTCAGATGAAGGTTCTTCTTCTTCTGATTCATCTTCCTCTTGTACTTTCTTCTTGGATTTACTCTTTCTTGCTATACTTTTTCTTCTAGTCCAAGTTACAACTTTCTTCTTAACTTTTGTTTCCTCTTTAACATCCTCAGATGCCTTCTCAACTTCAGACACTTTCTCTTTCATTTTCTCAGCTTCTACAACTGGCTCAGACTCTGTTACTTTCTGTTTCTTAAAGCTTCTTTTCAAAGAATCTTCATAATCCACTGGCCTATAGCCATGATCCCTCTCATAAGCACTCAGATATTCAGCTTCAATCTCCTCAAATGATTTTCCTCTCATCTTTTCCCAGGTTGAATGCATCATGTTCTTTAGATACATCTTCATACCATGCATCTGTTCGGCTTTAGACATCTTCTTGAGAGCCTTGGTTTTCTTTTGAGTTGTCTTTATTCTTGACATAAATTCTCCCAAGGTATCTGAATCCCTTCTTGCATTTATGAATTCTGCAAGTTGCTTTGCTCTTTCCTCTGTTGTCAATCCTTCAATAGTTTTAAGCTCTTCCAACTTTGCCCTCAACTCATCATCTCCTTCAATCATTTGCATCAGAGGATCATTATTAAGTTCTTCTGATAGCTTTCTTGCAAACATCTCATCTTGTCTCTTCTGTTCTTCCTCCTTTTCTATCTCAGCCTTTTCTATTGCTTGTATCCTAGCAATCTCAGCTAGAGATGCTTCCTCTTCTCTTTCTTGTCTCTTTGATTTCTTGGGCTTAGGAGTTTCAATCATAATTTGTTTTCCTTCCCTTTGTGTTTTAGGTTGTTCCTCATTACCAAACTTATCCTCATGAGCAGAACTAACAAGCTCACCAGACTTTTCTTGACCACAAGACTTAATTTCCTCACCAGCATTAACACCAGAATTAATATTATCACCAGACTTAATCCCACCAAAGTTATCCTCAATACCAACAGACTTAACACTCTTAGCAGACTTAACCATTTCTTCATCAGATTCAATCTCTTCATCAATTATCAACTTCCTTTTTGGCCTTCTTTTCTTCCTTTCTTGTTGAATTTTACTCAGAGATTGGGCTAATGTTTCTGCTGCTTCCCTTCCTTCAGGACTTATATCTTCTTCATAAGTTGGTTTATCCTGAGCTGGTGTCTTAAAAATTTGTTCTTCATCCATATTCCTCCCCTGTTTGGAAGAATTTTCATCCTCACCCTCTTGATCATCAAAAGCAACCCCCTTTTCTTTCATAACCTTTTCCATTGTCTTCACCCTTCTGACCAATGTGATAATAGACTTGCCCATGGTTTCCTTTGCTTTTTCCAACACTTTAATCCTCTGAACTAGCTTAGGAACAAGTGTTAAGACTTCTTCCACAGACATAGTGTGTACATCCTCCTCTTGGACTTGAGTTGGAACTTGGGTTTGCTGAGGTGAAGGTGGTGTGGGTGTGGGTGATGGTGGTTGTTGTTCAGCCTCCTCATGTGTTAGTGATGGTGATCTCAGTTGTGGTGTGGGTGATTTTGGGACTTCCTGGGTTTGCTCCACTTGTTCAGCATTTGATGTACCTGCAATGTTAGTAGCACCAGAAAGCATAGCAGGCAAAAGTGGCCAATGTGCCCCAGAAAAACCCCTTTTCATATTAGCAAAGATTTTAGTTGTGAAAGCCACACTCACATAAGTCGGCAATTTATTTTCAGTCTCAAAATTCAAAATCATTTGCAGAAATCTTGGGTACATTAAAAATTTGTGTTTGTTGTTGACATTTGCTACCATGCCATCAAAAATAAGTTTTGAAAAATTAAAAGTCTTTCCAAGTGAAAGACAGACCAATGCAGAAGCAATGTTGCTTCCAAACTGATCCCATCCACCACTCTTGGGACTTAGGCAATGGAGCAAATGATGGATTAAAAACCTCCACTGTGGTGTAAAATGGCTTTTCCAAAAAGTAAAAATACCATCAGTGGGGTATCCAATATTTTTCATACCCTCCAAAAGTTCATCATTAGGCAAGATATAATCCCCTGAAGCATCATCCAACTGAAGACTACTCCTTATGGATGCTTCAGTGACAAAGAATTCATGAGTATCTATGGTTGCCCTTAATTGTGGTGTCCCATCAGCAAGAGTTTCAGAGGTAACCGACCCCCAAAACTGCTTAACTAGGGAAGTATAGATTGTAGGATTATGAGTTAAAGCATACAGAATGGAAGAGCCTCTCAAGAAATCCACAATCTGCTCGAAGCCCTCACTTTTGTGTGGTTTCTTCAAGAAACCGACCTGGTTGTGCTTGTCACAAAACTTTAGAGAAGCCATAGATAAGATAATGATTAAGTTCTGGTTGGGAATTGCGTTAGGGTTTGCGAAGTTGTAGTGCAAAACAGAGTAGCGTAGGCCGAAAATAATGATTTTTAAAATTGGAAGCAAATAATGAATAAAAGTGAGATATTTATCAAATTTTATCCTCATATACTTCTCTTTTTCGAAAAATACGCAACGGTATTATTTTATCTGTAAAATCATTATTTGACTGACCAGACCTAACGGTAATAAAATTAAATACATGTTACACTACCAGACTTAAAAATGGTCAACCAGACTTAATCACTGACTCACCAGACTTAACCAAAGAATCAGACAAACACTCATAAAAAAACAATAGCAAGGCTTCTAATCATCATCAATCCATGTGTTTTCTGCAAATGTTAGTTCCAACACCAAGAAAACCAAGAAAAACATACAAACAAACAATTTTACAATTGAAAGAAAGAAAAATGAACTACCAGAATTAAAACTACTACAAGAACATTTTTTTTTTTTTATAATAACAACCAGTATTAAATCTACTACAAGAATTAACTTCTAATACTACTAGAATTAACTACTTAGTACTGGTTCTAATATACAAACTTTACATATGGCCTCCCCTTAAATGTAACCTCCCCTTAAACTGAGCTATGGGTTCATCATACCAATATTAACCACTAAGTAATTAAACCTAGGTCCATCAAAGGCTTTGGTTAATAGGTCTGCCACATTAAGATCTATGTGTATCTTTTCCACTCTAATTAGCTTCTTTTCAAAGCAATCCCTAATGAAGTGATGCCTTATTTCTATATGCTTAGTTTTAGAGTGGTATACAGGGTTCTTAACTATATAGATAGTGCTCTCATTATATATGTGAATTACAGTATTCATAAAGTTCAAACCATAATCCAGCATTTGATTCTGAATCCACAAGACTTGACCACAGCAATTGGCAGCTGCTACATACTCAGCTTCTGTTGTTGATGTAGCCACAATGGTCTGCTTCTTGCATTGCCAAGAGATTAATCTTCTTCCAAGGAATTGAGAACCTCCAGTTGTGGATTTCCTATCAAGACTTGCTCCAGCATAGTCACTATCTGAATAGGCTTCCAGGTCAAATGATGACTCTTTTGGATACCAAAGGCCCAAATTGGGTTTGCCCTTTAAGTACCTAAAGATCCTCTTCACAGCTTGAAGATGTGAAGTCTTGGGAGTAACCTGAAAATACATTGTATCAGGCCTAGAGGCTGTTAGATACATTAGAGAACCAATCATGGATCTATAAAGATGCACATCCACATCATCAGCATCTTCATCCTTGGTTAAAGGCACTTTGTTCTCCATGGGAGTGACTGCAGTCTTCACATTTGTAAAGTCAAACTTCTTCAAGATCTCTGCAACATACTTGTCTTGAGAAATGAAGAGGCCATCTTCTTTTTGCATCACTTGCAGTCCTAAGAAAAATGTAAGCTCACCCATTGAGCTCATCTCAAACCTGCCCTTCATTAAGCCTTCAAACTCTTCACACCAAGACCTCTTAGTAGAGCTAAAAATGATATCATCCACATAAACTTGGACGAGAATGATATCCTTCTTGTCCCTTTTGATGAACAAGGTCTTGTATATCACACCTCTTTTGTACCCATGCTTTTCAAAAAACTGGGAAAGTGTTGCATACCAAGCTCTGGGAGCTTGATGGAGACCATACAATGCTTTTATGACTTTGTACACCTTGTTGGGATAAGCAGGATCCACAAAACTAGGAGGTTGATGAGCATATACCTCTTCCTCAATAGTGCCATACAGAAAGGCACTCTTGACATCCATCTGATAGACTATGAACCCCATATATGATGCATAGGCTAAAAATAACCTGATAGCCTTAATCCTGGCTACAGGAGCAAAAACCTCATCATAATCTATCCCCTCCTCTTGTCTATACCCTTGTGCTACTAATCTTGCCTTGTTCCTAACAACTACTCCTCTTTCATCCCTTTTGTTTCTGAAGACCCACTTTGTGCCTATCACTTTAGCCCCATTAGGTAGATCTACCAGAACCCAAACCTTTTGCAATTTGAACTGCAACAACTCCTCCTGCATTGCTTCCATCCAACTCTCATCTTCAAGTGCTTCAGAGACCTTGGTGGGTTCCTTCTGAGAAAGGAAACAAGCAAACAAACAATGTTGTTGGTCCTTGTGGTTGACCCTTTGCTGCTTCTTAATAAGACTGATAAGTGCATGAGATTCAGGAAGCTTTTGCACTCTACTTCTGGTTTGAACAGCTGACTTGGGATCACCAATTATCTGACTTTTGGGATGAATGTTGTGAATTCTGAGTGTTGGAGCTGGACTTACATCCACTTCTGTGGGTAAGTTGTTGAAGTCAGTTATTACTCCTTCTTCATCATAAGAAGCCCTATAAAAAATACCTTCATTTGGATTATCAAAGAACTCAAGTTCTGGCATCTCAGAATCATCAAGATCAACATTTGGAGTAGATTCAGGTTGAGCAGTATTAACAGCATCACTACCAGAATTAACTAAGTTAGTACTGGTAGCAGAATTAATGAATTCACTACCAGAATTAACCAAGTTAGTGCTAGTATCCTTTTTCCCAAGGTTTTTGTCAGCCAATGCATTCACTTCTTTTCTGAAAGATGAAATATCTTCTGACACTTTAGAAGGAGAAGCCTTCTTGTCTTTTGCTTGAGGCTTGATCACAGTCTCCTTCCTTGTTGTAGAAGATTTCTTTGTTCCTTCATTAGCTGCAACATGTTTGACTTCTGTGGTAGGAATCACAATAAGCTCCTCAATTGCCTTGTCTTGCTCAGCAGTGCTTGAATCAGAAGTAACTTGTATACCTGCATGGTTAGTTACATCTATGGAACCTGCATCAGGGTTAGCTTGATTCTCCTTAGAGACAGGAATATAGTTCATAGAGTCAGTTAAATAATCAATGTCAAACATCCATCTATGACCTAGTCCTTTCACATTGGGTTTTTCCTCAAGAAAATTAACATAAAGATTTTCCTCTACTTTCTTGGTCACTAAATTGTATACCCTAAAGGCCCTACTATTCAGTGAATACCCAACTAGAAACCCTTCATCAGACTTTCCTTCAAATTTGCCAAGCACACTCAATGTATCAATAATGGTCACATGACACCCAAAAGGCCTTATATAGCTAACAACTGGTTTATGGCCAAAAATAAGCTCATAAGGTGTTTTATTTTGAGGCTTGGTCACTCTAACCCTATTGAATATGTAGCAAGCACAACTAACTGCTTCTGCCCAAAAGGTTGTGGGTAAGAGTGAGTCTGCTAGCATGGTTCTAGCTGCCTCAATTAGGGTCCTGTTCATTCTCTCAGCAACTCCATTCTGCTGTGGAGTTCTAGCATTGCTATATTGTTGCTTGATTCCTTTATTACCACAAAACTCAATCATGCTCCTATTCTTAAATTCTGTGCCATTGTCAGTCCTAATGATCTTAACCTTTTTATTAAGTTGATCTTCTATCTGCCTAATGAAAGTTTGAATTAATGGAGTTGTTTCATCTTTCCTAGACATAAAGAACACCCAACAAAATCTAATACAATCATCAGTGATGACAAGACAATAGCTAGCATGGTTGATACTTTGTACAGATGTAGGGACAAACAGATCCATATGTAAGGTATGCAAAGGCTCAGAAACAAACCTATCTAACTTAGCCTTACAAGATGCCCTATGCTTTTTGCCCTTATTACAAGCTACACAGGTATGGTCATTCTTAAAAACTTTTGAAGGCAATCCTCTAACTAGATTATTCTTCACAAGTTTATTTATGTTCTTAAAGTTAACATGACCTAACCTTCTATGCCACAATTTAGATTCATCCAATGTGGCTTTTTCAAGCAAACAGGCAAAACCTTTTGCAGGTTCAGGTTGCTTCATATCAAAACTGTACATGTTGTATTGTCTAGGAACTTTAAGAAGGATCTGACTTTCATCAGGCATCTTAAAGTCCGAAGTCAATACAAAACATTCAGTTTCACTAAAAAGCACCTTATGCTGCTTATCACAAATTTGTGATATGGAGAAAAGGTTAAACTGCCCTAGTTCTTTTACAAAAGATACATTGTCAAATTCTAAATTGCCTACAACAATCCTTCCTTTACCAGTAATTTGCCCCTTGCTACCTCCAAAGGTAACAGAACCACCTTTGAATTCTTGAAAATCCTTCAGATGATTCTTGTTACCAGTCATGTGCCCAGAGCACCCACTATCAAATATACCTTTGTCTTCCATGTTCTTCAGTGGATGTTCCTGCACAAAAGTAGAGAAATTAGTTTCTCTCTAGGACCCAGGCCTCTGAAGGCTTGGGTCTGCCCTGTGGATCAACAAATTTATAAGTCTTGTATGAACTTGATCCACTGTTGTTCTTGGATTCGTAGGTAAGTGTGTTCTTAAATGGATCCCAAGACCAACATGCCGGGGTCTTAACAGCAGATTCCCCATTTTCCCTTACAACACTTGGTTGTGAAGTTTGTGTTGTATTTGTAGCAAAAGGACTCCTCACAGGTGAATGAGGTTTATAAAAATTGTTTCTTTGATTATATGAGTTCACCTGTGGTCTATTTACTGGTTGTCTGGGTCCAGAATGATTAAACCACCCAGAATTAACATTTGGCTGCACATAATTAACATGAGGCCTACCAGAATTAAAACTAGGCCTACCAGAATTAACTTTTGGCCAACCAGAATTAACATTTGACCAACCAGAATTAAAATTTGTTCTACCAGAATTAACTTGTGACCTAACAGAATTAACTTGAGGTCTACTAGTATTCATTTAGGTTGGTCTAGAAACAAACTTATTTGCATGATTAATCCTGTTTGCATTATTCCAAACTGGTTTAACATTCATATGGCCAGTATTAACACTCTTGTGCTTTCTAACTTCAGCCTCTCTTTTCATCCTATTTTCATGAAAGTCACAGTCCCTAATCAAATGACTTAGACTACCACAGACAAAACACCTCTTAGGACCAAAAGTGTAATTTTTCCTATACTCTCTTCTCATCCTATCAGATTTTGGTAGCTCTTGATTCTTGACAGACTCCCTAGGAGATTTTATGTGAGTATCACAACTAGGTTTATCTGTATCAGTTTCAGGTGTAGTCACAACTGGTTCACTATGTTTGACAAATTTTGACTCAGAAACTTCTTTAGGTTCACTCTCTGATTCTGATTCAGACTGCTCAGAGACATCTCTAGTGGATCCTTCACTGTCATTGGTTTGACAAGTAGAGTATTCACTTGATTTGTCATCTGAGTTGCCTGCCTCAGGATATTGAGGACCCTTTTTGCCATACACAAATAAAGAGTCATCAAGGTCTTCCTTTTGTAGAGGAGTGTAATCTCCACTTAATGGAGGTGGCACCCCTTTAAAATCATCAGTTTTTATGAACATATTGTATACTGGTCAACCAATAGAATTCTCTTTTCTACATTTGAACACAGATCTGTCCATCTCTTCCTCATAGCTTAGAACTTCACTATCTGACTTAATCTCATAACCTAATCCAATTTTACTTGTAGAGCTCATTTGGGAATCAACCAGTTTAAAAAGATTTTTAGAAGAATTTTTCCATGAGTCAACTATCTTTTGCAATTCATCTCTTTCTTTCACTGCTTTCATGCCAATTCTTCTATATCTCTTAAGTTTTTCATCTTTTTCATATATCTCATTAGCCTGAAAGGTGAGTTTTTCATTTAAGGAAGCTTGTTTATTTTGATAGTTTACTATTTGTGCTTCTAAAGATTTTACAGCCTTAGTATAAGCAAGAATTTTTACTTCCTGGTCACCTATTTCTTTTAATTGTTCATCACACAAAGCTTTAAGATGATTGTATGAATCAATGCATATTTTGGAACACAAAGATACCTCATTGCTGGAACCAATGGCTATAAGTGCATGGTTTGGCACTTCTTCCTCTGGTGTGTGCTCATCCCAATTCACAGCTCCAGCTTCCAATGTCAACATGCTCATCTAATTCTTCCTCATCTTGTCATCATCTTGAGAGTCAGAACCCTTCTTCTTTTTCTCATCAGCAGCCATCTTTTCTCTGCATTCCCTAGCAAAATGCCCCGGTTTGCGAGAATAGTAGCACTCCACATTCTTCTTATTGAACCCAACTGCTGTCTTCCCATCAAACCTGATGTTCCTCCCAGTCTGCTTGTAAAACTTTTTCATTCTAAGGGCAATCATAGCAATTTGCCACTTAATATCCATTTCCTCAACATCAACATCATCTATCTGCTCAAGATCATCACTTTGAAGATCTAGTTCTTCTGAATTCTTGGCAAATAGAGAATAAACAACTTCATCAGCAAAGCCAGCTGGTACTTCTCTTTCTCTCATTCTGCTTGAAGAAGTTTCATAACCACCAGAACTAAAACCACCAGACTTAACCTTGTTAGTGTTGCCCTAGTTTTGAGAAACAAAGGCAACATTGGTAGAACTTGAAGATGGTTTTCCTTGGATTTCCTGTTCAAAAACCCGAAGATTGTTGTATAGGTCATCAGTTGTCATGGTGTCAATTTCATCCTTCATCCTCATGGTCATTGTCACACTTGACCATTCTGTTGGTAGTGATCTAAGAAACTTGTGGTTTGCATCTTCTTCAGACACAGCTGCACCATGAACCTCCAATTGTGATAGAAGTTGTTGAAACCTATCATAGCCTTTTTCCAATCCCTCTGAACTGGATACACTGAATGCCTCAAATTGCTGTTTAAGAACAGCCTTCTGCATCTTCTTGGAGTTTGCATTCCCTCCAAATCTTTTCTTGATAGCCTCCCAAATTTCCTTGGCATCATCCATGCTATGAAACCTTTTCAAGTGCTCCTTGGGAAGTGCCATCAACAAAAGGTTTTTAGCTTTTCTCTCCTTTTCCACTGCATGAATTTCTGGGGCAGACACAGGTGGAAGAACCCTAACCACTCCATCTTTACCAACTGAAATCCTCTTCTTCGAATTCCCATTCTGTATGACCTTCCAGACCTCGTTATCACTATACTCGAGATAGTGTTCCATCTCCATAGCCCATATGTCATACTCATCCTTCTTCAAGATAGGGAGTTTTATGTTTGATATGGTGGTTGTGGCAGGTATGGTTTGTGGTTGTGATTTGTTGTTGGATGTGACAGCTTCTGATTTTTCATCTTCATGGTTTGAGACTTCATCTTCACTGTTGTGATTTGAGAATGCATCACCATTCTTGACAGACATTTTGTAGGGTTTGTTTGAGTGATCTGTGTTTGTGGTTTTTGTGTTTCTTCGAACTCAGAGTCTCTCTACAGGCTCTGATACCACTTGTAGGTCCACACGAATTATGGATCCAAGCAGCCTTTGTTACTTGTTAGACGACTTGAATAAATCCAAATCAATCTAAGTGAGAAACTCTAACAATGAATTGAATGTTTATGCGGAATCTAAACAATCAACAACGAAGAACACAATAACTAACTTCGTATATTACTAACTTTTCAATACAATACGCACACAACTAACACACGTACTCTTGCAAACTATTTAGCTTTAGGGTTCCTTTTATACACCAAGGAAACCCTAGATACAAAACGTGTAGAAGGATATACGTATCTTTTCTAAAGATAACTACGTATCCTTTCCTAACTTATAGCTAACAAACTTTCCTAAGTTTCATAAACAGACTTAACTAATAAGTTAACCAGACGTAACTGCGTAATACTACTGACCAAACTTAATAATACAAAGGCTGACTTAACTATTACAAAATACAACTAACAGACTTAACTTTGTAACCCAGCAGACTTAAGTCTGTTCTTCATATTAAGTCTTGTCATGTGATAATTCCCAACAGTTTCTAAAAACGTCGAGCTTATTTCATAACACTCAATGAACACTATTTTATGGCTAGTTTTGCGAGGCCATTTGGTCATATTTTCAAGTAATGAAAAAAGCTATTTTTACGACGAAAACACAATATTCACCGATAGAGCATCAAACGACGATCGTGGGGTATCGTTGCAACGTTTTTACACGAAAAGTGTTTTATAACTTAACGAGACGTCAAAAATGTATTTTTCGACGATAAACGTTATTTTCAAATTTCACGAGTGGTATCGATAACATACGTATTTGCATATGTAGCATCATTTTATTGCTTACATTAGATCCTATCATTCATATTAGGTTGCGGTTAGAGATCGTGCCTCATTTCAGTGTATCCACTTTTGTCATCATAACTACTGCATCAGGTGAGTTTCATGGCCCCTACTATTACTTGTTTTATAACCGTTTTGGGGGAGAATACATACTCGTTTTTATCTAAATGTATACTTGATTTACTTGAATATGCCACTTGTTTAGTCAAACCATTATTTTCTCTACTTATGAATTTGTTATTCATTCGAATGTATTGTATATTCACTTGTATCACACTTAATTCTTTTTACCCATGGACCCAAGCACTTTAAACGATTATGCACGCTAAACCTAATGAACCGGCTCCACCACTATGTACATACGTGACAGAATGAACGGGTCACATAACCGAATGTACGGGTAACATGACCGAATGAACGGGTCACATGACAGAATGAACTGGTCACATAACCGAATGAATTGGTCACGTAACCGAATGTACCGATCAAACCAAATGTACTTTAAATCTTGTGGTCCACATATTACTTTTGTTCACCTAAACCAAATCTTATTTGGCAGTGGATTGTAAACACACAGGTTGCAAGTCTTGTATGGGCGGGACTTGGGACTGAGTGGATTTACAATGCCTTTGCTGGGAAATCATTATTCAAATGCTTTACATTTTACACTAAACTCTATGAACTCACCAACCTCGTGTTGACACTTTAGCATGTATTTTCATGTATAAAGCAATAGCACGCTACTGGAGGCTTTTGGCAGGGCATGGCATGGTTATAGGATCAAAACACTCTGATATTCATTTGGGGACCGTTTTACTTGTTTTAAGGGCCTATTTTCGCACTACTTTTAACATTGTAAATTTAACACTTTTGTTAACAAATTTTATTCTAAATGATTGAGGTGAAAACCATTCTTTGTACTTGTGTTGTGATACCAATTGAGTAGCACCCCAGCGACATGTATGCTTCCGCTGGACCCGATTCTAGGGGTGTTACACGTTAACATCGTGTGATATCATAAAATGATATAAATAACAGACATCATAAAAATGATGTAAGTGATAATGCCCTCGTAGTAGGAGCATGCCATACTCCTATTGATTTTCAAATAAAGTGCATCTAGTCACCATTCCGGCTATCTCAAATGGGGCGTCACTGCCAATAGATCTATTCACTAAATTCGCGTTCACTCGCAAGTGATTAATGGCTCATGATATGAGGTGTTGATGCAAATAATGTTCTAAAAACGTTATTTATATCTTTCGATAACTTCACGTTTTGAGGATGACAAATTTTGTGAAAACACGTTACGTTAAAATTAACGTAAACAAGTTTTTAGTCGAAAGATCCCATTTCTACACAAATCACTCTAGAACAAATTTACAACTTGACAAATGATCATAGAAGTGAATTTGTGCTTAAGACTTCACATTTTAATGTGACAAAATATTTCTTTCAAAAATATATTTTACAAATTATTTTTGAATAATTAAGAAATGTTTTAATGAAAAAATAAGTTTAAAATACATAACGGCTATTCCCCCCCCCCCCCCCCCCCCCCAAAATCAGCTCCAAACTTACCCAAATAAGTTATCACCAGAAAAGACAAAAAGATGAGCGTTTTTGTCTGGCACGGTACCACAAAATTTAGTGGTACCGTGTGTGGTTTAGTGGTACCGTGTCCCTATAACGGCCAGATTTTTTCTGCCTATAAATACCAGCCCACTTCACAGATTTTGGGCATCCTTTTTCACACAAAACTTTCTGAGTTTGATACTCTCATCACATCTTTTCTTCTTGATCATTTAGTTAGGTTTTTTTTTTTTTTTTTTTTTTTTTAAGAGTGATCCAATCATCCATTCAAGTTATCCTCTTCATTCCTCTTCAAGTGCAAGAGAAGAACACAAGATATCCAAGAGGATACAAAGTGTTATAGTTGTAGTTAGAGCACTAGTAACATTTGTTACATACTTGATTGTATCATAGCATACATCAAGATCATTTTTCTTTTGAGAGTTTGTGAGGAAAGATCATTGTGATCTTATAGAGATATTGAATATCTCTAGTAGCCATTGGGCTTGTGTGTTGATCAAGTTGATCAAGAGTTGATAGAGTAGGTTGAGTCGAGAGAGAGTTGATCATTACGATCTTGTGAGATCTTGGAGATCTCTTGAGTCTTGTGTGTTGAGTGTGTGAAGTAGAAAGGATCAAGTAGATCATGGTAGATTGGTGCTAGCTAAGATTAGCACTCGACATCTAGCTTAGTTTCGGAAATAGGATAAGCGACGTGTATGGTTTTCTCCGCCTAAAGGGAGGTTGTTGACATAGTGCTTGAAACTCTCGAGTGTGGTACTCGGGGAGTGAAGTAGGGCGAAGAAGAGCTTCGTAGCCGAACCTCTATAAATCCTTTTGTCCCGGTTTGATCTTTCCATCTCTTTTGTTTACTTTCATTACTTATAATTCGTTAGTTTAGTGTAGTGTTCATATTGGTGTTGATTGGTTACACATAAGATTCGAATCAAAGTTTTTCAAAGCAAAGTTTTTAAGAAGATTTAAAAACCGGTCAAACTATTCAACCCCCCCCCCCCTCTAGTTTTACACAATTGGTATTAGTGCCAGGTCAATCAAGATTTTAAAGTAAATTGTATTTTAAAACTTGAATCGATCAATGGATTCCGATAAATATCTAGAAGGGCAATCTATGCAAAGATTACCACTTTTCGAAACCGATTGTTTTATATATATTGGAAAACAAGATTCGAAACGTATGTGAAATCAAAAAGACATTGATCTTTGGCATGTTATTACTGAGGGTGACTTTCAACCGATTCAAAAGAATCCGGAAACTAAAAGGGATGAAATAGTTCCTTATAATAAACAAAGTGATGAACTTAAAAGAAAATTAGCCAAAAATGATGAGGCTAAAATGATGATTTACAATGCTTTGCCTAAAAAGGAATTTAAAAGAATTTTCATGTGTAATACGGCAAAATATATTTGGAAAACTTTGTTAGTCACTCACCAAGGTAATAATCAAGTCAAAGAGAACAAGATAGATCTTCTTGTTCAACAATATGAACAATTTTCCATTTCGGAAGATGAATCAATAGATAATGCTTTTGCTAGATTTAATACTATTATCACTAGTCTTAAAGCTCTTGATGAAGGTTACACTAGCAAGAATTATGTTAGGAAGTTCCATAGGGCTCTACATCCTAAATGGAGAGCAAAGGTCACCGCCATTGAAGAGTCAAAGGACTTGGCGACATTATCACTCGATGAACTAATAGGAAACTTGAAGGTTTACGAGATGATAATCAAGAAAGACTCCGATATAGTCAAAGGCAAAAGCGATAGAGTTAGATCTCTTGCATTGAAAGCCAAAAAGGGGTCTAGTGATGAGGAATGCTCGATTTTCGATAGTGAAGATGAAGAGTATGCGTTAGCCGTTAGAGACTTTAAAAAGTTCTTTAGGAGAAGAGGTAGATTTGTTAGGCAACCTCGTGATGACAAGAATCTGTCACACAAGAACCGAGTTGAGAAGAAAGGGACAAGTGATAGGAAATGCTTTAGATGCGGAGATCCTAATCACCTCATAGGAGAATGTCCTAAACCACCAAAATCCAACAACCAAAGAGCTTTCGTAGGAGGCTCTTGGAGTGACAGCGGTGAAGAAGAAGAGATGAAGCCCAATGATGAAACATGCCTAATGGCTCAGGCTTCTAATGAGGTACATTCTGATTCTTCTTATTATAGTGATAATAATTCGTCAATAGCTGACAATAGATTACATGACGAATATAATAAACTATGCGAAGTAAGTTCTAAAATTTTAGGTAGAAACAAAACACTAAAATTAAAATTGCGTGAACTTGAAGTGCAAATTCTAGAACTTAAGGATCAAGTCAAAAGACTTGAGAAAAATAAAGAAGTAGACGTAGGATGTAGGTCATGCATAAGTCTTCGAGTAGAGAATGATAAACTCAAAGAAAATGAGTTAAGGATCATTAAGTTCGAAGAAGGGACTAAGGCACTTAATGATATGCTTGAAAACATTAGGTTTAGTGAACATGACCGTGCGGGATTAGGATTTGACCCAAACCAAGCTTCTACTAGTAGTACTAAACAAGTAAAATTTGTAAAGCCTGAAGTATCTGAATCTGTAAATGACGGCACCACTAAAGGTACAGACGGCACCACTAAAATTAGTGGTACCGTGGTACCGTCTGGTGTTAAAGTCAGATCTGGGTCAATTTTGAAAAATAACTTAAGTGTAACACCCCGAAAATCGTAATGAAGCAGCGGAAGACTAAAACGGGGTATTACCAATTAGATCACAGTTGAAGCATAGATAATCGTTAAAAGTAGAATTTATACCATTTGATGAAAACTCAATATTCAGAGATTACACAATAGTTTTCAAAAGGGGGTAGTATTTCACAAAAGTGATGATGAGTTTGAAAAGAATGATATATTTATTTGAAATAAAGGTGGGTAGTTTTCCAATGCCCATGTCAACTCCGTGATTGAGATTTCCTTAGTTACCTGAGATAAAACATGCTTAAAAAGTCAACACAAAGGTTGAGTGAATCCATAGTGTTTAATTTGTAATAGTTTGAATTAGTTTAAACACAAGTTGATTAGTAGTACAACGGTGATATCGTTGAAATAAAACAAATAGATATAAGATGGGTAGTAGCACAGCGGTGATATCGCTGTGTATAATATAGATATATTGCCCTAAGCCTCATGACACGCAAACCTTAACATCGGGTGTAATAATAAATGATATAAATAGCCCACATCATAGCAATGATGCAGGTGATAATGCCCTCGTCATAGGAGTTTGCCAAACTCTTGATAATTCGAATAAAGTGCATTTGGTTACCATTTCAGGCTAACTTCAAATGGGTCGTCAACTTCCAATTGATCTATTCACTGAATTCGCGTTCACTCACAAGTGATTAATGGTTCATGATATGAGGGACTTTTTGGCAGGGTGGTAACTTAGGCAATATTAACTTAGCAATATGAATCAGGGAAGCATACAGAAAAATACTTGTGTTTAGGTTTATAGCATGTATCTCCCCACGGGGTTTGAAAACATAGTAAAAATGTGGGACTATGAACTCACCTCAGCAAATAGCTGTCATATCACAAAATAGTTCAGACAGTGTTCAGCACCGACACGCGACCTAGATTAGTAAGGTTTGTTTTGTTCACAGACTAAGTTCAAGACTTAATTTCAACAGTTTTAGAGAGTTCATGTTATTGTTGCTGGTGTGGCAGCATTTAAGTTTAAAAGTCATTACTAAATCATTTGAAAGTATTGGCTCTTGGAAGTACGCACGAATTGCAAGAATTAGAATCCTTAGTTTGAAAATAACTAAAGATTATGGAAGGGAAGAATAATAATATTACTTTGGTGATATGTCGGAGAATGTTATAATTGTGTGGATACGAATATGACAAAGTGGGTGTGGTTATGAAAAATAAAATAAAAGTTATGTGTGTATGTATATGTATATATATATATGTTTCGTTTATTATAACGGCATGGTTTGAAAATAACTATTGTTAATAGATTGTAAAGTTTACAAAAAGAATTTGAAAACCATTTCATAGCTTTTAAATTTATTGATGGTGTTGATATAACATGTCAATTTTTATAGTTAAGTTAACGAAATGAATTTGAATTCTTTTATAATTGCATATACATTTATACATATATGACAGTTTCTCTAATTTTCTCTATTTGTGAAAACGATTCTTATTTTCAATATGACATGTACAAGTAAAGTTTATATATGTACATACGGCGTTGACAAATTTTATTGTGATATGAAATAATATGCCGAGTAACGTTATTTATCTAAATCAATCGTAGAGTTTTTAAAAATATAGAGTTGTCGTGTTTTATTAGTTGACGAGTAGTGACGATGGCATATATACACGGAACGAGTAACGTAACACGACTTCGTGTCACAAGTGGGCTGTGGCCCAACTATTTGAATGTGTTAACATCACCACAGACTTTGAGTTGGGCTGGTCTGTGGGCTAGGCAGAAAATAAAAGAAAGACTTTGTATGTTGGGTTTGCTTGGTGGGCTGTGGCCCAACCAAGAGTCTTGCTCAGATCAGTATACCACAAGCCAAGGAAACAAAAGATCAATTTATGTTGGTGTTGCCTGCTACTCGTTGGGTGACAGAAGGAACAAGGAAAAGAAAGCGTTTGCATATTATTGTTTACACCCAACAAGTCTTGCACAAGAACAAAAAGAACAAAAGAACTTTCCTCAAACAGGTGAATCACAACCAGAATAGAACTTTGGGTGATGGGGCTGTTAACGCAAAAACACAGGAGGAACAACAGAGTTTTTGTATTTCACTCTTAAATCTAGTGCCAAGTCTTAAACTTACAAAGTGGTTCACCTCATGACCTTTCCAGTTTATATTGACGCAAAGAAAAACATATAGTTGTGACTTAGACCTTATCTTAACGCAGGTTAAGGTGGGTCTTGAGACTCGAAGACAAGATGGGTTGGGGGGGGGAAATTTTAGCATACAAATGACAGATTTCGCGAAGGTAATACTAGACTCCAAAGGATTTCTAGTATTAGCATACTACGAGGTCTTTTAGAGGCTCAAATGGTTGAACAAGAAGACACCCAACGGGGTGGTTTTTGCCACAAGTTAACACCGAAACGACCATTCATTTGAGACTACAACAAGTCCTATATATCAAGGATTTGACTCGGACTAAGCTTGTCACTTAGGCCAAAGGTTAGGACCACGCATTTTACCAAACGACTCGAATTCTTAGAGTAGCCGAGACCCTATATCTCCATTCGAGTACCATCAAGAAGAGGACTACCAATATTGAGTACAACTCAATCTTGGTGGCTTCATTCGACCAACACAAACACAAGATCATAAACTACCAAGCCTATACTAGACTCTACACCAACAAGTTAGACTCGAGATGTGTACGATTCAAGAACAATGACAAAGAACCAAACGTTATCAAAACCGAGCCAAGAGTAAACCTTATTATTAGTTTTTCATTTAGATTAAGCCACACCAACACAAAACAAAACCAAGATAATGATTCCACAATTTATATGTGTCGACAGATACATCTTATAGATCGACAACAATCACAAGTTTAATATTTTCAGTCGAAAGGTACAAGCAACAATAAACTAAAAACATGACTACAATTGGATTAGGAAAAATCAAGATTTTGAGGATCCTTACAATCAAGGTGATTCGACTGTGGAATGATGAGGAGAGAACCCAATTCCAAGCAACCCACTTTCCTTCTTCACCACTATCTTTCCCTTGTGTTTGTGTATGATGATTTGGTAGTGAGATGGGTTTCCTGGAATCGATTGGGTCTTAAGGAAATCAAACAAGGCTCTCTTATCCTTCCTTTCTCTATCCTCAGACGCTCCATAGCCAATTTTAGAAAGAATGTCGACACTAATTTGGCTTGGCTTGTTGTCCTTTGGACTCGACAGAGATGGCAGTCGTCCTTCTCTTGGACAGAAGGAAAGAGATAAAACTCGGGTTTGTCTTGTTTATAGCGTCACTCCCTTGGCTTGATGTGGATCAGGGAAAAAGGTTAAAGGAGATGGCGTGCGAATGTTTTATTCAGATAAGGCAGATGGAGGGTGAGAGAGGAGCAGGTTTGTGGGGATAAGAAGAAGGCAGAAGAGAAAATGTCTTATCCTCTCACTTTTTTATATATATTTTACTTATATACTTATAATAAGAAAAAGGTAGATGTTAAATTTAATAAAAGTAAGTTGTGGATGTTTTTGGTTTTGTAACACACGCGGGGATTTAAGCATACCCCGTGTTTCGTTGAGTTCCGGTGTGATTTGAGATTTTCGAGTCGTTGTTGAGCAATAAAAAGAAAATTAAATATAATTCAGGTGTTGTTTTTATCGGACGGACATAGAATGGAATTTATTGACTCCGAAAAATAATTATCGGGCTTAAGCCATAACTAATGCGGTGTCGGTACGCGAGCGAGCTATTCATGGTGAGTTCGAATTCGTTGGGGTGACTTGGTGATCGTTGCCATATATATATATATGAAAAAAAAATGTAGTCCGCACAAAAGGTTATTTAACATAAATTGGTATTATTTGGTGATTAACATTATTAATGACATGGGATTTTTACGAGGTATTACATTAAGCCATAAACCGAGTCACTTAGTTATTAATAATGTAGAAGTACCTTAGTTATTAATAATGTAGAAGTACCTAGTTCTAGTAAAAAGAAAGTCAAAAGTATTTACAAATCCTTGTCAACCCCCGAACTTGGTTATGTAAAACTTGATGATAGATCAAAGACTCCTTCACCTAGAAGAACAAATGTTCCTAAACCTCGGTCAAGAACTCCTCTGCCGAGAGGTAACTTTAGAAGACAAAGTTATCCAAGTAACTTTCCCGTAACTTGGAATAACCGTCAATCACAAAGTTACTTACCATGGGAAATGTGTCCTCCATTCTCACATCCTAAACAAATGCAACAAATGCGTAGGATGTTTAACACTAACGAATTTGGACCCATGAGATATTAGGGACCAAATGTTTGAGCTTCTGACTTGCTAGATAGAAATGGCTGCGAAAGCAACTTGAAGTCCAACTAATAGAGTATGATTGGTGATTGTACTAATCTTGTGACGTAAAGTCAAGTCGTGTCTCATATGCTTAGCTTTCAACAAAGGCAGTCTAGTCTTCAAGTTTTAAGGGCTACACCTCAGGCTAAGGTACGCTTTCTTAAAATACCCTTTGTTAGTAGAAATGCTAAGCATGTAGTGTCATTAGAATCTAACATAGTAGGCACTATCACAAAGAAACGAAATTCACATTTCACCATGACTTAAATATTTTTCGAAGACAATTATGACAAACTCAGCTTGTCCAGAAATGTACATTGATCGCTCAAAGATCATGCGTGACAAGTTTGAGATGAGCATGACAAGTGAATTAAGTTTCATCCCTAGCCCTCGCACTATATCACTTGAAGATAGCATCTTCTTAAGCCTAAGTATACTAAAGTGTGTGTGTGTATATATATATATATATATATATATATATATATATATATATATATATATATATATATATATATATATAATATAAAAGGTATCTAACTTAGAATAATCACAATCAATATTAACGCCCATGTCCGTGGAAAAGAATCTCACAAGAAGACGATGAAAGTGAGTGCACAGATAGTACTAGGTTAGGGGCATGATAGGTAATTTAGCCACCTAACGGCAAGTAGGCTCGATATCATGTCTAGTGTCTGCACTTGTGCACGATTGTAAGAAGGATCCCAAAACTTCTTACCTTAAAGCGGTTAAGCGTATCTTCTGATACATTAAAGGCACTATCCACTTGGGATTATGATATCTCGAGGAGATTGATGTAGAAACTGTTGTCTATATCAACTCTGATAATTTGAGAGATAATGTGGACTGATGTAGAGAGAGTGATGTTTGTACCTTCATAGGTTGTTGTCTAACTTCTTGGTTCTCCAAGAAACAAACCACTCTTAATATCTCTACGACCGAAGCCGAATTCGTGAGTGCCGAAAAGGCATGATTACAAGCACTATGGATGAGACAAGCTCTAATCAACTGAGTCAACCAAGATGCAAATGGACTTGACCAAGAACCCCGTGGATTGCTCATGTACGAAGCTTATCGAAGTACGTCACCTCCTCCATCGTGATAATGTCCAAAGAGGAATCTTTTTCTTGGAAAAGTTTCTCTCAAAGGACAACATCGTCGATATCATAACCAATACGTCCTTCACATCCCTCTTATGACTATTTGAATATTTCTTTGGAAATATTTAAGTCATCTCTCATATTTCGTCTCATGACTTTCCAAATATTTCACTGGAAATAATGAAGTCACTTCTTACGTCTCGCCTCATGACTTCTTAAGTCATCCTTCTCATCCCTCTCATGACCATTTCAATATTTCACTGGAAATATTAAAGTCATCTCTTACGTACTATCTCGTAACTCGCTCAATATTTCACTGGAAATATTAAGTCACTCCTCTCATCCTTCTTATGACCACTCGAATATTTCACTGGAAATATTGAAGTCATACCTTACGTATCGCCTCCTGAATTTTCAAGTCATCCCTCTCATTCTTCTCATGATTCTTATATATTTCACTGGAAATACTAAGTCATTCTTTACATCTCATCTCATGACTTCTGAATATTTCACTGGAAATATTAAGTCATTCCTTACGTCTCGTCTCATGACTATAGATATTTCACTGGAAATATTAAGTCATTCCTTACGTCTCGTCTCATGACTTGTAGATATTTCACTGGAAATATTAAGTCATTCCTTACATCTCGTCTCATGACTATAGATATTTCACTAAAAATATTAAGTCATTCATTACGTCTCGTCTCATGACTATATATATTTCACTGAAAATATTAAGTCATTCCTTACGTCTCGATTCATGACTTGTAAATATTTCACTGGAAATATTAAGTCATTCCTTACATCTCATCTCATGACTTATAGATATTTCACTGGAAATGTCAAGTCATTCCTTACGACTAGTCTCATGACTTCTACATATTTCAAGGGAAATATTAAAAGTCATTCCTCATTTTCCTCTAATGACCACTTATGCATTTCCTCGGAAATTGTAAAACCCGAAAATCTAAAACGTATTAAAAGACCAAAATGCCCTCATAACTTTGAAATTTAATTAAAACATATATAACTTACAAATAAAGCACAAAACCTATGAAAACGAAACAAATGCGACATGTAATGATTACGAGACATCATAAGATAATTGCTCAAGCTACCAAAAATGTTTAAAACACATTACAAGTCTAAACGAGTCGAAAAATCTTAAGTGCATATGTAATATGTAGTTAAAAATCTATAACATAAGGTTTAATGTATTTCTAGTATAATGGTGATCCAAATAAACCCATGGGCTTGACTTAGCCTCATTTAGGCCGACCCATATCCTCCCCACCCTTCCAAAAACGTGGCCCACTCTTCTATATGTTAACCACACTTCATTTGATCCTCCAAAAATAATACCGGTCTTCCAAAAACTTCTCAAGAAACCCTAAAACCAAAAGTTCTGCCGCCTCCCTTCTTGCTGCTATGATCGAGCCAAAAATACCACCAAGAAGCCTTAATCTTGTTCTTATTATAAGGTATATACGTAACACTATCATCTATAATCATTGTGTGTTAAGAATTAAAGAGGTTATATGTTAAAAACCCTAAGTTATATATGAATCTGTGACAATCTGCTACTGACCTGGAAATTGGTTCGAATTTAACCGGCTATAACTCAATGATGTGAATGGGTATTGGGATGGTTTTTGAGTCTAAAACTAAGTTCAATGAAGTGGCTACCTGGGAAAATTTAGTTTGTAATTTTTAGAGGCCTGGAAGGTTACTTTTTGATTTTTGGAAATTTATGTGTCTGGTCGGATTCATGAAGTCTGGAAAAACAGGTCGGGTTTTTCATTTTTCATTTTAAAACCATATCGATTTAGAACATTTCCTTTTAACTGGGTAATATAAAACATGTTAGCTAATTACTTAAATTTTTGTAGAATTTTATAAATTTTATAGACTGGGTAAGCAGATGGTAAATGGTCGGGTGTTTTTAATTGATCCGGTTCTGGAACAGGTTGGGGAAAAGGATTTTTAATTCGTAACTAGACCACTTAATAAAATCTGGAAAAATTATATAAAATACTCAAAACCCTGAGGAACGTCTGTGAATTTTTATAGATTTTATTTCGAAGGATTGATATGGTTTATAAATTATTTAAAACGGGTTTAGATAATACTTAAAGGCTGTCTAGATATGTAAAAAGGTTGTAAATTGTTAATTTTCCAAAACTAAGGGTTATAAATGGTAAATCATGAAACTTGAGGGTAAGTCGTGTAATAAATCATATTTAAAGGGGTTTTGTGTCATTGTGATAATTAAAGGACCTAATGTATAATTATTAATAAATAAAAGATAGAAACATAAATAAAGGAACCAAATATGTAAAAGCATTAAATTGAGGGACTTGTTTTGTAATCTTGTATTTAGAGGTCCTAATCGTACAACATAATAAACTAAGGGTACGTTGTGTAATTTGGAAAGCCAAGGGGCTTAATATGTAACTATGGATATTATAAGGACTAAAAGTGTAACTTTTATAACTAAAGGACTAAAAGTGTAAAGTATGAAATCTTCAAGGGTGAAAATGTAACTTTGGATAATTTGATTATAACTTAGCCTAAATGAGATTTTGGAAATACTACTAAGTATGGGAACTTTCTAAATAAGGAAACTTTCTAAAAGTGGGAACTTACTAAATATGGAAACCTGCCTAAAATGGAAAGTTACTTAAAATGGAAGGTGTTGTAACACTTGTCTACCCCTCTAGGTGTGAAGAAGGAGAAGAACTGAGTTCATTCTATCTTATTCATTTTGTTTGTGCTTTGCTGGAATAAGGTACAGATATTCTGACCTTTCTTTTAAGGTTTCTCATGATCTCTCTCGTATTTTGAATTTATTAGTTTTTGATTCGATTGCTATGATTTCCCTTTTGCTTGAACCTCCCCAGTTGAGTTCCATTTGATATGATTCCTGATCTGAAGCTATGCTACGAAAACCTTTTCTAATTATATCTTGAAAATGTTTGAGAAAAACTATTTTAAAAAGGATGTTTATAAATGAGGCAAAACCATTTTATATAAATGTTACTAACTTTTATGAAAGCTATTTTGGAAGACTAATCTTTATGAAAAAAACCGTTTTGAAATAATATTTTATGAGAATTATTTTAAAGGATCGTTTTATGAAAATCACGAATAAAGGATTGTTTAAAATGGACTTTTGATGGAAGTTAAAATGAACTTTTAAGGTGAACCTTGATTATGATTATGAGTTATGATTCAGTTAAGATTTCTCAGGCCATTGCTATGTTCCCTTGTGTATGAACCTTTTGATATGACTTTGAGATGCACCTTTGATATGACATTGAGACCTGACTCTTAGTTTGATACCCGAGCCACATTTATGTTACCTAGCCAGGAAGGTAACCTGGCCGTGTCTGTGATGCACCACTGGCATGACTCCTGTGTGGGGGAGTGATTTCTCACACCGTCCCTGTTCTGCTATCTGCCGGCTATTATGATTATGTGATTATGATTTCTGTTTGGGGGGCGTATGGATTGCAATCCTAGATCTGATATGTTTAGTGGATTTAATATGATTTGATATGATATATGTCTGGTGACTGGTGCTTGTGTGCAATACACGCCTTTCACATTTCTGGGAGCTAGCTACTCCACCCCTTTGATACATGAGGACACCCCTCATATTATCTGGTTGCCTGAGAGGTATCCCCTCTGATTGTGAGACTATGATTTTGAGATGTTGACTTTGAGATTATGACTTTGAGTTTCTGGGCTCGTGGTGGATGACTATCCTAAACCTTTACTCTTGTATCTTATTCATTATGCTACATCTGATTATTTCCGTTTACTTTCGTTTCCGTTTATTATATATCTGTTCACTGGGCTTTGTAAGCTCAGCCGCACGTTTTCTTTTCGTGTGCGGCAGGTTTTAGTTGGAAGATGAGTACGAGTGAAGAGACTTTTGGACTTAGAAGACTTGATAATTTTGGGTCTAGAGATGATTAGAAGTTATCTTATTGTTAGAAATTGTATTCGCCTTGTAACCTTGTTATTTCAGTATTTCCTTTGTAACCCTTGAGAATCTTTGTATTACTTTTGAATGTATGCTTTGTTATATCTGATATGAAACCATTTGCGTGACATCTTTACCCTTATCGGGTTGGGGTGTTACAATTATGGTATCAGAGCGACAGGCTGCGATTCGTAATACATTTACCCTTGGCCTGTGTAAGTTAGGACCACTAAGTTTCCCTGTAAGCACTCATAAGATAACCTGTAAGATTTGCTTTAGGATCTCTCTATAGGAACCTAAATTTGACCAGTGAGGAATGGGTAGACTAAGGCATATATGTGAGTATCATTTGCTTCCGCATCACTCTGATTCGTGCCTCTGCCTTTAGAAGTTTTGTAACTTAAAGCTTAGAAACCAAGTAAGTGGAATGCCTCGAAAAACCCACCTGGATACCTTACACCATTTAAGTTTCATTTCCAGATTTTGACCTCCACCTCCGACTTGTTTGACAAGCTGTTTGACACCTTTCCGACCATATCATAGGTCGTTCAACCATAATGTGTTCGACACATTTTGTGAATTCATTGCTTATGCTGAATGTAAATGTATCATCCGATACTACTTAACTTTGCATAGATCCATTACTACTCCTATGAGAATTCCGGTAATTATTAACCATGGATATAGGAAGTTATGTTCCTTTCCTTTGAATGACGAACCTTGTACTGCCAACCATTTCCTTTGGAAGTATATGATGTTATGTTATCTCTGTATGGGTTGTTAACTGAGCATGATGATGCTAATAACGGATATTCTGTACATCTCACTTTTGACAATTATACGATGTTCGTATTACTGATAATACACGCCCTACTTACTGCTTATGCTAAGAAGCCGAACAAATTCCCACACTTTGAACTGTTCGTTTATCCATCTCAACGCTTTCATTGAAAAACGTGCTGAACTTCGATATATGAACTCCCCGTCTGATTCGATGACTGTATTCGTGCTATGAATCTTTTGATCTTGACATGTCTCATTGTATGGTCTTTTAGTTATGGACTGGATGACTAATGGTAAAGTTGCCATGGACTATCTAATCTGAAATGTGATCTTAACAATCTATCTCACCCTATTTCGTTATGATGAATCTCTACACCTGAATCTGCTAAAATTCTGCCGTTATGGAAGCACCAACCCTGAACTCATATGATTATCAAGTTTTCCTGTCAACCATTACTATCCACCCTTGGAAAGTTCCGCCATTAGAAATATTCTGTTGTACGAAGATTTTCCGGTATTTTTGATGTAATATGATTTTGTTCACCTCAGCGATTCTCTTGTATGCTCTTGTTGGTTTATGAAGAAGAAAGGAAGAAGGATGTGTCGACGTATCGACTATTGTAAACCTAATCGTACCACTATCAGTAATCATTATCCGTTTCCGAGTATCAATAATTGATTCGGTCTTTCTTTTGAAACTTCGTATCTGATTTCATCGTTTTAGATTTGAAGGGCTGAAGCAGCAACCACAAGAACTTCTAAGAAGGGGGTTAACTAACCGAGAGTAACCTCTGTGAAGTAGTCCAGTGTTATTTTTGAAGAAGGAGGAAGGCGGCATGAAGTGTATGTGAAAGTTTTCCCTAAATGATTTCAGAGACTGTCCTTGCACTCGTTAAAACCTTATAAGTTTGAGTGATGCCAATGGTATTGGCTAAGAATGGTCATGTCTTTGCGTATTTTGGACAAATTGTCATTGTATGACATTGTGTTATGTTCAGAAAATGAAAGAAGAACATGGAGATTATTGATGAGACGACCACTTGTTCTGGAAGAGGAATTTGATTAACATTCAGAAACCATTGTGGACGACACTACCCTGTATATTGTGAAGACAGAGTTTTCCACAGGAGGAACCGAGATCGAAGACAGTTATCGAAGTGAGAGACTTGGTGGAAGAGTAGTAGAAGACGGTGGCGACCAGCATTACCATGGATGAAGCACCTAGGAAGAAGAGAGGAGCTGGGATAACACTCAACCATATATTATGCAAACCGTGAAGATTACAGTTCGGGCATCAAGACAACCAGACCGTAAGAAGACGAACCATTCAACACATAATCTGGAGTTGACAACGGCGGTGTTACCTCAAAACCTGGAGCGGTGTTAGAAGACCTGTCGAAGAAACGCAATCTTGTTTCTCTATTCATTTTAGTTGTACTAAGATGAATTGATAGCTGAAGCAGGCTTGCGGATGGAGGGATGCACAGTGATCATGTCAGAGACTAACATTACGACGCCACAATAGCAAGAAGAGTTGCCAAAGGCTTGAGGAACCAGACTTAAGTTTGTAATTCCTTTTCACCATGAGAGAAGATAGACAAGCGTCAAACTACTCCAACTTGGAAGGAACTTTAGAATTTTGCAGGTGAATAGACGAGTGTTGAATCGGACATTGTGTTCAGCCGAGATAATTCTGTGAAGGATGAAGCTATCGACGACGTATTTGTTTCCCCCCAACTTACTTAAATTCCGTTACCTGTTAATGAGGTCCTTTGAATGATTTGGTTCGCTGTTAGTAATTCCGTTCTGTGTTCATTCTGCGTTTGTTGAATAACGATTTGCATGAGAATTTTGACGAGATATGGAAGGAATTTGGATATTTATGAAAAGACGGATGTTGAAGTAACCGCTTATTCCAGGCTGAATTGATTTCGGTAAGTTATGAAGCTTTGACGCTATTAACGACGTACCTGAATTCTGATGGACATTTTCGGATTTCTGTTACTCTTCGAGTGATTTCGTATTCTTAGTTATGATGTTTGACTTTATTGACCCTGAGACTATAGGTGGACTAGGTGGATTTAGATAAGTTGTGTTTGCTCACGACTTGAGATAAAGTATGACCATCATGGGGGCATATTTATATGATGCTAGTATTATGACGCCTGATCAACGTGATAATACTTACATCATATAACGTGCACTCGTTGTGGGCATAGGATATTTCGAGAAGTGCCTTATAACCTTAGAATTTCTAATATCTGAATGAGATTATCCGCGTTTAGTGAGACTTTGGATTCATTCTACCTATCCGTTCGATCTGCTGTTATTGATATTCGACTTGACACGTTTGGATGCTCGACGAGCGTTTGCTGATCTCTGCACTTCCGATAATGATCTTAGATTCTATTATAAGGCCTTCTGCCATTTGATGATATCTAACGACATGCTTTCTGTCCTTATGGAATCGATCTGTTATTATATGAGAATATGCCTCTGTTCTGCTATATATACGTTCCGCATTCGTTAAGTCTATTCATTTTTTATCTGCTATGAGTTAAGATATGAGATTTCGGATTCTGAGAATAACAAGACCTGTTTGTGTATGAGAATACTTCTGGAAGGCTATATTTAAGCCGAGACTATTTGAAAAGCTGAAGAGTTACTTTTGCATCACTTCATGATTGCTACGATTCGATGTATTCTCGTTTAATTCACCTAATCAATTCGATGCAAACCCTGCGTACTGTTTGTACCTTTTCCTGGAGAATTTGATTATCATCCGTATTTTGGTACGTTGTCAGTTGGATTCAACCTCAGCCTAGTGTGCCTCTGTTTTGTTTCTGATCCTTTCATTTCTGATTCTTTGCAAATTTCGAGGACGAAATTTTTTGTTAGAGGGGAAGAGTTGTAAAACCCGAAAATCTAAAACGTATTAAAAGACCAAAATGCCCTCATAACTTTGAAATTTAATTAAAACATATATAACTTACAAATAAAGCACAAAACCTATGAAAACGAAACAAATGCGACATGTAATGATTACGAGACATCATAAGATAATTGCTCAAGCTACCAAAAATGTTTAAAACACATTACAAGTCTAAACGAGTCGAAAAATCTTAAGTGCATATGTAATATGTAGTTAAAAATCTATAACATAAGGTTTAATGTATTTCTAGTATAATGGTGATCCAAATAAACCCATGGGCTTGACTTAGCCTCATTTAGGCCGACCCATATCCTCCCCACCCTTCCAAAAATGTGGCCCACTCTTCTATATGTTAACCACACTTCATTTGATCCTCCAAAAATAATACCGGTCTTCCAAAAACTTCTCAAGAAACCCTAAAACCAAAAGTTCTGCCGCCTCCCTTCTTGCTGCTGTGATCGAGCCAAAAATACCACCAAGAAGCCTTAATCTTGTTCTTATTATAAGGTATATACGTAACACTATCATCTATAATCATTGTGTGTTAAGAATTAAAGAGGTTATATGTTAAAAACCCTAAGTTATATATGAATCTGTGACAATCTGCTACTGACCTGGAAATTGGTTCGAATTTAACCGGCTATAACTCAATGATGTGAATGGTTATTGGGATGGTTTTTGAGTCTAAAACTAAGTTCAATGAAGTGGCTACCTGGGAAAATTTAGTTTGTAATTTTTAGAGGCCTGGAAGGTTACTTTTTGATTTTTGGAAATTTATGTGTCTGGTCGGATTCATGAAGTCTGGAAAAACAGGTCGGGTTTTTCATTTTTCATTTTAAAACCATATCGATTTAGAACATTTCCTTTTAACTGGGTAATATAAAACATGTTAGCTAATTACTTAAATTTTTGTAGAATTTTATAAATTTTATAGACTGGGTAAGCAGATGGTAAATGGTCGGGTGTTTTTAATTGATCCGGTTCTGGAACAGGTTGGGGAAAAGGATTTTTAATTCGTAACTAGACCACTTAATAAAATCTGGAAAAATTATATAAAATACTCAAAACCCTGAGGAACGTCTGTAAATTTTTATAGATTTTATTTCGAAGGATTGATATGGTTTATAAATTATTTAAAACGGGTTTAGATAATACTTAAAGGCTGTCTAGATATGTAAAAAGGTTGTAAATTGTTAATTTTCCAAAACTAAGGGTTATAAATGGTAAATCATGATACTTGAGGGTAAGTCGTGTAATAAATCATATTTAAAGGGGTTTTGTGTCATTGTGATAATTAAAGGACCTAATGTATAATTATTAATAAATAAAAGATAGAAACATAAATAAAGGAACCAAATATGTAAAAGCATTAATTTGAGGGACTTGTTTTGTAATCTTGTATTTAGAGGTCCTAATCGTACAACATAATAAACTAAGGGTACGTTGTGTAATTTGGAAAGCCAAGGGGCTTAATATGTAACTATGGATATTATAAGGACTAAAAGTGTAACTTTTATAACTAAAGGACTAAAAGTGTAAAGTATGAAATCTTCAAGGGTGAAATGTAACTTTGGATAATTTGATTATAACTTAGCCTAAATGAGATTTTGGAAATACTACTAAGTATGGGAACTTTCTAAATAAGGAAACTTTCTAAAAGTGGGAACTTACTAAATATGGAAACCTGCCTAAAATGGAAAGTTACTTAAAATGGAAGGTGTTGTAACACTTGTCTACCCCTCTAGGTGTGAAGAAGGAGAAGAACTGAGTTCATTCTATCTTATTCATTTTGTTTGTGCTTTGCTGGAATAAGGTACAGATATTCTGACCTTTCTTTTAAGGTTTCTCATGATCTCTCTCGTATTTTGAATTCATTAGTTTTTGATTCGATTGCTATGATTTCCCTTTTGCTTGAACCTCCCCAGTTGAGTTCCATTTGATATGATTCCTGATCTGAAGCTATGCTACGAAAACCTTTTCTAATTATATCTTGAAAATGTTTGAGAAAAACTATTTTAAAAAGGATGTTTATAAATGAGGCAAAACCATTTTATATAAATGTTACTAACTTTTATGAAAGCTATTTTGGAAGACTAATCTTTATGAAAAAAACCGTTTTGAAATAATATTTTATGAGAATTATTTTAAAGGATCGTTTTATGAAAATCACGAATAAAGGATTGTTTAAAATGGACTTTTGATGGAAGTTAAAATGAACTTTTAAGGTGAACCTTGATTATGATTATGAGTTATGATTCAGTTAAGATTTCTCAGGCCATTGCTATGTTCCCTTGTGTATGAACCTTTTGATATGACTTTGAGATGCACCTTTGATATGACATTGAGACCTGACTCTTAGTTTGATACCCGAGCCACATTTATGTTACCTAGCCAGGAAGGTAACCTGGCCGTGTCTGTGATGCACCACTGGCATGACTCCTGTGTGGGGGAGTGATTTCTCACACCGTCCCTGTTCTGCTATCTGCCGGCTATTATGATTATGTGATTATGATTTCTGTTTGGGGGGCGTATGGATTGCAATCCTAGATCTGATATGTTTAGTGGATTTAATATGATTTGATATGATATATGTCTGGTGACTGGTGCTTGTGTGCAATACACGCCTTTCACATTTCTGGGAGCTAGCTACTCCACCCCTTTGATACATGAGGACACCCCTCATATTATCTGGTTGCCTGAGAGGTATCCCCTCTGATTGTGAGACTATGATTTTGAGATGTTGACTTTGAGATTATGACTTTGAGTTTCTGGGCTCGTGGTGGATGACTATCCTAAACCTTTACTCTTGTATCTTATTCATTATGCTACATCTGATTATTTCCGTTTACTTTCGTTTCCGTTTATTATATATCTGTTCACTGGGCTTTGTAAGCTCAGCCGCACGTTTTCTTTTCGTGTGCGGCAGGTTTTAGTTGGAAGATGAGTACGAGTGAAGAGACTTTTGGACTTAGAAGACTTGATAATTTTGGGTCTAGAGATGATTAGAAGTTATCTTATTGTTAGAAATTGTATTCGCCTTGTAACCTTGTTATTTCAGTATTTCCTTTGTAACCCTTGAGAATCTTTGTATTACTTTTGAATGTATGCTTTGTTATATCTGATATGAAACCATTTGCGTGACATCTTTACCCTTATCGGGTTGGGGTGTTACAGAAATACTAAGGTCATTCCTTGTTATTCCGCCTAATCTTTTCCATTAAAAGAGTTTATTAGGTATAAACTCTTTCCTCGCGTCAAAAATTCTTACTAAATAAGTAAGACTAATCAGTCAAGAGACAAAACAGAACAAAAATTGGTCTCAGACATACACGGCACCATTAAAGTGGCACTGCACCACTAAAATTAGTGGTACCGTGTATATGCTGCAACCCATTTTTCTTCATTTTTCCCTTTGCACACCCATTTCAAACTAAATACCCACTTCCTCTCTGCTGTCAAAACCGAACACAACTCCCAAATCCTACTACAATCTTGTAATTCAAGATCGAGGCATTGCAATCAAAGAATCTTAATCACTACAACACAAATTGTAAGTCAATTAACTTTAATCTCTTTTCAATTTGAGTCTAGGGTTTGTTCTTATGCATAAAATCGAATTGGGGGTTTTCAATTTTTGTTGAACTTTTATGCAATTTGGACTAGGATTAGACAATGTACTACTTACATGATTCCCTAAACCTAGGATTTTCATAAACCCACTTATATTGCATAATCTAGTCCGAATTTCCCAAGTTAAATCGGATTAAGATTAATTATTTCTAGTGGAATCATGTCTAGGATACTTAAAATTGGATTAGGAATCATTAACATTGAAGCTTTTCAATTTTCCATTGTTTTCGAAAAATTTCACGTATCTAGGATCATGAATTTTTTTTCGTGCATTGTTGATGCAAACTAAAAATGTTTTTGCATGCATACATGATCTCACAAATATTGATCGAATTACATAACTAATATGTATTCTTCGACATATTTGATTGAGCAAAAGTGAAGTTAGGAGCGTTTGGGTAATCTCATTAGTTTTGTTTTAGAGTCGAGATTACCGCACCTCCACATTGTTTGCATTTAGGCACACACACACTAAGAATGTGATCATCAAAATGCAACAAGTTAACATATACATAATTATATTTTTGTAGGTAACAAAGCCTCGTATGTATTATCAAGATACCAAAAAGTACATTCCAATTCTAATCAATGACCCAAACATCTCCGATGAGCAAAAAGCTTATCTCGCTAGAGTCCAACATCGATATATACACGAAGGTCGTGTAGTCGATGCTCATAATGTTCTCTTGGATAACATCCAAGCATGTTTCCTCACTATCCAATTTGATTGTTTATACAAAATAAATGATCAAATTTGTCCTCGTTTCGTTCTTGAGTTCTATAGTCGTGTCCGTACCTTCAATGACCTTGAAGATAATGTCTATCTTGATTTTTGGATTCAAAATGAAAATATCATTTTATCCATTTCCGAACTCGGGGACATTCTAGGTGTCCCATCCTATGGTCAATGTGCCTACACAGAAGACCATTCCTTAGAGTCACTTCACTATAATCTTGAAAGTGAAGGTTCATGTCGTACCCAAGTCCCCGACCTTGAAACCATAAAACAACACATCCAAATCCCTCGAGTCGCCAACACGCATCAAAAGCGTGATGGTTCCATTGTCTATCTCGACCCCAATCGACTCTATCTCAAGGAGATTATTCCCGATCTTAAAAGTTGGGAACTTCTTCTACGAGAAAACGTGTTGTGTCTTGCGGGCAACCGGGATCATGTTCCGGCAAGTCTTGCCCATATGCTCTATTGCCTAAGTATCGAGGAACCATACAACCTCGCATACTATATGGCAAAAAGGATTACAAACATCCATAGTCGTACCGATAAGCTCATGCCATACGGTATGTTGCTTACTCGTCTCTTCAAGTGGGTTATGGAAAATTTCCCACATCTTAATAGTGTCGACTATGTCCTAGTCAATCCCGTCATGAAACCTCTTGGTGGACCACAACGTCGCACAAAGCAATGTAAAGACAAAGGGTCTAAACGTGGTCGTAAATCCACCTCCGATGCTACTTTCTCATCTTCCTCCTTCAGTCATGGTTCGTCATCTCAACCTATGAATGAGGATGATGATGAGGTGAACAAAGAAGGAACGTCTCGTCCTCGTACTCCCTCTCCCGACACCTTCTTTCGAAACCTTGACACGTCATCGTTCGAACCAACAACCGACCTTCCCTTCAACCAAACCAACCTAACTTCTGTGATGAGAAGGCAAACAACCATGTAAAACCGAAAAGTGTCGATGCATGAGCAAACAATCGGGGGTTCAAGTCCATTGGCAAGGCAATCAGGGGGCTCGGGAACCAGATAAAGAAATTGGGGAAGAGAAGAGATTAGATAGCACTAACTTAAGTAGTATCACTAACTTAAGTATTATTAAGCTATTATTAATGGAGTCATGGCAATGTCCATCTAACATTAACAAGTTTAAATTGTCTTTACAATTTTTACTTGACATTGGTAACTTTGACTAGTTGATGAGTGTGTAAATACTCATCATTTCTTTCACATTTGAGCTACATAAACAGTCAAAAACACTTTAAAAGGTCTAAAAATGTATAAAAATATCATCTGACTGTGTTTTTATAAGTTTCAGGGAAAAACAAACAATAAATGGCATAATTTGCATTTTAGTCCCTGAACTTTCATAATTTGGCAAATCTAGTCCCTAGAATCTAAAAAAGTGGAATCTTATCATTCAAGGTCCCTGAAATATTCAAACTTGGCAAAATTAGTCCTTGAATGAAACTTTTAAACAAATGGCAGTTTTAGTCCCTGGGGTTTTAAAAATGACAAAACAAGTCCCCGGGTGTTTTAAAATGGAAAAATATGTTTCATGGTCCTTGTACTTTGAAACTTGGCAAAATTGGTCCTTTGGAGTAACTTTGGAAAAGTGCAACATCAGCCCTTCATTATTCAGAAAATTACACTTTTGGTCCTTGTTGTATTTAAGCTACAAACCAAATCCGGATCCCCTAAATTAAACTAAACCCAAAACACAACCAACCCAACCCTTTATTTAATAAACCCAGCCCAATCACTAAACCTTGACCCGGCCCAACCCCAACTTAACTAATACCAGGGTTTGACCCTGGTCAAACCCATCATCCCTTTCACACAACCCCGCCAAAACCACCATACCTGAAACCAGGTGGTTTTTGGCCACCTTTCACCTCCACCTCATCACCCCAGTCACTAATCTCTCCCCTCCACCTCCACATATCACCAAAAATTCTTAATTACAAAAACCTGCTCAAACACTTGCAAGACTTTTTGGCGCCAAAATTGCAAGTGGACGATTGAGATTGATTGAGTGTAATCCAAAGGTGTGGAAGTGATCAGTGATGTCGACAGAGATTATCCCAGATGTTTTTAGTATTAATAGGACTGTGTAATAGAAAGAAAAAAAAGTAGTTAATTTTTAGCTAAATCGTATTTTTATTTCAGTTAGTATAATCTTGTAATTCCAAGTTATTAGTTGTAATTCATGTTTAATTCAGTTGTAATATTCCAATTTCAATATATTTTGTATTGAAAATCAGTGTTGTTTAAATTTCATGATCACTGCTAATCTAAGTAAGTTCAAATTCCATCCACAAGCTCACATAAGCTCCAAAGTACCCTGTTATAAGTTTATTGAAGCTTTATATAGTTTTTTGTAAACTTATATAGTATAATTCAGTCTTAACTTAAAGCAATGGAAAAAGTCAAAGAAAAGTCAAAGTTTGGATAAATAAGCTATCTGGGGTATAATAAGCTATAAGGGAAGGCTTAGTAGTGTTTTCTAGCTTGTGTTAACAAGCTAGAGAGTTGTTCCAGTCCTAGTTCTTTGTATCACAAGTCACCACAGTTGTAAGCAAAATTTCAAGTCTTATTTAATTTACTTAGTTTACTGTTGCTTAGCTTATTTTTAGCTTATCTTTGTTATTTACTGATCATAAATAGTTTCTAAGTATTCCTGATTAGTTGTGTTAATAGTTTAGTAAGTTTTTCTTTGTTTCACTTAAATCACATATAAAAGCCAAAAATAGTTTTTATAAGCTAGCTTAATTATATTGTTTCTTTTTCAGTTACTAGTCAAGTTTCATAGCTTAATTCACTTGTTTGTACTATTAGAGTTCATATTTTAGCTTAATAAAACCCTTTTTCAATTAAAAACCAAAACAGACAACCCATAAAGGGGTGTTTGGTTTAGCAGGTCAAACCAGTCAAACCAACTAGTTACTGTGTATTTACCTATTAGCCAACTTTGATCAAGCTTAAGTAAGCCAATATAAGCTAATTTCAAGGTTAAATAAGTCAGATAGCTAGATTTTGCCCTTTGGCTTTGTCTGTGGAAATTTCAGGTTACTATTTGCTCATATAAGCCACAAGCTGATACAAGCTTGTTTTGTCCATAAAGTTTGTATTTCTGTGTCACTTTGGATCATATTGGTGTGTGCCAAAAACCTTGGTGCCTTGTCTGTGCTAGTCTGCATATCACAATACCACATCAGCAACAATTTTATCAGATTTTGTGGTTTTTGCAGCCCTAGTAGAATTTTTAATTCACTCATCACAAGTCCTTACAAGCTGATCTCTTGGGATAATAAGCTCACCCAGCTTATCTATATCTCTAAATTTTCTTGTGATTTTTAAAGCTCATCTGAACCCCTAAATCAGGCCTGCAAAACAGGCAAATTTGCCCTGCTCCACAAGCACATCAGCAGACTCAATAAGCCTTTGGCTTATTTTTGAGCTTTTGTGGCTTATAAGCCTGGCTTTTCTTGGTGTCTTTAACTCATTCACAAGTATCTCAGTACATTTCATCTTTGTTCCATAAGTTTTAGCTTATTTTCAAGCTTTTAGCTCATCAAGCTCAAAAGCTTGGCTGTTAAGCTTTTAAGTTCCAAAATGCTTATTTTTTAGGTTTCAAAATTTTTGTCTTCATTAAAGTTGTCTACTTTCAGTAGTTAAACAAGTTTGTAGTTTAAAGTTTTTGATAAAAACCACTTTTTAGAAAGTGATAGCTTCTATTTAAGAAGCTTGAGCTTTTTAGTTTATTTTTCTGCTTTTTACTTAAGCACTTTCTGATTTTATAATTTTCATAAGTTTCTGTCACCATAGGATAATTATAGAAAAAGTTTCATAATTTTCTGAGTTTGTTTAGTATTTATTAGAATTTAAAATAATTTAAAAATATTTAAAATAGTAATTAAATCATAATAAATAGAATATTAATCAGAAAAATATAAATCCAATTTTCATAATTTTCTTTTGTCATTTTTAATCTAGGAAAAATAGAATTATATTTTTAGTCCTTAAGAAAAACCAAAAACATAAATATAGTGATAGCTTCTATTTAATAGAATTTATCTTTTTAAATTTTAATTAAGTAATTTTCATTTTTATAATTTTCTTAGCTTCTTGTCACTTTAAAGTATTTATAGAAAAATTTTCAGATTTTTATTTGATCTTTTAGTATTTATTAGAATTTTAATTAGTTTAAATAATTATTAAATAGTTTTTAATTAATAATAATTAATTAATAAGTTAAATAAATAATTTTCTTTTTCCAATAATTTTCTTTTATTATTAGGGTTGTAAAAATTTAATTTTCATATTCGTAGGCTTTTAATTTCTTAAATCTCACTTTTTATTTCGTACGTTTACGTTTGTTTAAATTTAAACGTACATTTTTAGGTTTTTATACGTTTCTAGTTAACTTGTTTTTACATTCTTGTTTATATAGCTTGGTTAAAGCTATTTTCTTATCTCATTAGTGTAATCAAAATCATAATCCCTTTTCTGTTCAATAACACTTGATCACGATCCGTTTTTAAACACAATTTCGCATCTCGCTGGGACTTAAACGACCTGGGGATAAAACTATACTCCTTGGATAATTGCATTGTGTTCTTGATTGGTTTGACTTTGTTTGACCACATCCGTGGTTGATTTAAGTTGACTGTTTCGGAACCAATCAAATTTTGGCGCCGCTGCCGGGGAGGTGTGCTGCGTGTTCTTAACGTTTTGCAGTATCGTGTCTTTGGACCCCAATCTGTGTATATCTTTTCTCTCTTGTATATTCATCATATATAAAGCAAAACGCTTGTGAAGTTAACTCATTTAACGGATCAAGCACCAAAAATATCGTATTCCTATTCCCCATAAGCCATATAAAAAACAAAAATATTTTCTTTTCTTTTCTATATATAATATCATATAAAAAAAATAAAAACATCAAAAATATTTTCCATTTTCTTTGTTAAATAATAAACAAATAATAAAAATTAACCATCGAGAACCAAGACTGAGCACTACCTAACTGGGGGTGCGGCCATAATAAGTTCCCAAACCTAAGATAAAAACTTGCCTTTGTATCACTTGCGAATATCGGCTCACCTTTAATTGATAAACAAACTCTAACGGAGGTTCTAGGATAGTCTGACATTAAATTGTCGGACTGAAAGAAGCGGGTTTTTAAGGAGCGTAATTGCCCACCTTTGCTTCTCCGCCACTCTGTGCGTTTGTCAGTTAGAGAGCTACCGTACGCCTATTGATTATTGGTTTAAGTTCACTTGTGTTTTTTCTCGATCTTGATTTTTAATAGAAAAATTTTGTTCAAATAAAAATCCAAAAAGAATCTTCTTACCCTTTTCTGAGTTTCCTCCACTATAAAGGATTCTTAGACTCGTCTTAGTGCATGCGCACTCGTTCTTCTAGGTCATCAAGCCCTCTCCGTGAGCTTGGAAACATACCTCGAAGGCGCCGTAGACGTTCTGCTCCATCAGTCGTATCTGAGGAACGTACTGATTCTGTCGTCATGGCAGATTTGCCGATGAATGAGCTTCTCCAGGCACCCATCGAGGGTTATGGAGATGCCATTGTTGTTCCAGCTATTGTAGCTGAAAGTTTTGAGCTCAAAACCGGGTTACTGAATCTTGTAACCTCTAGCCAATTCTACGGTTTTGACAGGGATGATCCTCATGCTCACATTCGATGGTTTAACAAGATTACATCTACCATCAAATACAAAAACATCCCGTCTAGCTCAATCAAACTTCTTCTATTCCCATTTTCTCTCGAGGGACAAGCCCGGATATGGCTTAAGAAACAACCCCCTCGTTCAATTGAGACATGGGAGGACTTAGTTACAAAGTTTGTAAACGAATTTTTTCCACCGTCTAGAACGACAAGTCTTAAAAATGAAATCATCAAATTTACACAAAGATTTGTTGAATCGTTTAGTGACGCGTGGGATCGTTTCAAAGAATTGCTTCGTAAATGTCCTCATCATGGTTTTACCGAGTTGATGCAAATCGACACTTTCTATAATGGAGTGAGCCAATCTGACCAAGATTCTCTCAATGCCTCCTCAGGAGGTAACTTTTTGAGCAGAACTGTCAAAGAAGCTTTAGCGATTATTGAAAATAAGTCTAAGGTCCGTACTGCACGAACAAAGCCATATCATTCTCAGGCTAGTGCCGGTCCTTCTACTTCATCTCCCGTGAGTACTTCTAGCACCGATGCTAAGATTGACAAACTCACGGATGCTATTCAAGCTTTGGTTCTCTCCAGCCAAAAGAAAGTCACTTTCACACAAACTCCTTCACATGCTGAAGTGAAGAAAGTGGAAGTCTGTGTTACTTGTGGTGGCCCTCACGCATACTACGACTGTACTGCCACCGATGGTAGTCCTTTTGAAGTTAATGCTATTGCCGGTATTTCAAATCAGGGAGGTAATCAATACCGTCCTCAAATGGAACCATACCGAGCTAGCACCTACCAAGGACCACCCGGTTTTAATCAGAACCAGAATTTGCAAAACCGGAACCAAAATCAACCTCGAATGAACCAAGGTTATCAAAACCAAGGGAATTTCAATTCTGGACAAAATCAAGGTTTCCAACACCAAGGAAACTTTAACCGAAACAATTCCAACCAGGGAAATCATTTTCAGGGAAATGGTAATCCAAATCAAGGGAATTTTCAACATCAAGGTTATAATCAAAATAACCGAATGCAAAATTTCCCTAATCAACATCAAGCCATTCCAGCCCCACATCCATCATCTGATGAGTTATTGAGGCAATTCATGAAAGCTCAAGAGGACACAAACAGGTTGTTGGTCAGCCAGATCTCTGAGATTAAAAAATCTTTAAATGATCAACCTTCGGGCTCAGGAAAACTTCCGAGCAACACGATCGTCAACCCGAAGGGCGATGTTAAGGCGATCACAACCCGAAGTGGTGTTTCATATGAGGGACCCACTGTTTCCACTACCACTTCTTCTTCCCCCAAGGTAGTGAGAAGTGAGCCTGAGGTGACTAAGGACCAGGTACTTCCTACTAATAAAGGAGGTACCAACAACGTCCAACCTCAAATTGTCCCGAAACCCAAGACTAAACCTCAAGTTGTCTTTGAACATCCTGAAACCCCGGTTGAAAACCCTAAATCCAAAACTTCTATTCCCTACCCATCACGTTTAAATGAGCAAAAGCTCCGCGAAAAAGCTAGTCAACAAATGGATAAATTCTTCCAAATTTTTCAAGAATTACACTTTGACATAAGCTTTGCGGATGCTATCATTCTGATGCCCAAGTTTGCATCCACAATCAAACACTTGTTAAGCAACAAGGAAAAGCTGTTTGAAATGGCAAAGACTCCATTGAATGAGAACTGCTCAGCAGTTATCTTGAAAAAGCTTCCCGAGAAGCTTGGAGATCCTGGAAGGTTTCTACTACCTTGTGTCTTTCCAGGAATGGTTGAATGCTATGCCTTGGCCGATCTTGGTGCAAGCATCAACCTGATGCCTAAATCAGTATGGAAGAAACTTTCTCTTCCTGAACTTACTCCTACCTGCATGACTCTTGAGCTTGCAGATCGTTCAATATCTCGTCCACTTGGCATTGCTGAGGACGTATTTGTGAAAGTAGGAAAGTTCCATTTTCCAGCTGACTTTGTGGTTGTTGATTTCGATGTTGATCCTAGGGTTCCTCTCATTCTTGGAAGAGGATTCCTAAGAACGGGCCGTGCTCTCATAGATGTATTTGAGCATGAAATCACATTACGTGTGGGTCATGAAGCTGTTACCTTTAACCTCGATCAAACTTCGAGGTACTCCTCAAATTATGATTCTGAATCGGTTAACCGAATCGATGTCATTGATATTGTTTCAGAGGAGTATTCTCAAGAGTTTCTTGGTTATTCTCATAATTCTGTGAGTGGGGATACCACCACATCTTCTTTACCTGCCATTTCCGATTCTTCCCCTTCTCTCACTCCGTTTGAGGGAAGTGATTTCAATTTGGAAGAGATCGATGATTTTCTCAAGTGTGATGCATTCCTAGAGGGGATTGATGACGCTGAGATTGATCTGGAGGGAGATATTCTTCTTCTTGAGACATTGTTAAATCAGGACAATTCTCCTCCACTCCCTCCCGTTGAACTTCATAATGAGGAAATCAAATCAGTGGAGAAAACTGATGAATTTCCTGAGGTCGAACTCAAAGACTTACCGCCTCATCTTGAGTACGCATTTTTGGAGGGTAATGATAAATTACCCGTCATTATTGCTAAAGATTTAAGTGATGAGGAAAAGACTGCTCTAATAAAGGTCTTAAAGTCACACAAGCAAGCCATTGCTTGGAAACTCTCCGACATAAAGGGTATTGACCCTGAATTTTGTACTCACAAGATTTTAATGGAGGATGACTTTAAACCAGCAGTCCAACATCAAAGAAGGGTGAATCCTAAAATCCACGATGTTATCAAACAAGAGGTTCTCAAACTTCTTGATGCAGGATTGATTTATCCCATCTCTGATAGTCCTTGGGTTAGCCCCATTCACTGTGTTCCAAAAAAGGGTGGCATGACTGTTGTCACGAATGATGAAAATGAGTTGATTCCAACTCGATTGGTTACGGGGTGGCGTGTTTGCATTGACTATCGTAAGTTAAATGATGCCACCCGTAAAGACCATTTTCCTCTACCTTTTATGGATCAGATGCTTGAGAGATTAGCAGGGAACGAGTACTATTGTTTCCTTGATGGTTTCTCGGGTTACTTTCAAATTCCCATTGATCCACAAGATCAAGAAAAGACTACCTTTACATGCCCTTATGGAACCTTTGCTTATAAACGTATGCCTTTCGGCTTATGTAATGCTCCAGGCACGTTCCAGAGGTGTATGATGGCCATATTTACCGACATGATTGGTAAAACAATGGAGGTATTTATGGATGACTTTTCGGTCATTGGGGATTCGTTCCAAGCATGTCTCTCCAATTTAGAAAACATGTTGAAACGGTGTAAAGACACCAATCTTTGTCTAAATTGGGAGAAGAGTCATTTTATGGTCAGAGAGGGCATTGTCCTCGGCCATAAGATATCAAAGAATGGGATTGAGGTTGACAGAGCTAAAGTTGATGTCATTGGTAAATTACCTCATCCCACTACCGTCAAAGGTATTAGGAGTTTTCTGGGTCATGCCGGTTTCTATCGTAGATTCATACAAGACTTTTCTAAAATCGCCCGGCCTATGACTCATCTTCTTGAAAAAGATGCTCCTTTTATCTTCTCCCCAGAGTGCATCAAAGCTTTTGACATATTAAAGAAAAAGCTTACTGAGGCACCCATTCTGGTTGCCCCCGACTGGGATTTTCCCTTTGAGCTCATGTGCGATGCAAGCGATTTTGCAATCGGTGCAGTCCTGGGGCAACGAAAAGCCAAACATTTTCAGCCTATCCACTACGCAAGTAAAACAATGACTGAAGCTCAAACTCATTACACCACTACAGAAAAAGAATTGTTGGCTGTGGTGTATGCCTTTGAGAAGTTTCGGCCATATTTAATCTTGACAAAATGTGTAGTGTATACGGATCACTCGGCTCTCAAATATCTCTTTGCAAAACAAGATGCAAAGCCGAGATTACTCCGTTGGGTTCTCCTCCTGCAAGAATTTGATATCATTATACGTGATAAAAAAGGAGCTGAGAACCTAGCTGCTGATCATCTATCCCGATTAGAAAACCCACACCAAGATGTTTTCGAGAAAAAGGAAATAAATGAAACATTTCCTCTCGAGACACTCAATGCGGTTACTTTTCGAGGAGATTCTACTACCCCATGGTTTGCCGACTTCGCAAATTACCATGCGGGTAACTTCATAGTGAAAGGGATGTCGACCCAGCAGAAGAATAAATTTTTCAAAGATGTGAAACATTACTTCTGGGACGACCCCTACTTATTCAAAATCTGTGCGGATCAAGTCATCCGACGGTGTGTTTACGGACAGGAAGCTATTGACATTCTCAAAGCTTGCCATGCTGGACCCACGGGGGGCCATCATAGTCCAAACTACACCGCCAAAAAGGTGTTTGATTCCGGGTTTTATTGGCCCACAATCTATAAGGATGCCCAAGAACTCATAAAAACTTGTGAAGCTTGTCAGCGTCACGGAAATATTTCACAACGAAATGAAATGACACAAAATGCAATTCAAGTCTGTGAAATCTTTGATGTCTGGGGCATTGACTTTATGGGGCCATTTCCATCATCTCGAGGAAACAAATACATTCTCGTGGCTGTTGACTATTTGTCAAAATGGGTTGAAGCAAAAGCTTTACCCACTAATGATGCCCGAGTAGTTGTAAAATTCCTAAAAGCTCTTTTTGCCCGTTTTGGAACTCCACGTGCTATAATCAGTGATCGTGGTACGCATTTCTGTAATGACAAATTTGATAAAGTCATGCAAAAGTATGGTGTAACTCACCGTCTTTCCACTGCGTATCACCCACAAACAAGTGGGCAAGTTGAAGTTTCAAATCGGGGTATTAAAAGAATCTTGGAAAGGACTGTAGGAGAAAATCGTGCATCCTGGTCGGATAAGTTGGATGATGCACTATGGGCCTTTCGTACAGCTTACAAAACACCCATCGGGTGTACACCTTATAAGCTTGTGTACGGAAAGGCATGTCATCTACCGATCGAATTAGAGCACAAAGCCTACTGGGCCTTGAAACATGCTAACTTTGACCTTCCAACTGCGGGTGATCACCGAAAAGTTCAAATGAATAAATTAAATGAACTGCGTGATCAATCTTACGAGAACTCTTTAATTTATAAAGAAAAGACAAAGAAGATTCATGACTCAAAAATCAAGAACCGCGTTTTCAACGTTGGGGATCGAGTCCTTCTTTTCAATTCAAGATTGAAGATTTTCTCGGGAAAACTCAAATCCCGTTGGTCTGGTCCATTCTCTGTTACAAAAGTTTATCCATATGGTACCGTTGAGTTATCTCAAAATGACGGACCAAATTTCAAAGTGAATGGTCATCGATTAAAACACTACTTTGGAGAGGACATACCATTCATGGTTGTCCCGGATCTTCAAACTTTCCCCATGAACCAATGAATGCGGGGATCGAGTCAAGCTAGTGACTCGGTGATCAAAAACATTAGCACAACATGGGTTCTCACCCGTGTCTCTGTTTTCTTTCTCTTTTCTACCACCCTAGTGTGGGGGAGATGGTCTCTTCCACTTACTTCCCCGTAGACTTTTAAATTGCTTTTTCTCCCGGGCTGTTCAGGAACACTTTATTACAGTTGGCCGTTCACAAGCGGTTAGCTTGCGTGATAAACCTGACTGTTCGGGAGGAATCAACTTAATTCGGGGTCGAGTCAAGCTAGTGACTCGGTGATAAAAAACATTAGCTCGCACCATATGGGTTTTCACCCATATTTCTGACTTCTTTCTATTTTCTACCATCTAAGTGTGGGGGAGATGCCCCACAGGTTGTATATATGTAAAGAAAATCAAAAAAAAAAAAAAAAAAAAAAAAAAAAAAAAAAAAAAAAAGGGGAATTTGCATGCCTTAACGGCTTAAATGCAAATTAATTAAAAATAAAATAAATAACTATATGAAATAAAAGGCTATCAGTATTTCCCTTTCACGTTCTAAGTATCGGTTTAACAGCCGGTTCTTTGAATATTGAGGGCAATATTCAGTTCTAAGTGTGGGGGGGAAATTCTAGCGAATTTTATCAAATGTATCATCTAGCACCCCCATTTTAGCCAAAATTTTAAAATTTTTTTTCTCACTTAGAACTCAGAAAATGGTTATCAGTCCGCCATGTCTAACCCACATAAGGATTGGCTAATCCAGGAGCAAACGGCTCTTGGTAAAGATATATCAAATCCGTTTATGGCTTGCAATTTGCCAAAAATTGTATGGTTTTCGACTCACCATATCTTTATAAGTAAAGAGTTGGCTAGCCCGCAAGGTTATGGCTTGTGGTAAAGGCTTTGGAATACCATAATTGGAAATCAGCTCACCAAAGATAATAGTTGTAATTTATCTAAGAGCTGGCTAGTCCAGAAGCAAACGGCTTCTGGTAAAGACAAATCAAACCCGTTGAAAGCTGATGGTTTGCTCAAAATCATTTGGTTATCATTGTGCCAAAGTATCACATACTAAAACAATGGCTAGTCCAGAAGCAAACGGCTTCTGGTAAAGACAAACCAAAACCGTTTACAGCTGGTGATTTGCTCAAAATCACATGGTTATCAGTGTACCATAGTTCTTACTTGAACTGAAACATTTGGCTACTCCAGAGGTGATGGCTTCTGGTAAAGAGATACATCCATTAAAAACTTCATAAAAGATTGCTAGGGACTAGCAATAGTTTAGTGTGGGGGATTGATGAGTGTGTAAATACTCATCATTTCTTTCACATTTGAGCTACATAAACAGTCAAAAACACTTTAAAAGGTCTAAAAATGTATAAAAATATCATCTGACTGTGTTTTTATAAGTTTCAGGGAAAAACAAACAATAAATGGCATAATTTGCATTTTAGTCCCTGAACTTTCATAATTTGGCAAATCTAGTCCCTAGAATCTAAAAAAGTGGAATCTTATCATTCAAGGTCCCTGAAATATTCAAACTTGGCAAAATTAGTCCTTGAATGAAACTTTTAAACAAATGGCAGTTTTAGTCCCTGGGGTTTTAAAAATGACAAAACAAGTCCCCGGGTGTTTTAAAATGGAAAAATATGTTTCATGGTCCTTGTACTTTGAAACTTAGCAAAATTGGTCCTTTGGAGTAACTTTGGAAAAGTGCAACATCAGCCCTTCATTATTCAGAAAATTACACTTTTGGTCCTTGTTGTATTTAAGCTACAAACCAAATCCGGATCCCCTAAATTAAACTAAACCCAAAACACAACCAACCCAACCCTTTATTTAATAAACCCAGCCCAATCACTAAACCTTGACCCGGCCCAACCCCAACTTAACTAATACCAGGGTTTGATCCTGGTCAAACCCATCATCCCTTTCACACAACCCCGCCAAAACCACCATACCTGAAACCAGGTGGTTTTTGGCCACCTTTCACCTCCACCTCATCACCCCAGTCACTAATCTCTCCCCTCCACCTCCACATATCACCAAAAATTCTTAATTACAAAAACCTGCTCAAACACTTGCAAGACTTTTTGGCGCCAAAATTGCAAGTGGACGATTGAGATTGATTGAGTGTAATCCAAAGGTGTGGAAGTGATCAGTGATGTCGACAGAGATTATCCCAGATGTTTTTAGTATTAATAGGACTATGTAATAGAAAGAAAAAAAAGTAGTTAATTTTTAGCTAAATCGTATTTTTATTTCAGTTAGTATAATCTTGTAATTCCAAGTTATTAGTTGTAATTCATGTTTAATTCAGTTGTAATATTCCAATTTCAATATATTTTGTATTGAAAATCAGTGTTGTTTAAATTTCATGATCACTGCTAATCTAAGTAAGTTCAAATTCCATCCACAAGCTCACATAAGCTCCAAAGTACCCTGTTATAAGTTTATTGAAGCTTTATATAGTTTTTTGTAAACTTATATAGTATAATTCAGTCTTAACTTAAAGCAATGGAAAAAGTCAAAGAAAAGTCAAAGTTTGGATAAATAAGCTATCTGGGGTATAATAAGCTATAAGGGAAGGCTTAGTAGTGTTTTCTAGCTTGTGTTAACAAGCTAGAGAGTTGTTCCAGTCCTAGTTCTTTGTATCACAAGTCACCACAGTTGTAAGCAAAATTTCAAGTCTTATTCAATTTACTTAGTTTACTGTTGCTTAGCTTATTTTTAGCTTATCTTTGTTATTTACTGATCATAAATAGTTTCTAAGTATTCCTGATTAGTTGTGTTAATAGTTTAGTAAGTTTTTCTTTGTTTCACTTAAATCACATATAAAAGCCAAAAATAGTTTTTATAAGCTAGCTTAATTATATTGTTTCTTTTTCAGTTACTAGTCAAGTTTCATAGCTTAATTCACTTGTTTGTACTATTAGAGTTCATATTTTAGCTTAATAAAACCCTTTTTCAATTAAAAACCAAAACAGACAACCCATAAAGGGGTGTTTGGTTTAGCAGGTCAAACCAGTCAAACCAACTAGTTACTGTGTATTTACCTATTAGCCAACTTTGATCAAGCTTAAGTAAGCCAATATAAGCTAATTTCAAGGTTAAATAAGTCAGATAGCTAGATTTTGCCCTTTGGCTTTGTCTGTGGAAATTTCAGGTTACTATTTGCTCATATAAGCCACAAGCTGATACAAGCTTGTTTTGTCCATAAAGTTTGTATTTCTGTGTCACTTTGGATCATATTAGTGTGTGCCAAAAACCTTGGTGCCTTGTCTGTGCTATTCTGCATATCACAATACCACATCAGCAACAATTTTATCAGATTTTGTGGTTTTTGCAGCCCTAGTAGAATTTTTAATTCACTCATCACAAGTCCTTACAAGCTGATCTCTTGGGATAATAAGCTCACCCAGCTTATCTATATCTCTAAATTTTCTTGTGATTTTTAAAGCTCATCTGAACCCCTAAATCAGGCCTGCAAAACAGGCAAATTTGCCCTGCTCCACAAGCACATCAGCAGACTTAATAAGCCTTTGGCTTATTTTTGAGCTTTTGTGGCTTATAAGCCTGGCTTTTCTTGGTGTCTTTAACTCATTCACAAGTATCTCAGTACATTTCATCTTTGTTCCATAAGTTTTAGCTTATTTTCAAGCTTTTAGCTCATCAAGCTCAAAAGCTTGGCTGTTAAGCTTTTAAGTTCCAAAATGCTTATTTTTTAGGTTTCAAAATTTTTGTCTTCATTAAAGTTGTCTACTTTCAGTAGTTAAACAAGTTTGTAGTTTAAAGTTTTTGATAAAAACCACTTTTTAGAAAGTGATAGCTTCTATTTAAGAAGCTTGAGCTTTTTAGCTTATTTTTCTGCTTTTTACTTAAGCACTTTCTGATTTTATAATTTTCATAAGTTTCTGTCACCATAGGATAATTATAGAAAAAGTTTCATAATTTTCTGAGTTTGTTTAGTATTTATTAGAATTTAAAATAATTTAAAAATATTTAAAATAGTAATTAAATCATAATAAATAGAATATTAATCAGAAAAATATAAATCCAATTTTCATAATTTTCTTTTGTCATTTTTAATCTAGGAAAAATAGAATTATATTTTTAGTCCTTAAGAAAAACCAAAAACATAAATATAGTGATAGCTTCTATTTAATAGAATTTATCTTTTTAAATTTTAATTAAGTAATTTTCATTTTTATAATTTTCTTAGCTTCTTGTCACTTTAAAGTATTTATAGAAAAATTTTCAGATTTTTATTTGATCTTTTAGTATTTATTAGAATTTTAATTAGTTTAAATAATTATTAAATAGTTTTTAATTAATAATAATTAATTAATAAGTTAAATAAATAATTTTCTTTTTCCAATAATTTTCTTTTATTATTAGGGTTGTAAAAATTTAATTTTCATATTCGTAGGCTTTTAATTTCTTAAATCTCACTTTTTATTTCGTACGTTTACGTTTGTTTAAATTTAAACGTACATTTTTAGGTTTTTATACGTTTCTAGTTAACTTGTTTTTACATTCTTGTTTATATAGCTTGGTTAAAGCTATTTTCTTATCTCATTAGTGTAATCAAAATCATAATCCCTTTTCTGTTCAATAACACTTGATCACGATCCGTTTTTAAACACAATTTCGCATCTCGCTGGGACTTAAACGACCCGGGGATAAAACTATACTCCTTGGATAATTGCATTGTGTTCTTGATTGGTTTGACTTTGTTTGACCACATCCGTGGTTGATTTAAGTTGACTGTTTCGGAACCAATCACTAGTTATCAATCGTAATGTTTTATTATTTTCATGAACTTTATCTAGTTCATATTCTTTGTTTTATATTTCTCATGCATGCACTAGATGATAAAATTGCTTGGTATAATGCATGCTTAATAGTTACCTAAACATAGATGATCACATGATATTATTAGTTGCTAGTTGAGACTAGTTTAGGAAAACAATGTGATTGATATTTGGTGAGTTGAGGCTTTGGGGTTTGCTGCAAATAGTCCACCCAGAATTACCCATTTAGGCAACCTAGAACCTGTAGAACTGGAAAAAGAGTCAACTGCAGGCCACGGCTCCACTAAATAGGGCACGGCACCACTAAATTTAGTGGTACCGTGGGTCATTTAGTGGTACCGTACCCTGGGAAGACGAATTTAACTGTTCTCTTCCACTTTTTGACTCTCTTTTCCTGAAAATATGCAAACACATGCTGATTACAATACACCCAAATCCCCAAATCCACCATCCTATCCATCCTTGCATGCTTTGATTTGGCTATATAAGCTCATATCATGCATTGCTCTTCCACCACCATTCCACACTCACCATACACTTATCATGTCTTCCATCATGGCTACCACTTCTCACTAAGCCAAGAAACCAAGATTAAACCTCAAACCAACCAATGAGATCATTTTCATTGATCTCACTTTGGATGATGATGAAGATGTCCACACTCCACTTACCTCAACCAAATCCACCTCTTCAATATCTACACCCCTAGCTCCATCAAAGGCCAACTCAACAAGGCCAACATCATCATCCACCTCCACCATAAGAATCACCACACCTTTACCTTAACCAAGTACTCCTCAACCACTAGCCTTAACCTTCACCCTTTCACCCACAACTACCTTTGAGTTTGGGTCAAACACCTCATCATCCTCGGCCTCACCACCACCACAACCATTAATGGGCCACCCCATTCTTTATCCCCTACAACCACATACCCTAGGTTGTGCATGTTGTCATCACAACCAACATCTCATCATGTGCCTTAGAGATGAGTTGAGCTTTAGGTTCTCATACCTTGAGTACCTCCTCACACCACATCAAGGACCCATCATACCACCTCCTCCACCACCCAATAGCCCAACCAACTAAACATGTTTATGTTTAGTTTCTCAAATAAAAGTTTAGGACCCCTTTTGACATTTGAAGCAAAGTCTTAGAGCCTCAACTCACTCAAGATTTTTTTTATATGCTTCTTGTATTTTTATTGTTGTTGTAGTCATATTCTTATATGACATTTTATTTTATGAATGAATGGGCTTTCATGTGGGTGTTTCATTTTTATTTTTGGCTACTTAGCCATTGTTTTTGTGGTTGGATATTTGTCATATGTGCTACATGTTAGAATTTGTATATTTGCTCTCTAACCTTGTTTTGTAGCACGAATCATTGTTCGATCCCTTGGTGTCCTCCAAACGAGGGGGAGTATACATCAAGGGGGAGCCTTAGCAACCTTTTTGCTTCGACAAAAAGGGGGAGAAATGGGAGTAAACTCATTAAAAACTTGTTAAAACAAATTTTAACCTAAAATGAGTTTATGTTTTGTCATCATCAAAAATGAGGAGATTGTTGATGCAAATAATGTTCTAAAAATGTTATTTATATATTTTGATAACTTCACGTTTTGAGGATGACAAAATGTGAAAACACGTTACGTTAAAATTAACGTAAACAAGTTTTTAGTCGAAAGATCCCATTTCTACACAAATCACTCTAGAACAAATTTACAACTTGACAAATGATCATAGAAGTGAATTTGTGCTTAAGACTTCACATTTTAATGTGACAAAACATTTCTTTCAAAAATATACTTTACAAATTATTTTTGAATAATTAAGAAATGTTTTAATGGAAAAGTAAGTTCAAAATACATAACAACTATTTTCCCCCCAAAATCAGCTCCAAACTTCCCCAAATAAGTTTTCGCCAGAAAAGACAAAAAGTGGAGCATTTTTGTCTGGCACGGTACCACTAAATTTAGTGGTACCGTGTCCTTATAACGGCCAGATTTTTTCTTCCTATAAATACCAGCCCACTTTACAGATTTTGGGCATCCTTTTTCACACAAAACTTTTTGAGTTTGATACTCTCATCACATCTTTTCTTCTTGATCATTTAGTTAGGTTTTCTTTTGTTTAAGAGTGATCCAATCATCCATTCAAGTGATCCTCTTCATTCCTCTTCAAGTGCAAGAGAAGAACACAAGATATCCAAGAGGATACAAAGTGTTATAGTTGTAGTTAGAGCACTAGTAACATTTGTTACATACTTAATTGTATCATAGCATACATCAAGATCATTTTTCTTTTGAGAATTTGTGAGGAAAGATCATTGTGATCTTATAGAGATATTGAATATCTCTAGTAGCCATTGGGCTTGTGTGTTGATCAAGTTGATCAAGAGTTGATAGAATAGGTTGAGTCGAGAGAGAGTTGATCATTATGATCTTGTGAGATCTTGGAGATCTCTTGAGTCTTGTGTGTTGAGTGTGTGAAGTAGAAATGATCAAGTAGATCATGGTAGATTGGTGCTAGCTAAGATTAGCACTCAACATCTAGCTTAGTGTCGGAAATAGGATATGCGACGTGTACGGTTTTCTCCGCCTAAAAAGAGGTTGTTGACATAGTGCTTGAAACTCTCGAGTGTGGTACTCAGGGAGTGGAGTAGGGCGAAGAAGAGCTTCGTAGCCGAACCACTATAAATCCTTTTGTCCCGGTTTGATCTTTCCATCTCTTCTCTTTACTTTCATTACTTATAATTCGTTAGTTTAGTGTAGTGTTCATATTGGTTTTGATTGGTTACACATAAGATTCGAATCAAAGTTTTTCAAAGCAAAGTTTTTAAGAAGATTTAAAAACCGGTAAAACTATTCAACCTTCCCCCCTTCTAGTTTTCCACATGAGGGACTTTTAGTGGCAAAAATGTGTCTTAGGCAATAACAATCAAGATAGCGTACAGAAAAATACTTGTATTCATATTTAGAGCATGTATCTACCCACAGGCTTGAAAACGTATAAAAATGTGGGACTATGAACTCACCTTAGTGATGTCGTGGTCGAGGACAAATAATATCAAGTGACGGAAGTGAATAGCTCCGACTTGCGACCTAGAGTTATATGGCAGGTGTTTAGATTCGTTGGTTTAGGACTCGATGTGAGTATTATTAAGTTTTAGATTGTCGATGCTTGTGTGAAAATGTTTAAGGTTCAAAAATAAAAGTCCTTACAATTATTATTTTAGTTATAATTGTTGTATCGATTAATTATATAAGTTTTTGGTATTACAATGTTTATAACAAACTAGTTTAGTATGACAAATTTGGTGGATAAGAAGTTGAAATATTTATTTTAAATATTTTAGGTTAGTGAATGATATGTTATTAAAATGTTTGTATTATTTATTTTTAAGTTCCTCGTTAGTTAAATTATATTAGTCATTTGAAAACGTTAGTTATGTTTTGATATCGTCGTGTTTATAAAGCTTTAACGTAATCTAAGTTGTAATTATTTATTCCTCAATAATATTATAGAGTTACAAAACTTATCCTTAACTTATACAAAAGTTACCTTTTTAACCCAATGCTTATACTATTTACAATTTTAGTCCAAAACTTTCAAAATACTCTTCTTACCTAAACTTTCTGTTAATTACAGTTTCTACCCTCGATTTTTATAGTTAAAACCCAATTTTCTGTTTTCAAAACCTTAACTTTTCGAAAGTTACATTTTATACCCAATTCCTATGACTTTTGCATTTTTAGTCCAAAAACAAGTAAAATGAAAAGTTTCGTTTTCTTTTTAAAGGTTAACCTCCAATAGCTTATTAGAGCTTATTTGTTCAGCTTATTTAGTAATACTAGTACAAAACTGTTTATGGGCCGCAAGGCCCAATCCTTGGCCCTTTTAGTTTTAAAATGAGCCGAAAGCATTACTAAGTCCTCGGCTCGACTTTTCAAACTTGTTACAAACATGAGTGACTTGTTAATACAGCTTATACGACAACTTATTAGTCTTGTGGCTTAATAATAGTTTTTAAGCTTATTAGGCTTTAAGGCCACCATGGTTTTTAAGGAAGTTATATTAATCCGTGTAGTGTACTTAGCTTCGAGCTTAAAACGTAGAGTGCTATAACTTATTAGGTTAGCTTATTGACTTGGCTTATTTGATGTGCTTATGGTGAAATGGGCTAGGCTTGCAAACCCAATAAAGAAGCGTTAGATTTAGAAACATGAGTCCGGTTCTTAAATGATTCGAAGTTGGTTAAGACTTGTGTTTATATGTTTGATGAGTGTCTAAATACTCATCATTTTATTCCCATTTAAACTGCAAAAACAGCCAAAAACACTTTGAAAAGTCACATAATGCTACAAATATCCATAGAATGTGTTTTTATATGATTCAGGTACAAAAGGATTGAAAGCAGGTGAAAAACAAGCAAAGTTTACATAATTGGCAGTTTCAGTCCCTGAAGTTTCATAAGTTGGCAGATATAGTCCCTGGTATTCAAAAGTGGAAAACTTACATCTATGGTCCTTGTACTATTCATCTATGGCAAGAATGGTCCATGGGAATAATTTCTATTTTTGGCAGCAATGGTCCCTGGATTTTCAGTATTTACATAAGTGGTCCCTAAACTTAAAACCATTTCCTAAATCTAAACCTAAACTAAACCTACCCAATCCATTAATAAAACCATCCCATCTACCCATCTACCCAACCCATATCCAAAAGCCCAGTCCACCCACTTCTATTAATAAACCCAACCCACTTCTATTTTTAGTTAAACCCGGAAGTTTGACCCAAGTCAAACTTCCCTTCTTCTTCATACCACCCGCCAAATACCACTCCCTTACCCACTGATTCCACTGCAATACCACCACACCTCACCCTTCCACCTATCACACTTCCTAACAATCCAAAGTAGCATTTAATGCTTTCCCACCTCCCCCATCAGTTACCAGTACCAAGTTGGAATCCCACTCACAACATTTTTTGGCGCCAAAACCTGTTTCAACAGCTGAGATCATTTCAAGCCAATCCAAGGGGTGGGATTTGATGAAGAGATTGAGGAGAAGCTTTTGGGAATGCTATAAAAAGAAATGAAGACCCACAGAAGATAGTGTCACTAGTTTTTAAACCTTTCATAGTGTAAAATGTACTTACTGCTTAAATCTTAGTTTAAATTTCAGTTGGATTCTCATTTCAAGTTTGTTGTCAAAGTTATTATCCGTATTTACTTCTGTTCTGTACCAATTTTACCAAGTTAATGAAATTCATGTTTTCAAAGTTTCCTGTTAAATTCAAATTTAGTCAAGTGTTAATCAAAGAGCTTATTCTCTGTTTATACGAGTTCATATAAGCTTAACATAGCTTAGTGTGATCTTATTTTAGTTCTATCTGTTCTGCTCCAAGAAAAATCAAGAAAAGTCAACAAAAGTCAACAATTTAGTCAAATAAGCTAGCTGGTGGAATTAAGCTGGAGTAATTAAGCTGTAGTGGTGTTTAAGCTTGGTAAGTGACAAACCAAGTTTAGTTCATTATCAGTTTCATTTGTTAAGCATCTCAGTTGTAAGCCATTTTCTTATTTTTTGCATTAATTTATAGTCTACTGTTACATACCTTATTTTCAGCTTATTTCATAAGTTTTCTACTTATTAATAGTCTATAAGTATATTTCATCTATATTATCAGTTAAATTTAGCTTTCTTTTCATTTTGCTTAAAAAAATCTATAAAAACCAAAAATAGCTTAAAACTAGTTAATGCTTATTTAGTGCTCATTTTCTGTTTATACTTGCTTTTTAGGACTTAATACAACTTAGTTCATATTTATCCTTCAAAGTTATAGCTTGAAATAGCCACTGCTAGTGTAAAAAAATCAAATCAGTGTTTAAAGGGTTGTTTGGCAGTTGGGTCAAAGTGGGTCAAAGCCATAATCACTGTTCAATTGCATAATGCCCAGGTTTGATCTATCTTAATTAAGTGTATTTAAGTTGTTATTGATAGGATTTGAGTGTGTTTTCTGCATTTTGAAGTTTTTTGCTAGTTAACTTTCTTTTAAGTAGTCTTTACTGTCATATAAGCTCCCATAAGCTTAAGCTCTTTTGAGGTCTTGTTTTTGGTATTTTTAGACTCCATTAGGTCAGTTAAGTTTATCCTAAGTGCCTTGTCTAATGTCTTTAACCCCAGCACAGGTCTGCACAATCCTAGCCATAGCAGTCCCCCATTTTTTATTTTTCACACTTTTGCAGATTTTGGATATTTTCTAGTGCCCTCAATTTAAGTTGGAATAATCTAAATTTTTGGATTATTAAGGTTCACCAGCTCACCTAGTTGCTAGTATTTTTTATAAGATTTTTCTAGTAGCTTATGATAGCTTTTTAGGAGCTTGAAAGTGCCCCATTTTGCCCTGCACCCAAGAAGATCAGCAACCCATTTGGCTCACATAGCCTTTTTCTTGAGTTCATATCTTGATCTCTAGTGCATGTTAGTTTGTGATCTTTGGTGTTTTGAATAGCCCTTCTGGCCATCTTCATATGCATGTGCTTTTTGTTCCATTTCTTGCTTATTTGCTCAGCTTATTTTGGGCCAAAAATTCTTTCATAAGCCTCAGTATATACTAAGTCAGTATACACTAAGTCCCACCAGCCCAGTTCACAAGCTCTTGTAGAGCTTATTTAAGGAGCTTATTCTAAGATCTTTGGATTTTTGAGAAGCCCTTGCAGCTAGCTTGTTGTATCAAGGCTTATTTTTGGCCTATGAGCTTTTGCCCCTAGCTTAATCTAGCTTTAAAAAAGCCCTGCAGGCATGTGTGGTTGTTTAAGCTTGTTTTAATTTTAATACTCGATTTGGCTTGCGGCCAGGGCTTATTTTAGTTTTTTGAGTTGAATTAGGTTTTTTTAGGTCTATTACACTATACCTGAGCTTTTGGTGCATTCTAGTGCTTATTTGCTTATTTGAAGTGCTTATTTAAACTGCTTATTTGCCCAATTCAGCTTATTAGTGGGCTTATCTAACTTTTTATATTTTTCCTAGATTTAGAATAATATTTTAGATTTACCTTAAAATTTTCAGATTTTTCCTTATAGTTTTAGTATTTTTAATAATTTAATTAGTGTAAAATAGTTTTTAATTCCTATTAAATTAAATATTAATCAGAAAAATACAAATCTTTTTCCTAAAATTTTCTTTTGTCATATAGAACTTAGGAAAAATGATTTGGTGCTTGTAGGATTAGATTTCCATATTTCTTAGTTTTAATCCCGTATTTAGATTTCCCGTTTTGCGTTTTTAGTTTATTTAATTCGCGTTTACGTTTCTAAGTATTTTTCCTTCACATACTTGTTCTATTAGCTTATTTAAGCTATTTTCTTTTATTCCTTAGTGTAAATCACTCAAAACCCTTTCCTGTTCAATATTCACCCGATCACAGATTCGTTTTATTACAGAATTCACATCTCGCTGGGACATAACGACCCGAGGAATCACTTTAAACTCCTTTGGTAAATTGCATTGTGCCCTAGATTGTTTGACTCTTGTTGACCATTTACTTGGTCAATATTAGTTGACTGTTTGGGCGCGATCATATGTTTTATATATATAATTCATTAAACCCATTAGTTTTACAAAACTTAAATGTAAACTATACTACATATACTATGAAAACCCTAGCTTCCAAGTTTTTAAACCCAATAATGACTTAACCAAAAGACCTCTTAAAAGCTTCTAATCCAACCCACTGTCTTGCTTTTTTCCTCTCTTCTCACAGCAGTAACAAGAGAATACGATGAGGATGTGTTTGTGTGAGTTCGAATGTATGGGTTGGTGTGTTTAAATAGTAAGTCAATGTATGGCCTTTGGAGTATTTTATTCCTACTTTGCATGGTTACTAAAAGAGAAAATGGTCTTGTTGTGTCCTAGCATGCTAGGTAGATCGACCCAAAGTTTGGAAGCATGCTTGTGAGTAACCATGTCGAATTGAAAGAGTAGCAACACAATAGCCTATGATTTCCATGGTCAAAGTAGTCATGGCATGGCATGAGTACTTGTTTATTCCTTAGGCTAGTATTAGGGTGGCTATTGTACAAGAAAAGAAAGGAGAGGTCACATGTGATGGTATAAGTGGTGTGGTTCGGTGGTTTATATGGACCAAAAGAGGAAGTGTTTTAGGTTTAACTTTTGGTTAATACACAACCAATTAATGCAATGTACAACTCTCAATCAACCTTTTATTAAACCATGTGTTAATAAGAAAGCTAGCAAAGATGTGGGTGGCTTTGGTGGTCTTCGACAGAACAAGGACCAAGGGGAATGGCAAATATGTTGATGCAAATAATGTTATAAAAACGTTATTCAAATCTTTCGATAACATCACGTTTTGAGGATGACAAAATGTGAAAACACGTTACGTTAAAATTAACGTAAACAAGTTTTTAATCAAAAGTTCCCGTTTCTACGCAAATCACTCTAGGTATGCACAAACAAATTTACAACTTGACAAATGATCAAAGAAGTGAATTTGTGTTTTAGACATCACATTTTTATGTGACAAAACATTTCTTTCAAAAATATACTTTACAAATTATTTTGGAATAATTAAGAAATGTTTTATTGGAAAAATAAGTTCAAAAACCATAACAACTATTTTTCCCCTTAAAATCAGCTCCAAACTTCCCCAAATAAGTTTTCACCAGAAAAGACAAAAAGAGGAGCGTTTTGTCTGGCACGGTACCACGGTACCACTAAATTTAGTGGTACCGTGTGTGGTTTAGTGGTACCGTGTCCCTATAACGGCCAGATTTTTTCTGCCTATAAATACCAGCCCACTTCACAGATTTTGGGCATCCTTTTTCACACAAAACTTTCTAAGTTTGATTCTCGCATCACATCTTTTCTTCTTGATAATTTAGTTAGGTTTTCTTTTGTTTAAGAGTGATCCAATCATCCATTCAAGTGATCCGCTTCATCCCTCTTCAAGTGCAAGAGAAGAACACAAGATATCCAAGGGGATACAAAGTGTTATAATTGTAGTTAGAGCACTTGTAATATTTGTTACATACTTGATTGTATCATAGCATACATCAAGATCATTTTTCTTTTGAGAGTTTGTAAGGAAAGATCATTGTGATCTTTTAGAGATATTGAATATCTCTTGTAGCCATTGGGCTTGTGAGTTGATCAAGTTGATCAAGAGTTGATAGGATAGATTGAGTTAAGTGAGGGTTGATCATTGTGATCGTTTCGAGATCTTGAAGATCTCTTGAAGCTTGTGAGCTAGTGTGTTGATCAAGCGGATCATAGATAGATCGGGTAGATCGAGTCTTGGGTGTAGATTGTGTGAAGTAGAAAGGATCAAGTAGATCGTGGTAGATTGGTGCTACCTAAGATTAGCACTTGACATCTAGCTTAGTGTCGGAAAATAAGATAAGCGACGTGTACGGTTTTCTCCGCCTGAAGGGAGGTCTTGTTGACATAGTGCTTGAAACTCTCGAGTGTGGTACTCGGGGAGTGGAGTAGGGCGAAGAAGAGCTTCGTAGCCGAACCACTATAAATCCCTTTGTCCCGGTTTGATCTTTCCATCTCTTTCCTTTACTTTCATTTAGTTACATTGTGTTTATATTGCATAGTTTAGTATAGTGTTCATATTGGTGTTGATTGATCACACATAAGATTCGAATCAAGTTTTTCAAAGGAAAGTTTTTAAGAAGATTTAAAAACCGGTAAAACTATTCAACCCCCCCTTCCAGTTTTCCACAAAATAGTCATTTCATGTACTATTGGATCTATAATACAATGGTTAAAGATTACTTGGTTACTTACGACTTGATTACACAATGGTCTTAAGGTTTATATTTTGGAAGTTGATGGCTAGGAGGGAACCAAATGTGACATGTTTACTTGTTGCGAAAGAGGGAGCATCAAAATAAAAATGGGATGAAAAACATAAAAGTTGACTATACATAGGTTTTATGGTTTGCACAATGGATCTTGAAGGCATGTGGGAGACAAGGTGTGACTAATTGTACCTTGATGTGATAATTCAAGGGTCCTATGTTTATGTTCTTAATGATGAAGCGAAAAGTGTACCGCTTTTAGGGGGTCATTTAAGCCCTAAATCGTATTTATTTGATCAAATATTGCCCTAAATCGTTCCTTTTGTCATTTTAGGTACTTTGGAGAAGAAATCTGGAAAAGGAAGCATTTTGGACGTTTTTGGAGCATAAAAGTGAAGAAAACGACAAAGTCTCAAAATCGGCTGGAAAAGTACCTTTGACGGCGTCAGGAATTGTTCCAGACGTCGTCATGGCTTGGCAAAAAAGGTGGATATGAAAAATACACATGATAAGCCAGGGAATTTTACTATGGAAAATCTGACGGCGTCAAGCTTTAAGATGATCAAGGCCATCACGGTTTAACTTAAAGAGAGACGGCGTCAAGCCCATTTCTGACGGCGTCAAGCCTTAATAAGCCAGGGAGGATTTTGGAGCACTAAAGAGGGACAGCGTCAGGAAGACCATCCGGGAACCCTAGACACGACGAGGTGACGGCGTCAAGATCTACAACGTGACGCCGTCAGCCCTTAAACTCTATATATAGTTTTGCAATTTTTTGTCATTAGTGTGCAACTTTGTGAGGAGAAAACCTAAGACGAATTTCTGCCATTTTTAAGGGTTTTCATACCCTTGGATCTCCCATGTTTAATTGAAGATAAGTATTCATTTAATCAATCAATATGTCTATGTGTTGTTTGATTATATCTTGTTCTTGTCTTTTAATTAACATGTTAGGCTAGATTTATCTTGTGTTTGCTTAGATCTAATGAAACCTAACTATTGATTATTGGTTATTAGTGTGTTATTTATTGTATTGGATGATTGTTTATCGATGTTAGGCTTAAGAAAACTGGCTAACTTCCTATTCGGTAACTTGCTTGAACGTCTTAAAAAACATGAACCAATGCGTACTAGGTTTTTATGGTTGTATTTAATGCATGAGCGAATTCTAGTGATCCCATGTTAGGAGCTTCTTAGCCGGCTCGACATAGGAGTGAAGTAGGAGCTTATAGAGTTGGGGAAGTACGTACGCCACCCCACGATGGGTATTAAGGAATACACCCGTCATCCACGCAATTAATACACACTAATCAACCGGTAAAAGATAGTTAGGGAGTAAGGAAATCTAAGTAAACACATTTCTCTCCACATAAGTTTCACGACCTTTTCATTTTCTGTTATTTTATTTTATTTGCATTTGTAGTTATTTGGGTTAGTTGACTAGCAACTAATTCCGCCCACTCATTCAAAACCCGAGATTTTACTTGCTTTTATAAAAAACATAAAAATACAAAAAGAATCTTCCCTCACCCTTAGACCTATTAGAATAGTTTTTCAATCCTAACGACACTATTCCCTGTGGAGAACGATCAATCCCCCGTACTTACCACTACACTATACTACATCGGTCAGGTACACTGCCTGGTGGGGTTGTAAGCCTCTTGAGATCCCTCGAGAGGTAAAACCTGTTGTAAGGTCGCAAAACCACGCATCAAGTTTTTGGCGCCGCTGCCGGGGAATAGTTATTGTTTAGGTTGAATTTTTTATTTTATTAGGTCTACTCACTAGATTCCTTTCTAGTGAGATTTTTATTTTATTTTTCTAGGTTTTCTTTAGTCTATCTTTTTTCTTTGTTTCTTTGTTCGTAACCATTACCATCCGACATCATGGAAGGTGGTAATATCCTTGATCCCAACAACCCACCACCACAACAACACCCACCTCCTAGAGCCCGTACCTTAGGAGACTACTCTCGTCCTATCCACCATGGCTATCGAAACACCATTGAGCTCACTCAAGGAGCCAATGTCACTCCCTTGCGATCCGACACCATCCGGTTGGTGCAAAGCAGATGCACATTCCATGGACTTCGTTCTGAAGATCCTAATCAACATCTCAAGGACTTTCTCAAAATCGTTGATTCCATAGACCTTGATGTTGCCACTCGAGAGACGACCCGACTGCGTCTCTTCCAATTCTCTCTGCGGGACCAAGCTAGTCAATGGCTAGAGCGTCTACCCGCAGGATCCATCACCTCTTGGGATGATCTCACCACTCTTTTCCTTGCTCAGTTTTTCCCACCAGGAAGAACTACCAAGCTAAGGAATGATATTTTGATGTTCCAACAACGTCAAGGCGAAACTCTCTACGAGGCATGGACTCGATTCAAGGACTTACTCCAAAAAGTCCCTCACCATGGCATAGAACTTTGGCTCCAAGTCCAAATCTTCTATGACCATATCAATCTCTCCACGAGGCAAACCATTGACCAATCGGCCGGTGGTAAGCTACGTGATCTAAGTGCGGAACAATCATGGGCTCTCCTAGAAGATCTTGCTCTTTATGACAACGAAAGTTGGAGTGATCCCCGTGATTTGAATAAAACGGTCAAGGCAATATCTTTGCCTTTGAACAATTCAAGCACTTCCGACCGTAGGATCATAGAACTTGAAGACCAAGTCAAGTTTCTTATGAAATCCTACGAGGCTCTTAAACCTTCAGGCCAAGTGAACAAAATCACTTCTTCGTGTAAATTATGTAGTGGTCCCCACGACACTCATGATTGCATGGAACTCCCCAAACAGGCTTTCAAAGAATTCGCATCCTCACGAATCGATAAGGCGAGAGATAAGTGGCTCACCACTGATTATGGACCCAAGAATTCCGAAGATAGGTATGAGGCATGGAAGAGTAAGCCAAATTTTAGTTGGAACCAAACTCGAAGCATATCATTCAATGACTCTCCCCCACTCACCTGGTCTGAACATTATCCTCATCAGCATACGCATAAACAACAAAATCGCGAGGAATCACTGCAAAAATTCATTCTCTCACAAGAAACACAGCTCTCCAAACTTGAGAATCAATTCAGACAACAGCAAGTTGATATGAACAACAAGGTTGATAACCTGTTAAAGGTTATCAATGATCGCATTGCTGGCAAGTCAACTTGTGAGTTGGCACGAGTTAATGAGATCAAATCTGTCACGGTGACTCACCAAACACCCCCTCCTGTAAAAATCAAGCACCCTAGTAAACTTTTCAAACACATATCACAAAACGGAAAAGAAACTAGAGATACTCATACCCCTTCAAAACCACTCCACCTCGTGAACACCATTACAACAATACCTATTCCTAAACCCAATCTGGACCAACAATCAACCGAGAACGTGGACAATGAAATGGAGGGTGAAGTTCCCGAAAAGAACCCCGAGGCGCCCGGCGACTATCTAGACTCACCAAAGAACTCGAGTACAAGAGAGGTGAGTGATGAGGAGGGCTCGGAAGAGAAATCCAAAATGCCTCATGGGCTCCCAGGACTGCTAGACCGCCCCCTGGTGGAGGAACTTGAGAGGGGCATAGCAAAGCTGCCTATGGGATTTGGAGAGAGAATAGAGGATGGCTCTCCCAGGGTCTTTAAGATATCTTGCACCACTAGGAAAAAGTTTATAAAAGATGCCTACATAAACCCCAACTCTTCTATGAATGCGATATCCCTTTCTCTATATAACGAAGCCTTCACCGAACAGGTCAAATATGAAGGGTTTAATACCATCGGGGTAATAAGAAGGGTACCAATTGTGATAGAAAAGTTCCTCTTTCATATCGAGCTAACTGTATTTAATAACATGAACTCTATCATCAGCCCATCCTTAACTAGCCTTGTTCTAGGCAAACCATTCATAAAAGCAACGGGAGTGATACTCGATGAGGATGATAGTAGTGCATTATTTACCAATGGTGTCAGGAAAGTGATTTTTCGGGATGGCTGTGAAGAAGTGTATGAGTATCAACCATCAGCAAGTGGCAATACATGGGGATTACACGGTAGAAGGCCTGGCCAAATTAAGCGATGTGATCCGAATAATCTCAAAATACCTTGCATGATTGGTCACAAGCATTTTTATAATGTTTACATTGACACATGTTTACCCAAAAATGTGATGTCCTTGTTTCATTATAACAACATTTGCAGATGGGGAATGATTCATAAAGGGAAGGATGACGTTGGCATAGATGATGATGTACAGGTGTTTGTAGGAAATATGACATTCACTATGAGCTTCGCAATCGTCGATAATATCGAAAAGTACATCGATCCCAGGTTATCACAAGTCGTTTTTGGGGCACCTTTTTGCAAGGCCACAAGCTTGGTTGTGGGACGAGCTCAATGGGATCATGACTTTCACCGATGGGATTAGGGAAATCTCATACCAAACGCCTTACAAGATGAGAGAATTCAAGGAGAATGATTATGGAGGGCTCGATAGGTTAAGTTCCCAACTCGTGTTATGTGATGATGATGTGAGAAGGGGATGTAAGGACATTTTTGACCTGTCAAGAGGATTCTTTAAGCATGATAAGGAGCTTAGTTCTAAATACCAAAACAATCCTTTTGATCTCGAGGACCCGAAATACCTTTACTATGAGAGTGATTCTGATAGAGAATCAAAGGAGAATGGCCTAGGAACCGTGACCAATGATGGAATCACGTAATGTACGTGACTTTGAGTCTAGCTACAAGACTCGTTAATAAAGAAAAGCGCTTCTTGGGAGGCAACCCAAGCTTTATTTGCTTTGTGTGTTTATTTATTTGTTTGTTTGATTTTATTTGTTTCCGTATGTGTGTTTAATTTTTATTATTATTGATTCATGTTCAAAACTAAATTGTGAAAATGCTTTATCTTGTTTTTAACTTCGTCTTAACTACATATAAAGGTATTTTGCAAAAGATAAGTGTAAGGGAAATCCAAATTGGTTTATTAGAACACAAATGAACATGAATCGTAATAATATTAAATTAACATACATATTAGTATTTGTTTGAGTCAAATGCTTGTATCGAGTCATAGTGATGTTTTGCAGGAATTCCAGGAAGTAAGGTATAGGTTTTTCCAGAAATTTTCCGGAAACTTAACATGAGAATTCTGTCAGATTAATTCTGACGGCGTCAGGATTTACAACCTGACGGCGTCAGGTTTTAATTTTCTAAAATTTTTGAAAGTTTTGTTTTCATAAAAAGTTTTTATTAAATCTCTAACTTATAATCTCCAGGAATCTGCAAAATTATCATTCCACAAGCATTATATCCTTATATATAGATTTATCCCGCCGATGTTATGCAGGTTTTCGTGTTTGTTTTCTCAGGTTTAAGAGGTTATTTTGGACAAGGAAATGTATGTGGAATCAAGCTTTTGGCGATGCTTTAGTCTTGGATCTTCTACATTCTCTTGGAAGAAGATCTAACCATGTTACCACATTATCCACCAAACGAATCAGGGGAGTATTTGATTTCATTCGTTTACCTTATTTACTTTTACATCTTGTTATTTGAACATTGGGGACAATGTTCATCTTAAGTGTAAGGGGGGGTAAAAATACGATACTTTAGAGAATACAAGTGCACTTGATTTTTGTTTGTTTAATGGTAGATGTGTAATAAAACTGAGAGAAATACCTGTTAGGGCAATTTTAGTGCCAAATTTAAAATTTTTTACAACATTTAGGAGTAAAACTTTGATCTTAATGAGCGTCTCACGGATAGGAGTTATATGACTAGCACAAAAACCGTACCACTAAAAAATTTTCCACCCCCAAATATGTGAGGTTCGCCCCTAGAATTGGTAGGAAAAGCATTTATGCTATGATGTGTGTACCGGTAGCACTTAGATTCTAGAACTTGCGTTAGGACCATTCCGAGGCCACAAGTGAGACTACATTCGTGTAGTTAGATTTACTACATGATAAGAGGCATTAGGATTAACCCATTGTTTTACACCTGTGTTTTTGTTATAATTACATTGGCTACATTGGTCAAGTAATTCTCCCACACCCTTTGCGTTGTACTCATTTTTAGTACACGATACCCCTAGTACACCCCTCAGAGCCTATCTTTTCGTTTCGACCTTTAAGCATTTTACTTAAAGGAAGAATTTGTTTACACCCCACTTAAATGTACACCCAAATCGCCTTAGCCTACCTTGTATGCACTCAATTTTAGTGCATTATTGTGACAACATTTGTTTAAACCCTAAGTTAATTATCTAATTGATTACATGGTTGCTAAGTCGAGTCATATCCTTGTACATATTGTTTTGGGACGATTGGGACTCATGGGTAAAGTACTAGTGTAATGGAGTAATTGGGAAGAACAATATTATTACCCCCATATGTGCTAAATATTTTAAAAGTACTCCAAGTGTGTCGATTATCTTAATTCGAGTCATTAGAATAGTTATTTGTAAAGTTATGTAAAAGTTCAAGTGTAAGGGGAATGCAACGCCCCTATGATGTATTATTTTGGATGGTAGGGCAAAAGTGTGTGAAAAAAAAAAGAAAAGAAAAAAAAATCGAAAAAATCAAGAAAAATACAAAAAAATGAGAAAAAGAAAAGTAGAAAAAAACATACGGACTACCATCCCGTTTCATTTCATGTTTATTTTATGTTTTTGTTATTTTATTTTTAGCTTAAGTCGAGTCTAGTCTTGGCTTAGCAACGCCATATTGTACATGTAATTAATCAAGATCTTTAACTCGCCACCAATAAAATATCCCTTATCCAACAAAACCGTGTTTATCATATCCCTACACCTCACGTTATAACCCATGTAAAAGCCCTCTTTGATAGTTTATCTTAGGTGCTTACGCCTAGTGGAGGAGGTTTTCGATCCTTTCCCAAGCCTATGGTAATCTATTTGCTATGACAGGTAGTGAGAGATATTATCCGTTTTCATTTATGAGATTTATTTTGATGACACCTGAGAGATGTGAGTATCTAAACACTACTTGTGAGGTGCTAGTGTGTAATCTCCGTGCTTATTATGATTAAAGTGGAACGACTATTTATTGTAATTACTTTTATATTAGCGTTAAATGACCCCTAACTTGTATTTTGATTAGAATAAAAGCGCATTTGCTTGAGGACAAGCAAATCTCAAGTGTAAGGGTATTTGATGAAACGAAAAGTGTACCGCTTTTAGGGGGTCATTTAAGCCCTAAATCGTATTTATTTGATCAAATATTGCCCTAAATCGTTCCTTTTGTCATTTTAGGTACTTTGGAGAAGAAATCTAGAAAAGGAAGCATTTTGGACGTTTTTGGAGCATAAAAGTGAAGAAAATGACAAAGTCTCAAAATCGGCTGGAAAAGTACCTTTGACGGCGTCAGGAATTGTTCCAGACGGCGTCATGGCTTGGCAAAAAAGGTGGATATGAAAAATACACATGATAAGCCAGGGAATTTTACTATGGAAAATCTGACGGCGTCAAGCTTTAAGATGATCAAGGCCATCACGGTTTAACTTAAAGAGAGACGGCGTCAAGCCCATTTCTGACGGCGTCAAGCCTTGATAAGCCAGGGAGGATTTTGGAGCACTAAAGAGGGACGGCGTCAGGAAGACCATCCGGGAACCCTAGACACGGCGAGGTGACGGCGTCAAGATCTACAACGTGACGCCGTCAGCCCTTAAACTCTATATATAGTTTTGCAATTTTTTGTCATTAGTGTGCAACTTTGTGAGGAGAAACCCTAAGACGAATTTCTGCCATTTTTAAGGGTTTTCATACCCTTGGATCTCCCATGTTTAATTGAAGATAAGTATTCATTTAATCAATCAATATGTCTATGTGTTGTTTGATTATATCTTGTTCTTGTCTTTTAATTAACATGTTAGGCTAGATTTATCTTGTGTTTGCTTAGATCTAATGAAACCTAACTATTGATTATTGGTTATTAGTGTGTTATTTATTGTATTGGATGATTGTTTATCGATGTTAGGCTTAAGAAAACTGGCTAACTTCCTATTCGGTAACTTGCTTGAACGTCTTAAGAAACATGAACCAATGCGTACTAGGTTTTTATGGTTGTATTTAATGCATGAGCGAATTCTAGTGATCCCATGTTAGGAGCTTCTTAGCCGGCTCGACATAGGAGTGAAGTAGGAGCTTATAGAGTTGGGGAAGTACGTACGCCACCCCACGATGGGTATTAAGGAATACACCCGTCATCCACGCAATTAATACACACTAATCAACCGGTAAAAGATAGTTAGGGAGTAAGGAAATCTAAGTAAACACATTTCTCTCCACATAAGTTTCACGACCTTTTCATTTTCTGTTATTTTATTTTATTTGCATTTGTAGTTATTTGGGTTAGTTGACTAGCAACTAATTCCGCCCACTCATTCAAAACCCGAGATTTTACTTGCTTTTATAAAAAACATAAAAATACAAAAAGAATCTTCCCTCACCCTTAGACCTATTAGAATAGTTTTTCAATCCTAACGACACTATTCCCTGTGGAGAACGATCAATCCCCCGTACTTACCACTACACTATACTACATCGGTCAGGTACACTGCCTGGTGGGGTTGTAAGCCTCTTGAGATCCCTCGAGAGGTAAAACCTGTTGTAAGGTCGCAAAACCACGCATCAGTTCTTAATCATAAAGGAAATAAGACTTAAATATTAAAATGGTTAGGTAGGAAGGGCATGGGCTTGACATTTGTTTATTAATGCTACAACAAGCTAGGGCCTTATAATATTACAAAAGGGGTGTTCGTTGGTGGCTGTCAAAAGAAAAGAGAAAGAGACCAAGTGATGGGTTTTACATTAGTTTATTAACCTATACATCTAAAATTAGTAAACAAAAACATGAGGGTGTCTTTTTGGTTGGTTTAGACGCAACACAAGAAAAGAAAACCAAGTGAGACATGGTTCTAGCATTTGTTTATTAGTCTAGTGTTGATCTTTCTTTTATAACCATGTTAGGCATAGATCTTAATATTTATTTAATGGGCTAGTTTGTTGGCTAAGTACTAAAATTTCAAGATTGTATGTTGGTGCTTTTGTGTTGTTGTTCAACAAAGAGAAGAGGGTAAGACAAGTCCGAATCTTGTCTTCAACTTTTGCACATTACACGTTGGTAATAAGGTTTTGTTTGAGCTAAGAAGTCAAGGTCCAGATTTCTTTAAAGTATGTATGGACATGCAAATAAATAAATAAAAATACACTAGCTTACTATTACTCTAGGCGGGCGGCTAGTAGTAGAAGAAAAAATTTGTGTTGTTTAAAAAAAATTAAACGTGAAAATGGTTAATTAAATCTTCATAATAAATTACTTCGTGTTTAGCGATAATTATGACTTGGTAAATTTACGGGTTATTACACCTGCATAGTCTGAGTCAGTGTAGCCTTTGAGATCAAAGCCTGAACATCCTGGGTAGTACAAACCAAGGTTTGGAGTACCTTTCAGGTATCTGATGATTCTCTTTGCAGCAGTAAGATGTGACTCTCTTGGATCAGACTGATATCTTGCACATAGACAAACCGCAAACTGTATGTCAGGCCTTGAGGCCAGTAGATACATCAGTGACCCTATCATTCCCCTGAATAAGGTTTGGTTAACTGGTTTACCAGTGAGATCAGGGCCAAGATTGTTTGGAGGAACCATTGGAGTCTTTACTGAAGAGCAATCAGTGAGCTTATATTTTTTCAGTAGGTTCCTTGTGTATTTCTCTTGACTGATGGAGATTTCTCTATCAGTCTGTTTGATTTGAAGTCCAAGGAAGTATGTGAGTTCTCCCATCATACTCATTTCAAACTTCTTTGTCATCAGTTTTTCAAACTGTTTGCAAAGTTTGTAATTTGTTGAGCCAAATATGATGTCATCTACATACACTTGGACTAAAATCACATCTCCCTTTGTTCTATAGATAAACAAGGTATTGTCTATCTTTCCTCTATCAAACTTATTTTGGATCAGGAAGGCTTAGAGAGTCTCATACCATGCCCTAGGAGCTTGTTTCAGTCCATAGAGGGCTTTGTCAAGCTTGCAGACATAGTTAGGAAACTCACTACTTTTAAATCCAGGAGGCTGCTGCACATAAACATCTTCCTTGAGTTTACCATTCAGGAATGCACTTTTCATATCCATTTGTAGACTTTGAAGTTCATGTAGGTTGCAAAGGCAAGGAAGATCCTGATGGCTTCCATTCTAGCAACAGGGGCAAAGGTTTCCTCATAGTCAATGCCTTCCTATTGATTGTACCCTTTGGCAACAAGTCTTGCTTTGTTCTTAATGACTGTACCATTTTCACCAGTCTTGTTCTTAAAGACCCATTTCATGCTAATGACATAAAATCCCTGAGGGCATTTGACCAAAGTCATCTCTTTGTTTCTGTAAAAAATTTCAAGCTCATCTTGCATGGCCTGAACCCATCTTTGATGTTTCATGGCTTCTTTGACACTCTTGGGTTCCACTTCTGAGAGGAAGTCAACAAAGAGGCATTCATTTGTTGAGGCTGCCTTAAGTTTAGCAGTCATGCTTCTTGTAAGCATGCCTTCAGTGGGGTCACCAATGATATTCACAAGTTCAATTGTTTTGGAATTTGTGCATCTATCCTGAGGTCTAGGATATGAGTTAGAGCTTATGGAGGCTTGCTTTAGTGGAGGTGTAGGTTCAAGTACTGAGGCTTAAGGGACCTCATGGTTTTGGTTCTCAGTAGGTTCAATTTGAACACTTTGGTCATATGATTCCTAAACATTAGGTTCAGTGTGAGTCATCTCATTAGAGACTTGTTGAGCTTCAATGTACTCACTGATGTTAGGTTGTGGAAGGTTATGAGGGATGATGTAATATGAGAAGTCTGCATCAGCTTGATATTGTGTGGAAGGATCACATTCAGGGTGATATTCATCAGGAGGATATCTTGATGAGTCATCAATCCCAATTTCTTCCACTGAGGTATTTGAGAACCTGATGGCTTCAGTGCTCTCATCAAAGGTTATGTGAAATGTTTCTTCAGTTTGTTATCTCCTAGTGTTGAATACCCTAAAGGATTTGGAGATAAGTGAGTATCCTGAGAAATGTCCATCATCAGCTTTGGCATCAAATTTGCCTAAGTGATCCTTGTGATTATGAATAAACATAGGACAACCAAACACATGAAAGTAGCTAATGTCAGGGATTCTTCCCTTTAGTATTTCATAGGGTGTTTTGTTGTGTCTTTTGACAATAATGGACCTGTTTTGAGTGTAACAGGCAGTTTTGACTGCTTCAATCCAGAAGTGCTTTGAGAGTACTGAACCATTCAGCATTGTTCTAGCAGCCTCAATGAGTGTCATATTCTTCCTTTCTGCCACTCCATTTTGTTCAGGAGTGTAAGGAGAGGAGAAGTTCTAATAGATTCCTTTCTCATCACAGAAACACTCAAGGTCCAGATTTTTGAACTCAGTCCCATTATTACTCCTGATTTGTTTGACTTTAATATCATTTTGATTTTCAATGTTTCTGACAAAGGACATGATTGTTTCAGCTTCCTGACTCTTTTTAGTGAGAAAGTAGACCCAAGTGTATCTTGAGTATTCTTCTACTATGACCAGGGTGTACTTTTCATGATGGATAGACATTGGACTGACAGGTCCAAAAAGATCCATGTGAAGAAGATGAAGGCAAATTTTAATGGAGAAATTTTGTTTGGTTTTGAAAGATGCCCTGTGGTGTTTTCCTTTTTCACAAGCTGAACAAGGTTTATCTTTGGAAAACACAAGGGAGGGTAAGCCAGGAACTTTGTTCTGTTTGGCTAGGTTATTGATGTTTTTTAAGTTAAGATGAGATAGTCTTTTATGCCATAGCCAGTTGATTGTTTCACTTGCCTTTGTGAAGAGACAAGTCCCATTTTGAGTGAGTGTTGACATGTCTAGGACATACACATCATCTCTCCTTGGGGCAATCAACACAACTTATTTGTTGGCATTAAAGATAGTTCTTCTCTTATCATCAAATTGAACTATGTATTTGGCATCACATAGTTGACTAACACTTATTAGATTGTATTTCAGGCCATTGACACAAGTAATTCTTGTAAAAACTATACCATTGCAGTTTACTGAACCATACCCTGCAGTAGCACATGATGAATTATCAGAAAATACTACTTTAGGCGCTGGTTCTTCAACATATTTGTGCAGATACTGCTTCACACCAGTCATACTCCTTGAGCATCCACTGTCTAGATGCCAAACAAGTTCCCTGGCATGTCTCTGCACAAATAGTAAACTGTGTTAGTTTTTCTTGTGAACCCAATTTTTGGTGGGTTTGGTCTTAATGGCCTTTTTGAATTGTGCAATTGAGTCATTGTCAGTGGTATAGCGGACTGTGCTTCCACATGTTTTGCATTTGAATGTTGAAGAGGAGTCAGTGGAATGTGAGAAATTAGTGGTGTTTCCTCTTCTGGCCTGAATGACTAAGTCATGTCCTGATGCATGGAAGGGTCTCCACATATGTCACAGCAAGGATACATCATACAATCATCAGGAAGATGATCATTGAATCCACAGTGTGGACATGGTTGGAAAGGCTTAGCCTTCAGTCTCTGAGTTTGCTTAGGTGATGAAACATACTTGTAAGCCTGAGCTTTGTAGCTTGCTTGAGCAATCAGAGAGGCAAGGTGAGATTTATGATCAGAGGTTCTGTGATCTTCTTGTTTGCAAATCATACAGAACATGATTCTATAGCAATCATCAGTGGTATGATTTGTGTAATTACATAGATCACATCTCTGTTGTGATTTATGTGAGGATTTTGGTTTGGAGGAGCTTGAGGAAGCTGGTGTTTGTTCCTTGACTTTGCATAAAGTGGTTTTTTTAGATGATTCTAACTTTTCACTCAGTTTCCTTACTAGTTCAGCCAACTGATCATATTTTGAGTTAGTGCTATCTGTTTTTACTTCAGTAGGGACTGAAGGTGTGGAAGTTTCAGTAGGAACTAAGGCTTCAGTGCTTGGGACAGATGTGGGTCTTTTCAGGATTGTTCTCCCTAAACCTGATTTTTCCTTGGGAGAGTGTGGTTGGTAAACAGATGGGGTGAGGTCTGAACAAGGTGCAGCACCCTGAAGGGCTTTCATTAGAGGTAGTGGTGATTGAGATTCTGATTCAGACTCAGTGATGGACTCAGTTTGACTGGGTTCATCAGTGACTCCAAGCAATTCTTTGATAGCCTGACTTTCAGGTTCCAAAATTTTCCCAGTATTGAATTTAGGTAACTTGCTGTCTGTGTTGACTGTTTCAACCCAGTCACTGGATTTTGGTTTCATTTCATTTTCAAAGGGTATGCCAGTAAGCAAGAAAGCTTTTTCACTAAGACTCTCACTTGAGGATTCAGTGAGTAGATCTTCTCCTAGTACTCTCTTTCTGGTACTAGGTGTGAGACTCACAGTTTCATAGACTATAGGGTTTTTGTTGTCCATTTTTCAATGACAGCCTTTTCTTTCTTAAGTTCTTCTTGAAGAGCATGGTTTTATTTCACAAGTTCTGAGTTTTGAATTTGAAGAGTAATACTTTCAAGTTTGGCTTGTTTTAAAGCAAGAAGTTCACTTCTACACTTACTTAATTCAAAACTTAGTTTGTTATATTTTGAAAACAGATTTAACATTTGCTCTTCAACATACTTAAGATAAACATTAATGTAGTTTAAGTAAGATTGCCAATCAGAATCATCATCCATAGATAGTAAGATATTTACCTTCCTCATGGTGATGTTGACCCATTCTCCATTTCTGGCATGACTTTTTCCAACTGCCAGCTTGTCATCTTCTGAGAGTACCATCAGTGCACTAACATGAACTTCTTCATCCCCATCAAAAGTTTCAGCAACAAGTCCTTTGTTTTTAGACTGAGAAGGTTTAGGGGCTTGGGGTGGCTGAGAGTTTGAGGGGACTGCCTCAAGAAGTGCAAGTTTGGCTTTAGCCTTTCTATACTTAGCTTCAAAGTCCTTTTGTGGAATTTTTCAGTTTTGTTTTGAAAAGATTAACTAGACTGAAGCATTTTTGGTTGAAACTTGCTAGTTCCTGAAGAAGAACTGCTTCTTGAAAACTTGTATGAGGGTTCTGAGGTAGTTTTAGAGAAACAATCTTTTGCAAAATGACCCTTTTTGCCACATTTGAAACACTGAGTGTTTTTATTAGCTTTAGCACTTGAAAGATTTTTGTTTCTTTTAATAAAACATTTTGAGTTAGCAAGGAGTGCCCTTTCTTGAAATTCTAATTGTAAGTCATTAAGGTACTCCTCACTGGTTCTCTCATCGGAATCTTCTTGGAAATCCTGTACAACACCATTAGAATAGAAGGCAGTGGATATGGGTGCAATAGTCAAGGCCTTTTTGGTCTCCTGAGTCTTCTTTGAGTCAGGGTATCTCCTAGAGATTAAGTTGTCTTCATAGACAAACTTCCCATAGATTTCAGGGAGCTCAAGATTTTGAATGTGGTTAGCATTTCTAAGACCCTGAGAGAAGTTTAACCACTTCTCAGGAAGACTGTTGACAAAGCCAACATTGATCTCATGCTTAGACAGGGTGACACCATCATTGGTCAATTCATTTAGAAGGGTTTTGTATCTGGTGTAAGTCTGAGAGAGAGTTTCAGAGTCTTTAGCCCTGAAAGTGTTATACTCAAGTTTCAGGTCCATGATCCTGTTTTCCTTGGTATCTGAAGGACCATCAAAGCTGTGAACCAAGTCAGTCCAAGTCTGTTTGGTAGTTGGACAGTTAATGACTGATTCCATTATATCGTCAGGAAGACATGATATAATGATGTTTTTCAGGCGTTGGTCTTGATTGACCACCCTTCAGCAGTCTTAGGGACAAAGGGACCTTCATTAATACATTTAATGTAGTAAGGTTCCATTCATATTAAGTAGCAAAGCATACGCTTTTTCCACTTATTAAATTTTCCAACCTCAAGTCGGGGAGCAGTAGCATTATAGCTTCCTCCCTTTTTGTCGACTAGTTGGGGTACATCACTTTCAGCCATGGTAGGATCTTGATTTTAAAAACGTTTTGAACGGTTTATAAAACTTGTTTTATAAATCAAACCGCTCTGATACCAGTTGTTGTTCCCTTTCACACTGATAGTAATAACTATGAGTTAAACTACCAGTGTTCCATGACTAGTAATGTATTAAAAACTTTGTTAAAAGATAAACGTAAAGTAAAAGGACACGAGTTTTCAACGTTTAATTCTATTTGCAATTAACAAAGAGTTATACCCAAGTGTTTGCGGAATAACACTTGGGATTGAATGACAAGTATGGTATGACTCCCCACTAAACTTAAGCTAAGCTTAAGTAGCAACTAACTGAACCTACTGAGCTATCTCAGGGACTAGGTTACTATTTGGAGGAGTAAAAGTGTTACACCCGTACCCCGTCAAGGTACCATTTAAGTAAATATTATGCTAAGTGAATGTGTTAGGGATTATTTATAACTTAATGTGTGGCTAATTGAGAAGAATAGAACTATGGGGACTACTATTGCCAAGAGGCCAAAGTTACAACTAACTCATTATTAAATAGCTACTTCAAGAAAAATCTGGAAATCTTGAGCTCATTCCATTATTGTCGACATTTGCTAGGAGAAAAGAGAAGGAAAGCCAATATCATTATCTAGCTCATTTCTAGTATCAAGAAGTGATCAAAAGGCATAAGAAATACCTTAATTGATATCTCTTCATCAAGTAAGTACTTTCCCCAATTGGTAGAAATTAGGGTTCATGTAATGAGTTTTGGGTATAATGAATTAAGGTAGTAAAACTATGATCTCCATAGTTATTAGTTGCTAATTAAGGTTAATTGTGTAATAGGAATCACTATAGAAGCCCAACTCAAGCAAGTAAGAAGCTAGTAGGAATTTGAGGTAAGTATATGAGTGTAATCATTGTTAATGTTATGATGTTAATGTCATGTTTGTGTTAATGTGTTTATTATGGAGCTTGTGAATGCGTATTAGCTTGGATCCAATGCTAGTTGTGTTAATGTTAAATAATTACTTGCCCGGTCAAGGTGAGTAATAATCTCATTTGATGCTCCTTGTTAATGTTATGGTTGGTTGTAATCACCAATCTCATGTAAATGTGATGTTGATTATATCTTGTATACTTACTAAGCGTTTTCGATTACGTTTGAAGTTAATGTCATCTTTGTAGGTTCTAGCGGTGGAAGTAAAGGTAAGGATTTGGCGTAGTTGTAGCTTGGAAGTAAGTAGGAAGGTAACTAGAAGCTAGCTTAGAAGATCGGAATTCTTTTGGACCAAACGCTTTTGAAGTTGGAAGCCCCCAAGTGTTCTTTTGTGTCGTGGGTACACTTCATTTTATATGGTCATTTTGTTAGTTCACGGTCATGTCTTGATGTCTAAATTATGGTTTAACTATGTGTGTAAGTCATGAAGTCTCTATGGTACATGTTGGTAGTTCTAGACGTTTTAAGGGAGTGTTTGGTAAATAGCCTCCCTCGTTATTTTGGGAATGTAAATGGGATATGTACCCTTGGAACAAATTTGGTATGTTAAAATAGGTATGTGGTTCAGGTATGATGGGTAAAAGATGTGTTTTAATGGTTTGGAGTGCAAACGGGTCATAACGGGTTTTATGCATAACCCGTCCAATTTTGAGGTACTATTTCGGGTGGTCAAACGGGTGATGTTTTTACATGAAATTAATCTTACGGACATACTAAGGGATTCTGGAAAGTTTCGTCAAGTTTCGAGTCCGGGAGGTCGGGTTTCCAGCCGAGGATTTTGAAAGTGCATAATTGGGACAGTAGGTCTGTCCAGGATTTCTGTGGTGCAGGGTAGATACGGCGTATCTCATTTTAGATACGGCGTATCAGGTGATACGGCGCATCTCCTTGTGAGATATGGCGTATCAGGTGATACGGCGCATCTCCTTTTGGGATATGGCGCATCGTCATCCCATTTTCTTGTAATTTTCTGTCTCAGTGGGTCGATGCGGCGTATCTAATATAATAGATGCGGCGTATCAGAAGTTTAAGATAATACGGCGTATCACTTCAGCTTGATACGGCGTATTGTCTCTCAGCTTTGATACGGCGTATCCCTAAAAAGGATACGGCGTATCTTGGTCTCAGAAGGGTAGTTGGGTTGTGTTAGAAAATTGTGTGAAATGTTTTGAAGGGTCTTCGAGTATATGTTCTTGCAAGTATGTTTAAAAGGTTGAATGTTATAAGTTCTGGTCATTAAATGGAGAATTTGTATGAGTCTGTTTTAGTCAATCGTTTCCGCGTATAAAGTTCAAAATTTTTGGTATAAGTGGTCACGGGGCGTTACAACTTGGTATCAGAGCTTCGGTCTAAGAGATTTAGGATTTCACTTTAGGATTTCCTAGACTTAGGCCTTGTATAGATGCGTTTAGAGCTAGTGTTTGTTAATTGTGTATTGTTTGGATGATTTTGAGGACCCATATGTTCAATATTTTCATGACTACGCCTGGCCACCGTAGTGATGAAAATACGGGACATATGTGAAATTGAAATCATTTAGATCATACATGAGTGACAAGCTAGGGTGCTAGAGCAAGATAGAAATGTCATTCATGCATTGGCTAAGTTTACATAATTGTGTTTAATGTTGTGAATTGCTAATTTTTAGTAAGAAGAAATGGAAACCCCTCTCACGAAGGAAGTCGCGAAAGCCACGGCTTCCAAGCATGCCGAAACTTCGGCAAGTGATCCGGGTAATGCTAATAAGGATAATGAAAGTTCTTCCTTAAACTCCGGAGGCCCTGACTTTAAAGGCTTCACGGGAGATGAAATGAAAGCCCTAGACATAATGTTAGCAAAAAGAGTGGGTAAGGCTATTGAGCAAGCAATGCCCTACTATGTTCAACAAACGACGCAAAATCTTAAGGAGCTAATGAAGGAAGAGTTTAAGGAGTTTAAGAAAGAATGTGGAGTGGCAAAAGAACCTAAGAACGACAAAGCTACTTATCGGGACTTCACGGCTTGTGATGTGCCACGTTTTACCGGTGTTCTTGATCCCATTGTTAGTAATAGGTGGATCACGGCGGTAGAAGGCGCTTTTCTTACTAGTGGTTGCGAAGAAAGGAAGAAGGTTATCTATGCTACTAACTTTCTTCGTGATAGTGCTAAGACTTGGTGGGAAGGAAAGGTGTGTGAGAAAGGTGAACCTTGGGTGGAGACTTGTACGTGGAAAGAATTCAAGGAGTTGTTTAGTGCCGAGTATGCTCCGGTTGAAGAGGTTGACAAAATTCGAGAGAAATTCCAATCTCTCACTCAAACTAACGAAACGGTAAATGAGTTGTGGAAGACGTTTAATGACATGATTCCTTATTGTCCCGAGTATCTCGGGAATGACAAGCTTAAGGTTGACAAGTTCCAAAGGATGCTCAAGGATGATATTCGTGAGGTGATTTCACCATTCAAATGTACTACGTTGGAGGACCTTTTGAGTAGAGCTAGGGTAAGGGAAGCGAACTTACTTAGGAGGAAGGAGAAAGAGGCGAAAGAACCAAAAAGGAAGATAGAGTTTGCGGATAGGGATGGGAAGAAAGCCAAATTTGATCATGGCAAGAAGAGTGCGGGAAACAAAGCTAAGGTAGCATGTTCTAAGTGTGGCAAGTTCCATCTTGGGGAATGTAGGCGTAATACGCCGGGTTGTTACAAGTGTGGAGCTTTAGATCATCAAAGCAAAGATTGTACCAAGCCGATGATAGTATGTTATGGGTGTAACGGGATAGGGCATAGGTTGAGGGATTGCCCGAAAACAAAGGCGAATGAAGCAAAGCCTTTGAGAACCGTCAAGGAAGAGAAAGTGGAGATTCCAAAACCAACAGCTCGAGTCTATCAAATGAGTGTCGAAGAAGCCAAATCGGGGACCGATGTCATCACAGGTATTCATCTTGTTAATTCCATACCCGCTCGGGTTTTGTATGATTCGGGTGCTAGTGTTTCTTTCGTGTCTTATGACTTTAGCAAGCAAATAACTTCCCCACTAGCTAAACTTCCGATACCCCTAGAAGTTGAAATAGCCGATAGTAAAATCGTTGTTGTGACTAATGTATATCGAGACGTAGAGATAGAGATTGATGAAAGTGTCTTTAAGATCGACTTAATCCCCATTATGCTCGGGGAATTTGATATTGTTATTGGTATGGATTGGCTTGACAAACATAACGCGGCTATCCTTTGTAGCCAAAAGATCATTCGAGTTGTGAATCCTAGCGGCCGTGAAATGATTATTTATGGAGATAAAAGAAAAGGTGAACTAAAGTTATGCTCCGTAATGAAGGCTAGGAGATATTTATCACATGGTTGTTATGCCTTCATGGCTCACGTGGTAGATACGAGCTTTGAGGAGAAAAATATCGATGATGTTCCGCTTGTGAATGAATTTCGTGATGTTTTTCCGGAAGACTTGCCGGGTATTCCACCCGAAAGGCAAGTCGAATTCCGTATTGATCTTGTTCCGGGTGCTACCCCTATTGCTAAAACTCCCTATCGCCTTGCTCCATCCGAAATGAAGGAGTTGATGAGTCAACTTCAAGAATTGCTTGACAAGGGTTTCATTCGTCCTAGTAGTTCACCATGGGGAGCTCCAATCTTATTCGTTAAAAAGAAAGATGGTAGTATGCGGATGTGCATCGACTACCGTGAGTTGAATAAAGTCACGGTGAAAAATGTGTATCCGTTACCAAGAATCGATGACCTCTTTGATCAACTTCAAGGTGCGCGGTGGTTTTCCAAGATCGATCTCCGTTCGGGTTATCATCAATTGAAGGTTCGAGAAGAAGACATTCCTAAGACGGCCTTTAGGACCCGATATGGACATTACGAGTTTACGGTTATGCCTTTTGGTCTCACGAACGCCCCTGCGGTTTTCATGGACCTTATGAACCGCGTATGTAGACCGATGTTGGATAGGTTCGTCATAGTGTTCATTGATGACATTCTTATTTACTCAAAGAGTAAGGAGGAACACGCCACACATTTGCGGGAGATTTTAGAGACTTTGAGAAAAGAAAGATTGTATGCTAAATTCTCAAAGTGTGAATTTTGGTTGCAAGAAGTTCAATTCCTCGGTCACGTTATTAATGCCGATGGTATCAAAGTCGATCCTTCAAAGGTAGAAGCCATAATGAAATGGCATGCACCAAGGAATGTTGGTGAGATTCGAAGTTTTCTTGGCCTTGCGGGATATTATAGAAGATTTATTCAAGACTTCTCCAAAATCGCGTCATCTCTAACGAAACTTACTAAGAAGAATGCTACCTTCGAGTGGGGTAAAGAACAAGACAAAGCCTTTTGTACTCTACGGAGGAAGTTGTGTGAAGCACCGGTTCTAGTATTGCCGGAGGGGACCGAATATATGGTGGTTTATAGCGACGCGTCTTATTCCGGTCTTGGATGTTTTCTTATGCAAAGGGGAAAAGTGATTGCTTACGCCTCGAGACAACTAAAGAAGCATGAAGAAAATTATGCGACTCACGATCTTGAGTTTGCGGCTGTGGTTTTTGCTTTAAAACTTTGGAGGCATTACTTGTATGGTGTCAAGTTTGTAATTTACACCGACCATCGAAGCCTTCAATATTTCCTTGATAAGAAAGATCCTAACATGAGACAACGAAGATGGTTAGACTTGTTGAAGGACTATGATTGCGAAATTCGCTACCATCCCGGTAAAGCGAACGTTGTGGCGGATGCGTTGAGCCTAAAGGATCAAAATGAAGTTACTAGGATTCATTCGTTACGGATGATTGTCACAACTGACCTTTTTGATAAGATCAAGTTAGCTCAAGAGGAGGCATTGAAAGAAGAAAATAGGGAAGGTGAGCGTATCACTTCTTACATTCCGCATCTCGAAGAAGATAGTCGAGGAATTAAGACTCGGTATGGAAGGGTTTATATCCCTTTTCGTAGTAACATCAAAGAATTGATTCTAGAGGAAGCACACAAATCGAAATATTCTATTCATCCGGGAGCTACAAAGATGTACCGTGATTTGAAGAAGAACTATTGGTGGCCGGGTATGAAAAGAGATTGTGTAAAGTACGTTGAGAAGTGTTTGACTTGTTTGAAGGTCAAAGCCGAGCATCAAAAACCGTATGGAAAAGTTCAACCTTTGGATATTCCGGTTTGGAAGTGGGAAAAGATCACGATGGACTTCATTACAAAATTGCCAAGGACGAAAAAGAAGAACGACACGATTTGGGTTATAGTAGATCGCCTAACCAAAAGTGCTCATTTTATTCCAATCCGAGAAAATATGCCCGTTCATAAGCTAGCAAAGATTTACGTTAATGAGATAGTCGCACGTCATGGAGTGCCTATATCTATAGTCTCCGATAGAGACGGGCGTTTTACCTCAAATTTTTGGCAAGATTTCCAAGAAGAATTGGGTACGAAACTTCATATGAGCACGGCCTTTCATCCTCAAACCGATGGGCAAAGCGAAAGGACGATTCAAACTTTGGAGGATATGTTACGAGCTTGTATGATCGACTTTGGAGGCAATTTGGACGATCATTTGCCTTTAGTTGAATTCGCCTATAATAATAGTTACCATGCGAGTATAGATATGCCACCCTATGAAATGCTTTATGGTAGGAGGTGTAGAACACCCGCGTATTGGGAAGAAGTCGGAAGAAGAGAATTGGCAAGCACGGATGTGGTGTTGGCTACAACGCAAAAGATAGAGATGATTCGTGCAAGACTTAAGGCGGCACAAGATAGGTGGAAAAGTTATGCCGACAACCGAAGAAGATCAATCGAATTCGAGGTGGGTGATCTAGTTATGTTAAAGGTTTCCCCGTGGAAAGGTGTTTTTAGATTCAAAAACAAAGGGAAACTTAGTCCTCGGTTTATAGGACCTTTCAAAATCTTGAAACGAGTAGGCGAAGTAGCATATGTGTTGGAATTACCCGAAGAAATGAGGGGTATTCACAATACCTTTCACGTGTCATACTTAAGGAAATGTTTGGCGGACGAAACGAGTGTGGTCACCTTAGACGACATTGAAATAGACCCGGAGTTGCTTTCTCCAAGAGGACGTGCTGGAAGCCATACTAGGGCGAAAAGTGCGACAATTGAGAAATAAAGAGATCCCGTTAGTAAAAGTCCAATGGAGGCATCGTAAGGGTACGAGTATTAGGTGGGAAATAGAAGAGAAAATGAAGACCAAGTATCCTCACTTATTTCACGAGTAGAGTTCGGGGACGAACTCTCATTTTAAGGAGGGGAGAATTGTTACACCCGTACCCCGTCAAGGTACCATTTAAGTAAATATTATGCTAAGTGAATGTGTTAGGGATTATTTATAACTTAATGTGTGGCTAATTGAGAAGAATAGAACTATGGGGACTACTATTGCCAAGAGGCCAAAGTTGCAACTAACTCATTATTAAATAGCTAGTTCAAGAAAAATATGGAAATCTTGAGCTCATTCCATTATTGTCGACATTTGCTAGGAGAAAAGAGAGGGAAAGCCAATATCATTATCTAGCTCATTTCTAGTATCAAGAAGTGATCAAAAGGCATAAGAAATACCTTAATTGATATCTCTTCATCAAGTAAGTACTTTCCCCAATTGGTAGAAATTAGGGTTCATGTAATGAGTTTTGGGTATAATGAATTAAGGTAGTAAAACTATGATCTCCATAGTTATTAGTTGCTAATTAAGGTTAATTGTGTAATAGGAATCACTATAGAAGCCCAACTCAAGCAAGTAAGAAGCTAGTAGGAATTTGAGGTAAGTATATGAGTGTAATCATTGTTAATGTTATGATGTTAATGTTATGTTTGTGTTAATGTGTTTATTATGGAGCTTGTGAATGCGTATTAGCTTGGATCCAATGCTAGTTGTGTTAATGTTAAATAATTACTTGCCCGGTCAAGGTGAGTAATAATCTCATTTGATGCTCCTTGTTAATGTTATGGTTGGTTATAATCACCAATCTCATGTAAATGTGATGTTGATTATATCTTGTATACTTACTAAGCGTTTTCGCTTACGTTTGAAGTTAATGTCATCTTTGTAGGTTCTAGCGGTGGAAGTAAAGGTAAGGATTTGGCGTAGTTGTAGCTTGGAAGTAAGTAGGAAGGTAACTAGAAGCTAGCTTAGAAGATCGGAATTCTTTTGGACCAAACGCTTTTGAAGTTGGAAGCCCCCAAGTGTTCTTTTGTGTCGTGGGTACACTTCATTTTATATGGTCATTTTGTTAGTTCACGGTCATGTCTTGATGTCTAAATTATGGTTTAACTATGTGTGTAAGTCATGAAGTCTCTATGGTACATGTTGGTAGTTCTAGACGTTTTAAGGGAGTGTTTGGTAAATAGCCTCCCTCGTTATTTTGGGAATGTAAATGGGATATGTACCCTTGGAACAAATTTGGTATGTTAAAATAGGTATGTGGTTCAGGTATGATGGGTAAAAGATGTGTTTTAATGGTTTGGAGTGCAAACGGGTCATAACGGGTTTTATGCATAACCCGTCCAATTTTGAGGTACTATTTCGGGTGGTCAAACGGGTGATGTTTTTACATGAAATTAATCTTACGGACATACTAAGGGATTCTGGAAAGTTTCGTCAAGTTTCGAGTCCGGGAGGTCGGGTTTCCAGCCGAGGATTTTGAAAGTGCATAATTGGGACAGTAGGTCTGTCCAGGATTTCTGTGGTGCAGGGTAGATACGGCTTATCTCATTATAGATACGGCGTATCAGGTGATACGGCGCATCTCCTTGTGAGATATGGCGTATCAGGTGATACGGCGCATCTCCTTTTGGGATATGGCGCATCGTCATCCCATTTTCTTGTAATTTTCTGTCTCAGTGGGTCGATGCGGCGTATCTAATATAATAGATGCGGCGTATCAGAAGTTTAAGATAATACGGCGTATCACTTCAGCTTGATACGGCGTATTGTCTCTCAGCTTTGATACGGCGTATCCCTAAAAAGGATACGGCGTATCTTGGTCTCAGAAGGGTAGTTGGGTTGTGTTAGAAAATTGTGTGAAATGTTTTGAAGGGTCTTCGAGTATATGTTCTTGCAAGTATGTTTAAAAGGTTGAATGTTATAAGTTCTGGTCATTAAATGGAGAATTTGTATGAGTCTGTTTTAGTCAATCGTTTCCGCGTATAAAGTTCAAAATTTTTGGTATGAGTGGTCACGGGGCGTTACAAAAAGTTGTGTATGAATGTCTAAGCATTTAGTGTACAAACTTGTCAACTTTTACTCCACTTTATGATTCTATTTATACACAAGTAAAATCCAACCGTTATGATAAAAACAAAAGATGACCTAATGTAGTTAGGAAAAAAATACTTACGTATTTTGTCTTTGTTACAATAGGCTATTTTGGGTATAAGATAATACTTCTTTCTGAGGAGCAGTGATGACACTATCCTGACATTTTGCCTTTTAGGGAAAGTTTGACTTCAGGTTGATAAGGACTTCATATTATCCATTCAAACGTTTCCCGCTCTGTCCCGCCTACTCTTCAATCTTCAGGTCTTCAGTCTTCTCTCTTCAGTTTTTAGTTTTTGAGGAGTCTTGAGATTCAGTGAGTTATTGTCATCACTCATTGAACCCATTACCTTTTTCTTTAGCTTAGGTGCCACTCACTGAGTTATGCCTTACTGAATGGAGAGACTTTCTTCTTAGACTCGTCCTAAGCATCCTGAAGGTGACTCACTGAGCAACTATTTACTCAGTGACTTGAGTGTTGTTTAAGGTTTTCTAACACTTACGTTATTTTCTAACCAAATCATTGTTTAAGAAAAACTTAAGTACTGAATGGACCCAACACCACCACCGCCACTACTACCACCACCAGGGGCGGATCTAGCATTAACACAGGGTATGCACGTGCATACCCTGTGTAAAGTTTGAGTAATGTAATATTTTTTTGTTTTTGCTCAGATGTAAGAACAATTTACACTGAAAATTTGTGAGCGCACACCCTTTAAAATGGATGAAAATTTTGAGTGCATACCCAATCTAACTCACCTTTGCTGGAAAAAGAAAAGAATGCAAGAAAATGCTTTCCTGGTAATTTAAAGCAACAGCAGTTTTGAGGAAGAAGAAGGAGGCAATCACGCGTGCTAGGTTACATGTTTTATAATTTTACTTGGACCATGTCTGTTACTCAACTTTGAGCCCACTCGTTTTCTATTTTAAGGGCCCAACTAAAAAAATACAACTTACGAATGTGTGTGTTTTTTTTTTTTCTTCATTGGGTTATCAGCTCATTTATTACAAACAACTTTAAGGTTTTTATATAGAATCAAAAATTAGGATTATTAATAATATTCTTATGTTTACATTGTTTATTATTCTATATTTATTTTGTCATGCTTGTGGTAAATTGACATGTTAATCTACTTTCAGCTATATTATCGGTCGTTGCATTATAAATCCGTATGGTAAATGTTGATCTTATATATAGTACTTGTTATGAGCATAAACCCAAAAAACCAGACCTGGACCAACCATACCCGAAAAAACCCGACCCGAATAAACAAAAACTGAAAACCTGAATTTACTATTTTTCTACTAAAAATTGTGCATACCCTACTCTTAATTCCTGGATCCGCCACTGACCACCACCACTACCACCACCACCACCACGACAACCACCACGACGACGACCACCACCACCACCACGACTACTGCCACCATTGCCACTACTACCACGACTACTACCGCTACCATGACCACCACCGCTACCACCACCACCACCGCTACCACCCACCACCACTATTCCTCATTATTATTATTACATGACATTTTCTCGTATATTAAAGTAATTAAACGGCATGACTATATCATTGAACTTATATAAACATAAAATAAAAGAGTTAGATTCACCAGCCACTACATCGGAAACTGCTTCTACATCAACACGACACTAAAACCCGCATGAAACCCTCTATTACCCACACTACAAACTCTAAAAACCGTAACCAACCTGTACCATTTTCATTTTTCTTTTAATTAATTAAAAGAGAGAAAAAAATGTATATTCAAAAGTTGCATAACGCAACAACATGTTGGCAACAACGTTGAACCCATAACACTTAAATAATGTGAGATAATGTTGAGTGAGTATAACAGGGTTTTTATTGTCCTTGTGTTATAACAGGATTAAAACAATTTTATATGATAAAATTGTGGATTTATAAATTTTCGATTATACCGTGAGTCAAATTTCAACTTATATGAAAATAATTGTCAAAACTAAAATAATGTAAAAGTGTAAAGTTAAAAGTTAAATATTTGAAGTGAATAAGAATGAATAGTGTTTTGTTTGATAATTGATATTAAAGGAAAATGTCGAGTATGACGCACCTTTGTACAATACTCTTGGTACATAATTAAAAAATTAAAAATTATGTTTGCATACTTATGATCTTATAAGTATCTTAGTTAGGATACTTTTGGTAATGCTAAGAGTTCATTTTGCGATCAAGGTCTCGTTTAGTTAAGTGGGATTAAGCCAAGGCAGAATTGTGCAAGGCCGCACGGAAAATGATTAGCCCATTTCAGTTTGGGCCATATGGATTTCAAGGAACAAACATGCTACCCATATCATATTAGATCCTTTGTTGAGCAAGGGCTTGGCAATTTGGGCCTACACACGTATTGTTTCATTTGTTAAAATAGTTCCATTGTTTCGTTAAATTTTAACTCATTAGTATATGCTCTAAGCTTTGACCTTTTTTTTTTATCTTTTCATGCTGTATAATGTGAGCAAACACCGTTTTCTACACACTTTATTTATTATCAAGCCTTTTTTGCGACCAAAATGATAAATATTATACGATGAATTACATATATAGTATACTACCGGACTAAAATCATAAGTACTACCTACATGTAACACGATCTTTTTTCTTCCTGGATCCATATGTGACATCTTGCCTTGATATTTCGATATTTAAAACGTTTCAAATTTGTGTCGGCATTGTAATTAGCCTAACACGTGATGCAAGTTTATTTAAGGCTGGAGCCTGGAGCATTCAGACAGACCAAGACCATTGAGGTGCTTAAGTTGCGTTGTAGCAAATATCGTCTTCACAGACAAAACTACCGTTGGACTTAACCGTTGGACGTAACCACTGAGGCACATAAGTGCAATTTGCAAATCTCGTGGTTTCGCACTGCATGCTAACTGATCTATATCAGTTCTAAACCAACTTCTGACAGTACAAATAAACACCCATTGAAGTAGTAAAAAAAGATAACCTGTTTATTCATAAAACAAAAACGTAAACCTAAACCTTTTACTAAAGATTGGTTGGAGTTCTTCGTTTTAAGAAGAAACTCTCCAAAAATAGGCGTATGCCATTTGATACAACAAACACACGGTATTCTTTAGTAAAAGGCGAAAGAATAGTTCGCTTTGTGCTTATTGCATGGCTGCGTGCCTTTCAACTTAAGCAACTTGGTTATTATATACAATCATTCTCATTACCAGCTTCCACTGCTCAGCCGATGTGGGATAAAGTATAAACATCTACTTGCCCCTCATTTCCAATTTCCACTTTCCACTAACCAAACTTTCCAGCAAAATGTTTTTATATAATTGATAATTCAGTATAAAAGTTTATACAAATGTTGTTTCTAAACTATTTGTAACGTTAGCTGCAAGGCTTGGGTAGGTTACGCCACATAACTATCAGATGACACAATGTTCTTTTTAAACTAAATTTAATGTTAGCTACGATACTTTGCTAGATTAAGGCACACAACTATTAGACGATAAGGAGCTTCTGTGGGTAGGTGTTTCGTGGGTTTAGGTAGTTTTGGAGTTAGGCTTTTTAGGCGGCTCTTTGTTGCCTTGCCCCTGTGTTTTGGTTTTTGATGCCCCGTTGTTGCTTTGCCTTAGCTTTATGACCCGTGCATTGCCCTGCTTTGCTCTGTGTTGCCCCCTTAGGTTTGCCTACTTTTCTTGGTGCTTTGGTTGTTTGTATTGTTTGCGTTTTTTGCTTTTGTGCTTCTTTGCTTGTACTTTGGCCCGTGCTCCCTTGCCTCTTTGCCTTTCTTCGGGTCCTTTGTTTTGTTTGCGTTTTTGCCTGTTTTGCCTACTTTCTTTTGCCTGCTTTTTGCATGTTGTTCTCTGACTTTTGCTCTCCTTTCTTTGCTCTCTCACCCGCACACCTGCACTTGCCGGAGGTCTCGTTAGAAGTGGTCTCTCTACTCCCGGGTTTATCCTAGGGCAGGGGTAGGATCCGTCTACATTCTACCTCCCCCATACCATGCCCCGGCGGGATTGGGTTTGTTGTTGTTGTTGTTGTTAACTATTAGACGATAAGCTAAATTATATGGTCTAGCCCGATTGTAAGGTTAATTTCTCTTCTATAACTAGTGGTTAGTGTGTTGAATCAAAGTTTTTTGGTCTTAGGATTATACAATATCCTTTAAGATAAAAATGGTTTGTGATGCACGACATACATGTTTAACTATGTAATGAACAAATTCAGCTGTACAAAATATGACTGCATAAATTCGTACAATACTCGTTGGTGACTACGTATCTTTCCTCATCCAGGCAGGATGGCCATCAAAACTGACTTTGGCAACATCATAACATCCAAAATACTCCCTAGATTGTAAAGATACACTATACCCAAAATGAATATTGTAAGTAGTCTCTCTAGAACCTATTCAATAACCGAAGCATATAGACATATAGTGTAATCTGTTCCCAATACTTATGATGGATTACCGAACAAAATAATCAGTATATCACGGGGTACTTGTTAACAGTTTATACTTAATATAAAGTTGTGAGAAATGATCAGGGAGGACGAGGTTAGTATTATGTAAGATGGCATGATGTTAAACTCAACCATGAGTGTCAGATCCTTATAACTTCCTATTATGCGCCGAATTTGTGTTAGAATATACAGTAAGAAACAACTAGGTCCTTTGGTATAATAGGCTACAATTAAGGCAGGTGTATTGTAGCATTTGGAAATGTTGAAGTAAACTGCTAAGTTAATATTAGGTAAGATATGAGGCTACCATAACTCAATTTGTTGCAAGGGAATAAGAATGACATGAAAGAGTTTTAAATTTTAATATATCAAAACTCAACTAAGAAAATTAAAAGAAAAATGTATACCCATACTGCCATACAAGGGAAATGTTTCATACTTATCATAGACTTGAACTGTTGAACAACAATGGCATTACATAAACTATTCAATAGAAACAAAATAAAAATATTCCTCATATAAATTAGCATTATCATATAGATTTTTTAAGTTTTTAGTTTGTTTCCATCGAGTAATCTATTAGTCTTAAACGTTCACGTGACCCTCTAATTGTAAAAGTGATAAACGAAATTACTAAAATCATACTTTAGAACACCCGTGACTATTCCATTACGGAGTATAAGATTATAAAATTAATTAATACAAAAAATATTTTACAAAAAAAATGAAAAGGTCACACCCGGTGGGACTCGAACCCACAATCGCTTGATTAGAAGTCAAACGCCTTATCCATTAGGCCACGGGTGCTTTTTTGGTTATTGTTTATTAAAAGTTATATATATCGTAATTTTCTAACTAGGTTCAGCATAGGATCCATCTTTAAGTGTTAAATGCTTCTTTTATAAAAATGAAAAGAGTCAAAAGACTACTCCTTTATTATAAAGTACATTCTTTTTTCAATTCCAAAATTATGAAAGTGCATTTATTTCACAAAGCTAATAATACTTTCATTGTATGTGAAACCTTTATTATCGAATACTTTTAGAAAGGTTGAGAAAACTTTATTCGAATGATCATAACTATTTCTACATGGCTAGATTTTTCGTAAGATACCTCTAATTATATACTCATATAACATTTACCAAAGTAAATTTACTTTAGATGAACAGTAAATTGCTTTGATAAATATCAAAAATAGTTTCTCAAGTATTCCCGAAACAATCTTTGACACCTTGCAAAGTTCGTCCTTGTTTGATTATAAGTTTCATATCATTTTGCTCTTAAAAATATATTTACCCAACCATTTGTACGCAGAACAACATATGAATGTGAATATAAGTTCTTACAGTGACTTCATTATGATTTCTTGTAATGCTATTAGGATTTTGCTAACTTGTGCCCCAGAGGCACAAGTTAAACATACCAAAAAGTACAAAAAAATACTTAAGGACTCATACAAAAGTACATAAAAGTGTACTTTTGTGTGAATTCTTAAGTCTTTTTTCGTGGGTCTCATAGTACTTTTGGTGTGCTTAACTTGTACCCTTAAAGCACAAGTTAAGAAAACCCATGCTATTATTACACGAGAACAATACATATTCAAAAGAGATGTAACGCTTTTCGTATGATTCATGATTTAAGACCAGTCACAAACCTTTGATTCCGACTTCATGTGCTCGTGTTAAGTGCTTATTCAAGTAACCTTAAGGATTTTATCACCAAAGATTATTATTATTATACATAATTCTTGTGTATACTCTCCATGATTCTTGATGCCCATTAAATTAATCAAGGTTGTTATTATGGACATACTTTGATTAGACATATAATTCAAATTATAAATGATGACAAATTATCTCTGAATGATTGAAAAAGATTTATGGGCACTTGCATCATTGGTGGGTTCTACCTCTCTATTATTTTGTAGTACTAAATAGCAGATAGGGCCTCCAAAAAGTTATGGGGTTCTCATTCTCCGGGTTATAAGTACCGGGGTCTATTTTTTAACCAAACCGGGTCTACATTTGTAGGCTTTTTTTTTTTTTTTTTTTTTTATTTTTATAATTTTGTTTATATCAAAAAGCTATAAACCTGAAAGTGCGGAACAGAAAATATAAAGTTTAATATGTCAAACGCTTAAAACTGTCAAAAATACGGAACAGAAACTGACAAAAACTATGCTGTGCAGAAAAAAAAAGGGGGATAAAAAGTAGGGGACAAGGTCTGCCACCCTTGTCCCCCGGTATGGTTAGTATGCCCCAAAGTTATATTTTTCTCATTCTCCAATTTATTGCTATCATATTTCTTCCCTATCGTTTAAGTTGTGACGACATATTATGGGCCATGTACAACAGTATAACGTTTGTCCTATTAAATTTTTTAGAAAGATAGTAGTAAAATAAAAATTATAAGATTTATACAAAGGGAATAATATCTAAGCTTATAAAACATCTAAAACCTGGTGTCGGCTGATGGGATGTGCAACCGGTGCGTCGGCACATGGTCATCAGTTTAAGGGGTCTCCAATTGGGGTGGGATATATTGACCCTCTTTATTTTTTTATCCGGACCCTCCCACCCCTCCCCCTCCCCCCCACCCACCCCCACCCACCATATATATATATATATATATATATATATATATATATATATATATATATATATATATATATATATTACCTTATAATGTATTTAGGACATCTATATTTAGAAGTCTTAAAATGTTTAAGACCAAAAACATTTCTTTAATAGGAAAGATGCATACACATATAATTAAAAGCCTAGAAATTTAAGTGTCATTAAAAAGTCTAGGTTGTTACAAGTATAACTTTCAATGCTTGTAATCTTTTAAGACTTACAAGAAAAAAAACATAGTGTACACCACTTTAATACATATAATTTTCAGACTTACAAAATAAGAAGCATAATGTACACCACTTTAATACACATAAAAAAAAAAAAAAAAAAAAAAAAAAAAAAAAAAAAAAAAAAACCCACATTAATGCTTTTTAATGTAGTCAATTAATTAACTGGTCAATAAATACAATTAATACAGTTATTAAAACACCCCTTACATAAGAAATACAAATTATCAAGCATATTGTACAACCAACTTAAACACAATTCCTACATTAAATGTTACTAATACAAATAATAAAGCACATTATACAAATATTCAAGCACGAACGGGCAACGGGCTAGAGCCCGAACGGGCACGGGCCAAACGGGCTAGAACCCGAACGGACACGGGTCAAACGGGCACGGGCTAAACGGGCGCGGGCCAAACGGGCTAGAACCCGAACGGACACGGGCCAAACGGGCACGGGCTAAACGGGCACTGGCCAAACGGGCTCATGTTATACGAATGACTTTAAAAAAGACCCAAAAAGACGACATAAATTCTTTAGTTAAAGAGTTGAAATACGTCACATGAAATTCTTGATATCCGTAAATTTATTATTAAAAAGAACACCATAAACTAAAAGGTTTGGGACTTGCTAAAAAAAGTAGTCTTAAAATTTGTAAGACAAAAAACATTTCTTTATTAATAAATAACAATCCATTTACTCATTTTTTTTTTTGAACATTCCATTTACTCATTTAGTCAATAGCAATACGTGAAATAACAAATGGTCAATGCGTTAAAAGCCTGTACTAAAAAAAAATGCTTTATGACCAAAAACATGACTTTATGGCTGTGGAAAAATAGACTTTATGATGTTATATAAAAGCCATGTAAATGTCAATAAAAGACTTTAATATCACCATTTCAAAAACTTGTAACAACCATTTTATATTAATAGCGCCCATTTCAAAACTTGTAACAGCCCGTTTAAGATTTAACCGCCCAAACCTCCTAGATATAAAAACATATCACATACAGAAAAATAACACAAACTAACCTACCACAATCCTCTTTTCTCTAAAGAAACAAAAACACACAAACTCACCATCCCCTCCATCCTATTATTTTCTCTCTATATTTCAAAAACTCAAACACCAGTTGATTCGGACGTCACGACTCACGAGCACTACTAACATCGCCACCACCATCAACTACTTTCGCCCCCAACACCACCGGTTCTTGCTAAAACAAGTGGTGTTTGAGTTTGGTGGTTTAGTTGATGTTTTAGTGGTTCCGGTGGTGTTTTAGTGGTATCGGTGCAATTTTTGTGGCTTGGTCGTGTTTTGAGTCTTTATGTGTTCTATCTTTGACGATCTGTCCAAATCTAACTGGATGTTTCGGGATCTAACTGGTTTGGTGTGTTTAGTTTTGAGGTTTGGTGGTGTTTTCTGGTTCAGGATCTATTAAGATCGTATAAAGTTTCGCTGTGCTTTGTGGTTCAGGATCTTCAAGCCCTCCAGACCCTTTACACCCTAACAACCCTTTAGCACCTACCTGGGTTCGAAATACAACAAAGACGAAATCCAATTTCATGGTTCTTTAATCCGAAACCATCAACAACAACAAGATTCAAATGAGCTGTGATTTTTTCTTGGTTTAGCTTCGGTATAAAAAAAGTAATAAAAGGGTGATTTTGGCTTGTGTTTCATTTGTAACGAAAGATAACAAGAAAAAGGATGAGGTGATATGAATGTTGACTGCATTTGTGTGTAGGCGTGGTTTTTGTGTGAGTGATATTAGGGTAATAAGCCTTATATCTCCTTAGGTTAGAGTTTGAGGTTGTGGGCCAAGTTTGGTAATAAGCCTTGTATCTTTTGGATTAAGTTTACTTTTGGGCTCAATTTGATGATAATTTTTTTTTTTGTTAATTTCGGGCTAAATTATTTGTGTTTGTTCGATGTAACTGTACCACGTTTGTAGACAAGCGTGAATCGAAACCATACGTTCATGAATTTTAAGATTGAATTTTCTTTTCAAATATTCATCTTCAAATATACGTTCAATATTTTGTTTTTGATGATGTTTTAAATGAATAGCTTGCATTATACTCATAAATAAAAGTAACCCATTAAACTTGTAACCACCATTTTATTAATTTGCTAAAAAATTGAACATTGAACGGCTATTAACTTGTAACATTCGTGTATATTAATGATAGAAATTGAAAAACTATACATCCTGTTGCTATGCAAGTGTGCCCTTTAGAGAAATGGTTCTTTGAAAAGGAGTCCTTAATGTTAACAAATACAATTTGTTCAAAGCAAATTATTTTCAAATCTTTTTAAAAAACTAGATACCGGTTGCCGCTAGGCTATTTGTATCTAACTACACACAAAGATATTTTATCTATCATGTTTCAAGATTATTTATCTCGATCAATCTTCCCTCTAAAATTATAAATAAGAGAAAAAAACTCTCACACGCAAATATTACACTAGGATTCATGATAAAGCGGCCCCTAACAAATATCATCGCAAGCAGAAAATTATAAATACCATAAACGATTGTCACTAGGCACATGTACTCGGCTATCTTACTCTTTTATAATGCATGAATAAAAAAAGTTTTTAAATTTTGAGATTACAATTATACATGCTATTTGTACAATAATGTTAAGCTAATATTAAAATTGTAATCATTTTTTTAAAAGTGTAGAAGAAAAACGTCAATGAATTAATATTAACTGTTTCTATCTCTTAAGTTATTTAATAAAAGATTTACAATAAGTAACTACGATTACAAACTTTTCTTAACTCTTTGTATCCCTTAGGTTCGTGGTTGTTGATTTAGGCTTGGGTTTCTATAAGGGCGTCTGAATGTTAAAAATCATAAGCTTGGTTTTGGTTTATTAATGATCGTTTTTTGTTGTTCCAGATTGAGCAGGTCGGCTCGATTTTTCTGTTTCACATATTTTTTGAACACCCCTATCCATAAAGCTTAACTTTATATAAATTATGTAGTCCTTTTGAACAACAAAAAAACGTTGATTACTAATGTTACAGTTAGAAAAAAAAAAACATATAAATGAAAAATATTTGCTCGCCACAAATTTAGTCATAGGGTACCCGCCGCCGCATTGCGCGGGTACCCTGCTAGTATATATATATATATATATATATATATATATATATATATATATATATATATATATATTTTATTTTTTTTTTTTTTTTTTTTATAATTTTGTTTATATCAAAAAACTATAAACCTGAAAGTGCGGAACAGAAACCTAAAAGTACGGAACAGAAACTGACAAAAACTATAAAACTGTCAGAAATACGGAAAAAAAACTGTACTGCACTGTAAATAATGAGGGACAAGTGGGGGACAAGGGGACAAAAGTGGGGACCCTCCCTAGTAGGGAGGATTCGGTTAGTATAGCCCCTCCAATTTTAGTAAACAGTTATCCCTGCATTATACTCGTACTTACATTATGAGTATGTTTGTCAAAACTAGCTGTATGCTGTAAGCTGTAAGCTGTAGGCTGTAAGCTGTAAGCTGCAAAACTGTTAATATGAACTACAAACTATATCTTTTTTTTTAATAAAAGTGTTTGGTAAGTTAGCTGTTAAATGTAATTATAAGATGTAAAATGACATAAAAAGGATATATCTATAATTGTAAACAAATATTTGAAGGGTATATCAATAATTTAAAGTTTTAACAGCTCCAAGATGTATAAAAATCTTCATGAATCAGCTTTTTCATTTAGGAGCTATTTGTTTGAAATAAAAGCTTGAAGTTAATGTATCCAAACGAAGCTACTTAGTTTAGATGAGATTATTTTGTAACAAAAAGCTAATAGCTCCCCTAAAAAGCCCTTACCAAACAGGCCCTATAGTGTTATAATATACTGTTATAACAGGGTCGTAGTATTTAATTTAGTAAATTGGTTGATACGACTTGTGATAAGGACTTTACTGGTAGGAGTAAGGCTACTCCTAAACCAAAGTAAGGTTACTGGAAGAATCACAATATGAAACTGAGGTTTTTGGGTCGTGAGTTTACAAGTAGACTTACTTCTCAACATAAGTAGCCTTACTGCTTGAAGAACTGAAGTTACCGGTGTTTTTTATTTTTGTTCGTGGCTTTATTTTTTAGTTTCCTTATTTTTGTTTGTTCTAGAATAATTAAGTTATCTTGTTTTACAAGATTAGTTTTCCTATAAATATAGGGATCTTATCATTGTAATAGATATCTTTTGATCATTATTATTAATAAACTTTGTGTTTTAAGAGTAAATCTCTTGTTTGGGCTTTATTCCCTTGAGGTGTGCATCGTATATCACCCTTGGATTATGATTTATCTAAATACGCTTGTTAGTATCCTAGATGGTGAACGGTGTAGAAGATCCAAAAACCCGTACCGCTGGTGGGGTGCGGTCGACCGAAGACATGGATCGTGCGATCAACGATCTCACATCCAAATTCGCGAGTATGTCCACTGTGCTTGAAGAGATCCGATCCGCGATCGGGGGTGATGGTGGTAATCATCCAAATCGTGAGGGTAACGAACGTGGTAATCTTATATTTCGTCCTATCTGTAACACCCCCAAATCAGATCGCAGCGGAATTAACATCTGGGGTGTTACGTAACTGGATCATAACATAAGTAATAGAGAACGAATTTATCAAATCCGTTTTAAAAGCTTCATTAATGAAAACATCAGTTTTACATAATTGAAATGCGGAAAACAAGACCCATTATTTATTAGTTGTCCCATAGTACAAAAATCCTGGTCATGAGTGTTATGTGTACACTCCAAAAGTGTGCCTATGCCCCTGCCACGCACTGCATTGCATCATCATATATCAACAATTAAACACCTGAGAAAAACATGCTAAAAGTCAGCTAAAAGCTGGTGAGTTCATAGGTTTACATAAATCAGTAAAGTTGGACTAGTAAGTTCATGAGTCAACATTTCGAAGCGCAAAATGTTACTAAAGTGCTATTACTCTGCTCTAAGTCTCATATTACCGAAGCTACGACAGTTTGCATACGTAGAGTGCATGTAATAACATGGGAAGAGTCCATGTAGTAATAAGCATGCGAAGAGTGCATGTAATAACATGGGAAGAGTCCATGTAGAAATGAACATGCGAAGAGTGCATAAATACAGTACTTAGGCCAGCAGGTAATAGTTTTGTCAAACAAAAGCATTGTTTAAGTAGTCCATAAAAGTAAGCACGTTTCTCACCCCAAGTAGTTTAAAATGAGAATTTAAAAGTAATGGTGGGGCTATGACTCACCTTGAGTATAACTGGCAAGGTGAAATATGAAATCAAGTAAGTTATGGGAACGGCTCCAACACACGACCTGAATTAATAATGAAGTCTGAGATTTTTACAGTTTTGGTTTTATATGAATAACGAGGGTGAAAACGAGTAACGGATAACGATTTGGTTTGTAATGTGTAAGTTTGATATGCTTAAAATGCTTAAAGTTCAAAAATAATATTATATATAATATTATCTTGTTTTTATGTTTTTGATTCCACAATTATCGTTTCCTCAAAAGTCGTTGAATTAATACGTTAAGTAAATCGTTAAAGTTCGTTATATAATTATAAACCAAATGATTGTTCATTGATATTTTTAATAATATTTACAAAACAAGGATTTACATCAAGGTGGTAGGTAAGCGGGCAACAAGCTGCGCCGCCACCCCTTTCTGGATAGCAAACCCTATTCTACTGAAAACATATTCGTGACCATTCGGAGCTGATACATTGCTGCGAACAACCTTACGAATCTGATCCAAGAAACGCACAACTTCAGGGGCTAAGGAACCAAAAGTGTCAAATGCAAAAGGAACAAACACGTGTTGATTATAAACGTAACGAAAACAAATATATTGAAACGGATAACAAAATGCACATGTTCAATTGAAATATGCAAAACATGAATAGAAATAAGTATAAATAAATGTTATTGTTCAGTCCTTGTATTTTTAGAGAATTTACACTTTCTACCCTAACGGTGTAGGTTTTGCACCGTTAGTCCTCAGTTAGTTACATGTTACATATTTAGTCCAAAAAGTTTCCCAATTGACATATTATGCTTCCTGTTTACTGTTTTATCATTTTCCACCCTTAAGTTATGAGATTTACAATTTGGAACATATTTATACGGAATTGACATAATTAACCCAAATAGTAACAACTTTTGCAATTTTAGTCCAAAATTCACAAAAAGAGTAGGAAAAGTTTTTCGAAAGTTTCTATAGCTTTACTAAGCTTATTTAAGTTCTAGAAAACTGCTTATTATTGAAAACAGCTTATTTTTCGATTATTGGGCCTTAACGAGATATAACAAAGGCCCATTAATAATTTGCGATCCGTTGGGTTTAAAAGGGTTTTGGGCTTATTAAATGGTCTTAAAAACATGTTCAAACGGCTTATAAGCACTACTTATCGCAAGTGCTTATTGGGCTTATTACTTGGTTAAAGCCCAATCCGAAATATATATATATATATATATATATATATATATATATATATATATATATATATATATGTATATATATATATATAAAGAAACTATTTCGAGTAGCGTTTGGTTTGGCGTTTAAAAAGGGCTTATACGAGCTTATCAAGGGAAACTCATAACATCAATTTGTTAGATGGTCTTGTAAAGAAATAGGTCGTGTAATAAAAACAACATGTTGTATATATGTATTCGAATTTTATGTGGCCTTTTCTCATTGATTTTATACGGTTCGAATTAATAGGAAATGACAATTATATGAAACATGCGATATAATGATTGATCAAAATAAGGTTCGATAAGTAAATAAACGATTATATAAGTGTCGAATAGAGATGTATATCGTATGTCTAGCCATCCATGAAGGAGGTCAATGATTATGTACGTAAAATGAATTAATAGAAAATGTATAAATGAAATAAAAGTAATATACGATCGAGCAAAAGGTAAAATGATGCATGATATATGAAAAATGATATATTGGGTAGGAAAAGAGTTTAAGGAACTTACTACACCCTTGAGATGGTGAGTTACACGTTTAAAGGACTTAGAACTCGAAGGAGGTGCTTTGTACGATCACAAAAAGGTTCAAGAGAACGTTATATGACTTGGAATCAGTTCGAGCAATGCAGAAATACTTCTGGCTTCTTTGTGTACTCTCAACAGTGAGCAAAGGGAGCTAGAGAGAACTTTTTGAGTGTGTTTAAGAATGAATGAGCAAGGGTGTGAATATGGTTCGATATATATATACATGTATATGTGATGTTTATAGTTTAATAATGGTCAAGTTTAGGGAATATATTCCCCTAGCAGGGATTCGATGAGATAAGATGAGATTTCAATCGAGTACCATGGAGTTTAAGGGGAGGGTTTGCTTGTTGGGTTCGACTATGATCAAAGTATGTATATATGTATCGTACGTCTTTTTAAAGTGTCCAAAACAATTTGCACGTGACCAAAAGCTAGAAATTGGTGAGAAATAATCTTATTAACTCATAATAGACTAGAAAACATAAAATGCATAGGTACAATTTGAGTTTGATCGAGTTTAATAAAAATGAACCAATATTGGTTGAACTTGTGTAGGTCTCGGTTGTGTTTTACTTTGCGTCCCGTTTTATGACCAAATGTTCGAATCATGTCATGAGGTTTGTTGATCCTATTTATTTATAGTATGGAGAATCGAGTTGTGTAGAAAGTTTCACATGTTATGTGTCGAATTTGCAAGAAATCGAGGTAAAGCTTGATAGGTTCAGTCGAGTTTAATAAGTGAGAAAATGGAAATTGTGTTGGGCTTGTGAATAGTAGCAGGCTAAAGTTGGGCCAGAATAATAACAATGGTCCGTTTGGTTGTTTATTAGTTTAAACGATATTCTTGGTCCGCGTGTGAGCTCGTTCCAATGTATTGTATCATGTAGCTATGTTTTTGAGTTATCGTAGTGTGATAACATAATTAAATGAGTTAACCTCTCATTAACAAGTGTCAAAAAATAAATAATGCGCATTTTCTGATAATTAATCATAATAATTGAAATGGAAAATTACCATTTGTTACAGTCTCCCAACCTTATTCGAATGTCATCCCGAAATTCAACTCAGGTTATCAGGTGGAGATACAAAAAGATGGGGATATTTGGTCTTGAATTCATCTTCACGTTCCCACGTGAATTCAGGTCCTCTTCGGGAATCCCAGCGAACCTTGACAATTGGTATTCGACTACGTTTCAGTCTCTTGACCTCTCGGTCCATGATTTCAACAAGTTTTTCGATAAAGTGTAGTCGATTGTCAATTTCGATTTCTTCCAGAGGAATAGTAAGAGTTTCCTGGGACAAGCATTTCTTTAGATTGCATACAGGAAAGACATCATGTACGTTTTTTAGTTCTTGCGGTAGCTGAATTTGGTATGCTACCGGTCCAATTCTTTCCAGAATTTCGAAAGGTTCGATGTAACGAGGATTTAGTTTTCCACGTTTGCCAAAACGTATCACGCCTTTCCATGGCGAAACCTTTAACATGACTCTGTCCCCTACTTGGAACTCAAGAGGTTTACGTCTCTTGTCTGCATAGCTCTTTTTTCAGTCTTGTGCAGCTTGCATCTGGCTACGAATCTGCACAATCTTTTCGGTTGTCTCATGAATGAGTTTCGGGACCTGTGAGTTGACTGCCTCCCACTTCTGTCCAACAAATGGGTGATCGGCACTTTCGTCCATAAAGTGCCTCAAATGGTGCAGCTTTTATACTAGTGTGAAAGCTGTTGTTGTACGAGAATTCGACTAGAGGCAAATGTCCGTCCAATTTCTTGCCGAAATCAATAACACAAGCTCGGAGCATATCCTTCAAGGTTTGAATGGTTCTTTCGCTTTGGCCGTCAGTTTTGGGGACGGTAAGCTGTACTCATGTCGAGTTTAGTTCCCAAAGCTTTCTGGAGTGACTGCCAAAAGTTTGATGTGAAACGACTGTCACGATCAGAGATGATCGAAATTGGTACTCCATGTCTGGAGACTATCTCTTTCATGTATAAACGAGCGAGTTGATCCATGCTGTCAGTTTCTTTGATGGGAATAAAGTATGCTGATTTGGTGAGTCTGTCAACAATCACCCAAATCTTGTCGTATCCACTGGATGTTCGTAGTAGTTTGGTTATGAAGTCCATAGTGATTCGTTCCCATTTCCACACAGGGAGTTCAAGTTGCACTAGTAATCTGGACGGTCTCTAGTGTTCTGCCTTAACTTTAGAACAAGTTAAGCATTTACTGACATATAGTGCAATATCCGCCTTCATGTTAGGCCACCAATATAGTTTCTTGAGATCAAGGTACATCTTATCAGCTCCGGGATGAATAGAGTATTTGGACTTATGCGATTCGTGCATAATTAACTCTCGTATCCCACCGTAGAGTGGTACCCAGCTTCTATCGTTGAAGCATAGTACTCCGTCTGATCTCTTTATGAAGCCGATTGCGTTCTCTGGCATACCATAGAGTTTTTCACTTTGTCTATTTTCTTCCTTGAGTGCCTCAATCTGAACAGTGATGATTTTTGATGGGAGAGGTTAACTGATCGTCATTCCTAGTGATCTAACTCTTAAGGGTTTGAGTCGTTCTTTTCGGTTAAGAGCATCTGCCACAACGTTGGCTTTTCCCGGGTGATAACGAATTTCACAGTCATAATCACTGAGTAATTCTAGCCACCTACGTTGTCTCATATTCAACTCTTTTTGGTCTAGGATATGTTGCAGGCTTTTGTGGTCGGTAAACACTGTACACTTAGTGTCGTACAGGTAATGTCGCCATATCCTAAGAGCGAACACAACTGCTCCCAGTTCTAAATCATGGGTTGTGTAATTCTTTTCATGGGTCTTGAGTTGTCGTGATGCATAAGCAATCACTTTCTGCCTCTGCATCAATACAAAACCTAAACCTTTGTGCGAAGCGTCACAATATACAACAAAGTCATCGCTTCCTTCAGGTAAGGCCAATATGGGTGCAGTGCACAACTTTTCTTTGAGTGTTTGGAATGCCTCTGCTTCGTCTTTTCGCCAGACGTACTTTATGTTTTTCTGAGTTAGGATGGTTAATGGTTTGGCTATCTTGGAGAATCCCTCGATGAATCTTCTGTAATAACCGGCAAGTCCTAAGAATTGGCGTATTTCAGTTGGCGTTGTTGGTGTTGCCTAATCCTTAATTGACTCGATCTTTGCAGGGTCCACATGAATACCCTGGCTGTCAATAACGTGACCGAGAAATTGTATAGTGGAAATCCAGAAATCACACTTTGAGAATTTGGCATACAATTCCTCTTTCTTGAGTAATTCCAGAATCATCTTGATATGTTTTTCATGTTCTTCCTTGTTCTTGGAATAGATCAGGATATCGTCTATGAATACAATCATAAACTTATCCAAATAAGGTTTGCACACCCTGTTCATAAGGTCTATGAATATTGCTGGTGCGTTTGTCAAACCAAATGGCATAACCTAGAATTCATAGTGTCCATAACGGGTTCTAAAGGCTATTTTTGGGATATCTTCTTCTCGGACTCGAAATTGGTGGTATCCAGATCGAAGGTCGATCTTTGAATATACGCTGGAACCTTGTTGTTGATCGAATAGGTCATCGATTCTAGGAAGTGGGTATCGGTTCTTCACTGTTAGCTTGTTCAGTTCTCTGTAGTCGATGCACATCCAGAAGGATCTGTCTTTCTTCTTTACGAATAGAACAGGAGCTCCCCATGGTGAGGAACTAGTTCTGATGAAACCTTTTTCTGAGAGTTCTTGTAGTTGTTCTGACAATTCTTGCATCTCTGAAGGAGCTAATCGGTATGGTACTCGCGCTACGGGTGCAGCACCTGGTACTAAGTCAATCTGAAACTCGAGTTGCCTGACCAGTGGAAGTCCAGGCAAGTCTTCGGGAAAGACTTCAGGAAAGTCATGCACGATCGGTACGTCTTCTAGGCGGTTTTCTTTAGATTCATTCTTTGTCTTCTCAACTTGTGCTACAAATAGGAGACATCCGTCCTCAATGTACTTCTGGGCTTTGGTGCATGATATGATGTTCAATCAAGATGTATTCCTACGGTCGCTTCTATCTCCTAAAACTTCCAATACTTCATTACCGTACGGTATACGAACAATCTTTTCATCACAGATGATCACGGCATGGTGTCTAGATAACCAGTCCATTCCAATATTGACGTCAAAACTGCCAAATCCTACTGGCATAAGGTCTATGTTGAACGGGTGGTTTAACAGGTTTAGTGTACAACCTCGGATTATGGTGTCTACTCTTTCTATGTTACCATTAGCTAGTTCTACGTCATAACCAATACCTAAAGTTGTAGGGGTGATATCTTGCAACTGGCTAAATGTGTTTGATATGAAGCTCTTATCCGCCTCGATATCAAATAAAATAGATGCATGGCGGTTGTTTAGAAGAAACGTACCCGTAACAATGCTCGGGTCCTCTGGTGCTTCTCTTCCTCCAACCACATACACTCTTCCTCGGGAATTTCCTGCATAACCCTGGTTTCCTCCAGTAGCTTGATTCATATTGTTACCCTGGTTTCTCTGTTTCCTGCACTCATTCCTGAAGTGCCCTTTTTCCCCCACAACCAAAGCAGGTAATGGAAAATTTGTCCTTGACGGTAGGAGTTCTTTGATTTGCCACTGGCGCCCTCTACGCAGTAGCAAGAACTGGTGACCTGCAATTCTTTGCCATATGGCCGATCCTTTGACAATTTCCGCATCTTACGGAGCATGGCCCGTTGTGATGGAGTTTACAACAGTTGCACAAAGGAGATTTTCCAGCATAGACCTTCTGATCATCGGGTCCAGCAGAATAAACCTTAGCGACTTCCTGTCGTTTGTTTGGCTGATGGTTGGCTCTGGAGTTGTCATCCCATTTTCTTTTGTTATCTCCTTTTTCTGCCATATCTTGGATCACCTGATCCATTAAGTTGTGAGACATGGAGATTGTGTTTTGTAAGTCGTTGGGATTAGCAGCCAATATGTTTCCTCTGATGTTCATGGGTAATCCTCCGATGTAATGTTCTATCATTCGTGATTCAGTAGCAACCAATTCGGGACATAGTAATGCTAGTTCTTGGAAACGTTGTGTGTACACCACGATGTTGGTGCCTTGAACCTTCAAGTTCTAAAATTCTGCCTCCATCTTCTTGACCTCAGTGCGAGGGCAATATTTCTGGAGCATTAAAGTTTTGAACTGCTCCCACGCCATAGCGTAAGCAATATCCATTTCTGATGACTTCATGTAAGAGTTCCACCAAGTTAAAGCACTGCCTGTCAAAGTATACGAGGCATACTTAACTTTGGATTCTTCTTCGCAATTGAAGATGCGAAACACAATTTCCAACTTTTCTAGCCATCTCGCTAAGCTAACAGCTCCCTCAGTTCCTCCAAAACTTCCTGGACCACAAGCACAAAATTCTTTGTATGTGCAGGCCCGACTGACATTAGTGGGTCTCGCGGCTCTGTCACCAATGTTAGTGCTTGATCCCACGTTGGTAGCAGCTGCCATGGCTTCTGCCACCTGCTGTGCCATAAGTTGTGCCAAAGTTGGCTGATTGACTATGTTTGGAGGGGGAGTGGTATTAGTTGCGTTGCGAGTACGGTTTGATTTGCGTGGAGCCATTTGTCTACAAAAGAAAGTAACAAATGATGAGATTTTGTATAAGAGTATAAGAAGTCATCACATGAATGAGTAGCATCATAGTAGAGTATGAAAGAAAGATTAAATCATAACAAAGAGATATGACAAAATGAGCTTGTTATAGATTAATATTACAAGATTTGAAAATTTCAAGCTTATTGGATAATACATTAGACACTAACCGAAGACTACTCGGTTTAGTGGGTACAGAAACGATACATATGAATTATAAGATTAGTTACGTCCTTGATGCGTCCCAACAAGCCAAAAACTTGATGTGCTTTCGTAACGGTTTTAAATTTATAATCAAGAATTACCGATTAACTAGGAACACATACGGGCAAGTATACTCGTTCGTGTGTAGTTAAGGATTGGTAAGTCAAGGTTGTCCCAAGAGACTTGGTTGTACTCAAATGTTGTTTGATTGTTTAAGCAAGTAACAAGTTGATGGATATGATTGTCACGGATCAAACCACCAAGAAAAGCAATATGAAAATCATGATGTAAGCACACAAAGAACATACTTGTATGGGCAAATGATCACAAGGATATTAGGATATTTAGTTTGGAAAACATATTATCATTGGTAATCCTTTCGGCCTATAGAACCAATTATAATAGTCTAGTGTTTTATAAATCAAATATACATAAGCCTTAATCAATTGGTCATATCATAAGACTCACGCCTAAACCAACAACAAACAAAGAATCCTTTCGACCCATAGACTTTGATGTCATTAATTTGTGAAGTTCCATTTACTTGAAAGATGATGAGAACACATATTCAAAAGACTCCTTTCGACCTATAATCTAATTTAAACTTTAACTTGTTATGTTTATTAATTCACTTGCACAATCGTCACAAAGTACAAGATCAAAACATTCGTCGACTAATGAATTGAAACTAATCACTATTGAGAATCCTTTCGGCCTCTAAACTCAACAATGATCAACCAAAACAATAAACAATGACAAGTTCCAATTTAACCAAATATGATGTCTTTCATCATAAACCAAACAAACACTAATTATGTCCAAACATCCTTTTATCACAAGTTCTCATAATAACCAAACAAGCATTAAGAGATTATCATTATCAAACATATCACATGTCACACAAAGAAACCAAACATGAGATATAAAGTTCAACATCTTGATAATAATAAGGTTTACCCAAGTAGCGATTACAATGAGTAAAGAATAGGAATTATAGCAATCCTATGAGCCTCCAATCAACCGGTACACGCTCTAACCACACTAGAGAATCGCTCCAATACTTCTTGGTGATACGTCCTCCGTGAATGGTAAGGTGAATATGGTCTTTCGGGTTTAGAGAGTTGTAGAAAATCTGCCCTTATGGTGTAAGGGAGAGTTTTCCAATGATGTTTGATGATCAAATGGTGATTTGATGCCTAAGAAACATTTAACCAAGCACTTTATTTATAGTTGATTAATCCTTGGTCACCAAGCATGTTTCTTGGCCACAAAGTGTCATAAAGTGCAGGCAAAATGAGTAATTAGGAGTATATGATCGGACTTGGAAGTAATGGCACTTAATTCCTCACTTAAATGCAACTTTGGAGGACAATAAGTGCAGCAACCTGCGGTTGGGATCTCAACCTTGGCGGCTGGGAAGTTTTTGACCACCAAAATCACTCTCAACCCACGGTTTAGACTTCAACCCTTGGCCAGATGATTTCTCAACCTCAGGTTGAGGTATGAACCTGTGACTCAGCATCAACCTTAGGTTAGAAATTGGTTTGCATGTGTATTTCAACCTTGGGTTGGCAATAAACTCCATCTTTAACAATCATCTTTGGCACTTAATCTTGACTCCTTCTTTCATCAAATAACTTCATAATCTTTTACTTGAACCTGAAAATAATCATAGCATGAATCTTTATCTTGAACGGAAAACTTCTCTTCGTGCACATACACTTGATTTGTCGACTTTTCTTCATCTTTTCGTTATTTCCTTTGACATAGTTGTACTTGAACCTCAATACATCTTTTGTACCTTTTAAGCGTAAAATGTTCACAAATACAACCAAATAACATGTACAAACATACGAATAACGCTACTAAAATATGTACAAAATGAGCGTTATTAGTCCTCGACGTAAACGCCTAACTTCTGCCTCAAGCTCCAATTGTGCAGCTCCTATGTCTGCAAAGCGTCTCTGGAACTCCTGGCACATCCTCATTTGAGTAGCTAACATGGCTTCTAAGGCTGAAATCTTCTGATCCTGGTTCCTTGCCGTGTCTCTGGCTAATCATAGGGTCCTCTCAATGCCTTCTATCCTACCATGTACCTGAGTATGGTCTCTACTCAAACAGCGGACTCTGGAATCCAAGTTTCTAAGTTGATGGTTATAAGTATCTCGCATTTTATCAACTTGCATCCCTAAGTCAAACACTTCTCGCCTCTCAGCATCAGCTCCTTTAAACAAAGTGTCAAGGTTTCGATTATGCCATTCGAAACGGTTTGGTTGTAACCTTTCCAGCTAATCAATGTGGGCGTCTAGTGTGCTGGCTTGCTGATGAAGAAGAGTCCATATTGAATCACGAGTACTTATAGTATAGTCAGGGGGATTAAGTGAGGATAAGTCATCTGGGATGTCTGGCATTGGGGAGTTTGGAACGTCAGATAGTGGAGAATTTGGCTCAACATCTTTCCAATTTATCTCTTGGTGCGTTCCCCTCGAACTCTGTCCAATCTCGAATGTAGCCGGACAACCAATCATTTCTTCATCTGAATAAGACTCAGTAGTTCTCCTAAGTGGAGGTGAGTGAGTAGATGATGATGTGTTTAGGGTAAGTTTCGTATTAGGTTGCGATTTCGATACTTGTACATTGGGGTCTTCAGAATCTGGAGTGATCTGAAGGGTAGGTGATTTGCGACTATCACGGAGAATAGTTTCAGTGGTATCAAATGATTTGGGAGACATGGTCTGTGAAAAAGATGGTATACGTGTATAAGTATATAGAAGATACCTATAATCTTTTTAGTGTAAGGCTAGAAGTATTAGCCATAATATAAATACATATGTATATGTATACAGTTAACACGAAAGTATGTGTCCTCAAAGTAGCACGTAAGTATATGCTAAGCAGTAACACAAAGTATGTGTCCTAAAAGTAGCATGCAGTATATGCTAGGTATTAACACGAAGCATGTGTTTATCAAGGTAGTACGCAAGTATATTAACATAAAAGTATGTGCTAAGCATGCTGAAACAATAAGTAGAGTAGCAAGTAAAGTAGCAAGTAAGGCAGGCTGGCATGTGGCGGTCATAGGTTGAGTTTTTGTAAAAAGCGGTTATAGTCTAGGTTTTATGTGTACCTGGTTCTCTATAACCTTAGCTCACGACAGTGAGAAAAGGGAGCTAGAGAGAACTTTTTGAGTGTGTTTAAGAATGAATGAGCAAGGGTGTGAATATGGTTCGATATATATATACATGTATATGTGATGTTTATAGTTTAATAATGGTCAAGTTGAGGGAATATATTCCCCTGCAGGGATTCTATGAGATAAGATGAGATTTCAATCGAGTACCATGAAGTTTAAGGGGAGGGTTTGCTTGTTGGGTTCGGTTATGATCAAAGTATGTATATATGTATCGTACGTCTTTTTAAAGTGTCCAAAACAATTTGCAACGTGACCAAAAGCTATAAAGTGGTGAGAAATATTCTTATTAACTCATAATCGACTAGAAAACATAAAATGCATAGGTACAATTTGAGTTTGATCGAGTTTAATGAAAATGAACCATTATTGGTTGAACTTGTGTAGGTCTCGGTTGTGTTTTACTTTGCGTCCCGTTTTATGACCAAACGTTCGAATCATGGCATGAGGTTTGTTGATCCTGTTTATTTGTAGTATGGAGAATCGAGTTGTGTAGAAAGTATCACATGTTATTTGTCGAATTTGCAAGAAATCGAGGTAAAGCTTGATAGGTTCAGTCGAGTTTAATAAGTGAGAAAATGGAAATTGTGTTGGGCTTGTGAATAGTAGCATGCCAAAGTTGGGCCAGAATAGTAACAATGGTCCGTTTGGTTGTTTATTAGTTTAAACGATATTCTTGGTCCGCGTGTGAGCTCGTTTCAATGTATTGTATCACGTAGCAATGTTTTTGAGTTATCGTAGTGTGATAACGTAATTAAATGAGATAACCTCTCATTAACAAATGTCAAAAAATAAATAATGCGCATTTTCTGATAATTAATCATAATTATTGAAATGGAAAATTACCATTTGTTACACTAACAATGAGGGTTTCTTTGGAAATCATGAGCGTAACCAACCTCATAAACAAGTTTGGAAACAAGAAGGATTTGGGTCTTCAAATGAGGAAGGAGATGAAGATTATGAGGTTTTGACTGGAGGTCCAAGAGGTTGAAATCGTGGTCCTAGGGTTTTTCATGATTATGGAGACCGTCAAAGGTACCGTGTTAAAGCTGAAATTCCTAACTTTCTTGGGAATCTTGATCTTGAAGTTGTGTTGGATTGGTTGTATGAGGTTGATAAGTTCTTTGACATCATGGATGTTCCTGAAGAAGAGCAAGTCAATATTGTAGCTTATAAGTTACGTGGAGGAGCTGGCGCTTGGTGGCAAAACGAGCAAGACAACCATAGGAGACAAGGCAAGTATCCAATCAACACGTGGCCAAGGATGAAGAGAATGATAAAAGGTAGGTTTTTACCCCCCTGATGCTGAACAAATTTTATATCAACAATATCATACTTGTGTTCAAGGGAAAAGAACCGTAGTAGAGTATACGGGTGAATTCTTGAGGTTACAAGCTAGGTGTAACATTTAGGAATCGGAGGAGCAACTGGCTGCTAGGTATATTAGCGGGTTGAATCAATCAATCCAAGAAGAGTTAAGTCTTTTATCAATTTGGACCGTTGATCAAGCTCAAACTTTAGCTATGAAGGTCGAGAGGTCAATGATTAAACGAGCTTTGAACTTTGAATATACTTTGGAAGAAAATTCATATTCTACTCAGATAAATCAATCTAATCAAACTTAATTGACCATTGGAACTAATAAATCTTCTAGTTTGACTTCTCCCGTTGTGGCTAGTGGAAGTGGTGCGACAAAACAGGTTATGGCTAAAAAGACGGATCCCAATCCGTATGACAAGCCTATACCACCTAAGTCTTTTAGGTGTGGTCTACCGGGTCACAGGTCGAACACTTGTCCTAATAGGAAGTTGAGTGCTTATGTTGAGGAAGTTCATCAAGATGGCTTGGGAATTGATTTTGGTGATGACTTTAATCATATTGATGAATTTTCTCAAGTTGAAGGTGAAGTTTTAAACTTGATGGTGCAACGTACCTTGTGTGCAACAAAGATTGAAGATTTTTCGCAAAGAAACTAGATTTTTGAAACAAAGTATATGATTGAAGACAACATTTGCTCATTAATCATTGATGGTGGAAGTTGTGAAAATCTAGTTTCTAAAGAACTTGTGAAGGCATTGAAGTTACCAACCGAGCAACATCCTAATCCATATAAGTTAGGTTGGATAAAGATAGGTCCCGAAGTGAAGGTGAATGAGGTTTGCAAGGTTACAATTGCTATTGGAAATTCTTGTCGTGATGAGGTGTCTTGTGACGTCGTGGACTTGGGTGCTAGTCATGTTTTGCTAGGAAGACTGTGGCAACATGATGTGGATGCAATACATAGGGGTAAGAATAATTTTTATGTGTTTAAGTGGTATGGAAAGAATATAGCTATTCTTCCCAATGGTATGAGACCACCAGATTTAAAGACATTGGCGGCTGAAGAATGCAAGAACTCAAGGACGAGTTCTTCTAAAGTGATGGGGAAGGATAAGGACCTTACTGGTAGGAGTAAGGCTACTCCTAAACCAAAGTAAGGTTACTGGAAGAATCACAATATCAAACTTAGGTTTTTGGGCCGTGAGTTTACAAGTAGGCTTACTTCTCAACATAAGTAACCTTACTGCTTGAAGAACTGAAGTTACCGGTGTTTTTTATTTTTGTTCGTGGCTTCATTTTTTAGTTTCTTTATTTTTGTTTGTTCTAGAATAATTAAGTTATCTTGTTTTACATGATTAGTTTTCCTATAAATATAGGGCTCTTATCATTGTAATGGATATCTTTTGATCATTATTGTTAATAAACTTTGTGTTTTAAGAGTGAATCTCTTGTTTGGGTTTTATTCCCTTGAGGTGCGCCTCGTATATCACCCTTGGATTAAGGTTTATCTAAATACGCTTTCGCGTGTCTTGCGTCAACTTGTGCACTATAAAACATTCCATATTTGTCATTTTTCTCTGTGTTGTAAAGAGTAATTGATTAATCCATCTTAACATTCATTTTCTTACGTTCATTTTCTAAAGATTGGTGATCTAGAAACTATAAAACATGGCCACTTATCACAATATGCAATGACAATTGTCTTGTTTTTATCTCGTTCAGACGGAATTAGATATCTTTAAGAAAACAAGATAATCATATATGAGAAAAGGGGCGTTATATACTAACCCTCCCTACCTAGTATGGAGGTACTTGGTCCTTTTTTTTTTTTTTTTTTTCTTTTTTTTCTTTTTTTTTTTTTAATGTATTATTTTGTGTAGTGTTTATTTTCTATTTAATGTTTATTTTTTTGTGTAATATTTATTTTGTGTAATGTTTTTTTTATACGTTAACGTTAACACATTAAACAACTACAATGTATTCGTCTGACGTGTTTCTATTTAATTAATACATTAAACAATAACACGTTAACGTTAACACATTAAACAACTACAAAAACAACTGTTATTATTCAATTAAACAAGAACATTAACACATTATTTAGTTCGAGTTGTTTGGATTGATTCTGATTTAGTTCGAGTTGTTTGATTTTATGATTTTGGACGTCATCCTGGATTTGGATTTGTTATCCGACCTCGTTTTGTTGTGACCTTGTTACAGTCGCCGCTACTCTAAGCCTTGTGCTCAATCGATGATATTCATTTTTCCAACCGAGGTTGTTCAATCGAAGCTGTTCAATCAATGTTGTACCTTCCGTTTTGAGTACCTTGTACATTACCGATTCAACCAACTGATTGCTTGTGGCAATCAACTTCTTTTCTCAGAATTACACTCTGAACTCGCTAAACTCTTTATTTGGCAGAGATTTCACGCCCAACAAAAATCTAGAGACTCTAAGGAGTAACTGAAACCGCGATTCCTTGGGACAACCACCTGACTTTTCACTCGTCCCTCGGATGTACCAGTGATCCTTGCTACCTCCTTACCAGATAATAAACTATATCATAAACGAAACTTTGGAAATAAATCCCGCACCGCTACCAGAGTAATTGTTGATAATCCTACCTAATCTACTCACCTTCTCTAATCGATGAAACGACAGTATGGGCAAACTTGCTCGTCCATACTCATATGAAATCATTACCCGGTATAGAGTGTCGACTCTTACCATTCTCTGATCGGGATAGTTGTTTCACATCAAATTCTCGGAAATCACTCCAAAGAGCCATGAGAACAGATTTGGAGATGAATACTGTGTATCATCTCCAGACTGATGGCCAAAGTGGAAAAATCATTCAAATGTTAGAGGACATGTTGTGTTCCTGCGTAATTTGGCAATAGTTGGTATCGACACCTCCTGTTGGCCAAATTCTCTTATAACGATACTTACGACTCCAGTATTTCAACGACACCGTACTAGACACTTTATGGTCGCAAGTGCTGATCGCCAACTTGATGGGTAGAATTTGGGAATACCCAACTTACTGACCCTGAACTTGTTCATGAGACTACGAAAAAGACCGTTCAGATCAGAACCGAGTTACACGCTGCTCACGAGTCGTCAGAAGAGCATGCTGGCAAATGACGTAAATCTCTTGAATTCCTAGTAAAGCCTAGATTATGCTTAAAGATTCACCATGAGTAGGTGTGATGCGTTTAGTAAACGTGGAAAGCTTAATCTCGCTGTATTGATCCTTTTGAAATCCCTGCTAGAGTTGAACCGATAGCGCACAGGCTCGAGCTACCGGCAGGGCTCAGCAGTGTTCGCAACGTTTAACGTTTTTATGCGCATTGTGAAGAAATGACTTGCCGACGAGGCAACCGTTATTCCTCCGGGAGAGATCCAAATTGACGAATGTTTAAATCTTGTTGAGAAACTTATCGAAATCATGAACCGTGAAATCGAACGACTTTAGTAAAGTCACATCCCTGTCGACAAAGCTCGTCGAAGCTCGTGAAAAAGTCCTGAATTCACGTGAGAACGTGACGACGAATCCTCGTGTGTATGTACTCATCTCTTTTCAACCGTAACGAGTAACTTTAATTGAATCGCGAGGTCGCGATTCCGTTAAGGAGGTGAGACTGTAATACCCCGTAATTTTCCGAATATATTTCTATATGAGATTATCTCCGTTCTTCATTTACGGAACTTTTCTGAACTCTTTTGACTCTAAAACGTGAAATTTATCTCGCGAAACGTGAAAATTGGTACACAACGCGTACTGGCACAACCGAAGATTTGATTTGGTTACTTTATTATTCGTGAGAAACGAGGCGTATGAATAGTCGTTTTTATTAGAAAAATTATTCTAAACGCGAATATTAATTTATTCGGGCAACGAGAACTAAAGGTACACGTATTTATAATCAAAATTAATGGAAAAGCGATTTTAAAGTTAATGGAATAACTTTCGGGTGCCCGGGAAATGTTTATAACACGATTTATTGGTCTCGTTGGCGTTTCGTTAAAAATATAAAGAGATTTACATATTCAGTCCCTGAGGGCGCGCTAGGGTTTGCCACAAGTCCCAACCTACCCTATATATACTACTATTATAAAATTTTAGGGTTATATTTCATTTCCTTCTCCTTCCAGCCGCATCTCCCTCTCTCCTCTCAAATTCTTTCCCGGCCACTGTTCCGGCCCCCTCTCCGACCACATACAGCAGCCACCATCAACACCCCTCTGACACTCCCATCTCTTCCCTATCTCTCGTTAACCTGAAGTTTTTCCGGTGAAGTTTTCCGTCGACACAAGTACATCTATACGAGTATAGATCAAAGGTATATTTTCGGGTTTGTTTGGTTCGAGTTACCAACACCTCCAGCCACCTCAGCCACCACCTCCTCCGCCGCCTCTTTCCCTCTCATCTTCTCTCTTTTTCGACTAGTGGTATGGTAAAAACCACTCCTCGTGTGTTATTGTTATTACCGATTATTATTGTTTTCGTTATTGTTTTCGTGGATCTAACGGATAAAAAGCGAGATTATTAAGTTTTGTGGAATTAAAATACGGATTAAACGCGTTTTGTAAATGGGTTCGTGTGGTATTAAATCTGTGCTTGTGGTAAGATTTGACTGAAAATGGTGTTGTTTTGACTGCTTTTGAGTCTCGGGTTGAGAAACCCTTTGGTCGCGAAATTGATAAGTAACCCGAGTATGTTTTGTGTCATGACCAGTTTTGGTCTCGGTAAGAAGTAATGTGGCTCATTCTTTTGGCGTTTAATCTTAGCGTGAGATTGGAATTTGCCTAGTATCATAATTGATAGTTTTGATCTTGGTATTGGTTCTGGTTTTTGCGTGGTCGAGGTGTTCTAGCTTTCGGTTCATGTTGAGTCGGTTACTAGGTTTAGCGAAACCCACATAGGGTGAGAAGGTGTGTTTTGGCTTAGCATAACGTAAGGTACGCAAAAGGGTGTTTGTTTGTGTGATCAGTCGAGTAGGAAGACTCGTATGTGTTTAAAATTGGATTTGGTTTATTTTTGGTTGTCTTAAACTTATTTTTGGTTTTCTCAGGCTGTAAGATTTGTTTGAGTGTGGTTGTCTATTTGTTGGGCTATAGAGCCCATAATAGGCTGCGTTTGCATTTGGGTTAGCTACGGGTCGAAGCCCAATGGGGCTAAGGTTTGTGTTTGAATTTGTTAATCGGGTCAAAGCCCACTGAGTTTAATGAGGTATGTTGGATTCATGTTACAACTTATAGAGGTATAATAATTATTTCGTTTACAAAATGGTGTCTAGCTTGTAATAATATTACGGGTATTAATTATTTGACTAAGGTGTGTGACACTTGTGACAATTGATACGTTTCGGATTATATTTGGAATCGTGATTTGGTTTTGAATACGGGATAAATATTGGAATTGACTATTATACTTGGACGTTTGGACAATTATGGATCATTATCGGACTTACGATATTAGATATTGGATTCATTGAACATTTTGAGACTTGAGACGGTATAATATGTTAATACAAATAGCGTCTCAAAAATGTTATTTATATTCTTTGATCTTTTCTTAGTTTTGTTAATGACAAATAAAAGGAATATCTTTTAGCAAATAATAAATACTAGCTTAAGTCTCTTAAGTACACATTTTACACTTCACATAATAACCAAGAATTACAAGTTTGCTTATTTAGTAACTTGTTTCCTTAAAAGGAAACTTTAATTCTAAAATCATTCCATGACATCATTGCATACATCACATACAATATCTTTGATATATCTTGTTTAGATTTGCAAGTTACATAGTTGACATTTGAGGATCTTGGATGATTTGGTAAGATATGGAAGATTTGGTAAGATACAACAAATCCTTAGCTATCATCCTCCCACGGATCCAAGTCCAATGAAGGACGGATCCCTTCTGAGGGATCCGTGGGATCCGTGAGCTGAAGTTCAGCTTGCCTATAAATAGCAAGCTGATCATTTGGCTTTCTCATCACTCATATAGCTTTAACACACATATTCATTCAGTACATATCTTACTAACATCATTCATAGTTGCATTTCACTTTGATCTTTCATTTTGTAGAAAAGAGATCAAGCATTCAAGGATCTACAGAACCGTAATCCTTTAGTTGCATTACTGTGTGATATTGTAGTTTGTTTCACACATCATATCTATCATTTGTAATCAGTGAGTGTGGTTAGTGCTTTAGTCCTTAAAGCACAAAGAGTGTAGGGAGTGGTTGTACCCTTGTAAAGAACTCGACATCTAGCTTAGTGTCGGTAAAGTAAATAGGCGACGTCAGGTTGGTTCTACCTTGTGAAAGAACCCGGTGTTTAGCTTAGTACCGGAAAAGGAAGTAAGCGACGTGTAAAGGTTTTCTCCGCCTAGAAAAGGAGTTTGTTTCTTAGTGAAAGATAAACTCTCGAGTAGGAAACTCGGGGAGTGGAGTAGGGCAAGGAAGAGAGTCCTTGTAGCCGAACCACTATAAACAACAGTGTCGTGTGGTTTGATCTTTCCTCTCTTTATCTTTTGTTTACATTGTGTGATTATTTATTTGTGATTGTTTCCTTTGAAATTAACATATAGTAACAAAGCAAATAAAACTTGAAAAACGGTAAAAACTATTCAACCCCCCTTCTAGTTTTCCACAATTGGCATCAGGAGCTACGTTACTTAAGATCTTTAAAATATATTGTATTTTAAAACTTAAAACGATCCATGGATTTTGAAAATTTTAAAGAAGGGCAATCTATGCAGAGACCACCTCTATTTGAACCAAATTGTTTTATTTATTGGAAAAATCGCTTTGAGACTTATGTAAAGTCAAAGGATATAGATCTATGGTATATTATAGTTGATGGTGATTACAAACCTATTAGTAATAATATTTCGGGTGGTCGGGATGAAGGAGCTTCTCTTACTCGTCACAGTGATGAGCAAAAGAAACTAATTGCCAAAAATAATGAAGCCAAAATGATGCTTTATAATGCCTTACCTAAGAAAGAATATGAAAGAGTTTTTATGTGTAAAACGGCTAAGGATATTTGGCAATCTCTTATTATCACACATCAAGGGAACTCACAAGTAAAAGATAACAAAATTGATCTTCTTGTCCAACAATACGAACAATTTGTTATCTCTGAAGATGAGACCATTGATAGTGCGTTTGCTAAGTTCAATACTATTATTACATCACTTAAAGCACTTGATGAATCTTTTTCTAGTAAGAATTTTGTCAGGAAATTTCTAAGAGCACTCCATCCGAAATGGAGAGCAAAGGTGATAGCTATTGAAGAATATAAGGATCTCTCAAGCATGACACTGGATGAGCCCATAGGAAACCTAAAAGTTCACGAAATGATTATGGAAAAAGACTCGGAAATTGTCAAAGGCAAAAAGGAGAAGATTAAGTCTATTGCCTTGAAAGCCAAAGTCGAGTCAAGTGATGATGATGAGTCTTGTTCAAACAGTGATGATGAAGAGTATGCCATGGCCGTGAGGGATTTCAAGAAATTCTTCAGGAGACGAGGAAAGTTTGTAAAACCACCTCGTGATGAAAAGAAATCCTCTCGGAAATATCATGACGATAAGAAAGGTAAGGTTGATAGGAAATGCTATAGGTGTGGTGACTCCAGTCACTTAATAGGAGAATGTCCAAAGCCTCCAAAGACCAAGTCTCAAAGAGCCTTCGTTAGTGGAGCTTGGAGCGATAGTGAAGGAGATGATGATGATGAGCCTAAGAACAACGAAATTGCACTTATGGCTAATGACACAGAAGAGGTACATTCTGATTCATACTCCTCTATAGATGACGAAACCTTAGAAGTAGAATATAACAAACTGTGTGACGTCACTTTAAAAATCATAAACAAAAACAAATTTTTGAAAACAAAGACAACACTTTTAGAAAATGAAGTATTTTAGCTTAATGAAAAAGCAATACGAATTGAAAAAGGTAAAGATAGTAAAGAAACGTGTGTGTCTTGTCAAGAACTAAAACTTGAACTAGAAACCTTAAGAACCACACAGGAAGATTTAATCAAACAAAATTCAAAGTTTAAAAGGTTTGATAAAAACATAAGTTGTGCAGATGAAATAATGAAAATGCAAAAACTACCTCATGATAAAACAGGACTAGGCTTTATGAAACTAGGAACCTTAAGTGATCATAAGGAACAGACTGTGAATAAAACTGATTCAACCAAGTTGGACACTCACGGATCCGACGGATCCAAAAATTTGGATCCGCCAGGTGTATCCAAAGGATCCGAGAGTACAGAAGTTGAACAGAAGGTTCACAAAGTCGACCGTTCCGAGTTTGTTAAAGTTATTAAGAAACCTAACAGTAGTATAACCAATAATAAACACAAACCAGCAGTATCTTTAGGAAGAGGACAAGCTAGAAATGAAT